>JAJOZX010001405.1:0-395000 GCA_023014485.1 Bathynomus jamesi | reverse complement strand
TATATAGTAGAGTGAAATGTAGATAAATCTATAATGACTCACTCGCAAAAATCTGCTACATAGTAAAATATCCTCTCCACTGTTATTTACAAAATCTGGCAAAATTCTGAAGAGCTCTTGATACAAAATAAAAAGCAACTCAGGATAATATTCCATACTTCAAGTAGCATATGTTTTAAAAGCTGTTTTAAATTACCATATTTTTGAACCAGAATTTTTAAAATTTTAATACAAAATTTTAAATATAGTTAGAAGGTAATCAATATAGGATGTCTCTCGCTATAAGTTACAATATTTATTACGCTTATCTTTGTGCAGTCTGTCAAATTCTGAAGCAGCCAAGGTTCAACCCTCTTTTTTAATGATAAAACAGCGAGTCTCCTAGTACCAGAAAAAATATAGTAAAATTTACATTTACTAAACTGCGATTTATGTAGTTCATTTAAAATAAAAATAATGCAAACAATGCCTGGGCCCCAGCTATGGTTAAAACCCAGTGTCCTACGTGGGAGAAATGAGAAGGAACCACTTCGCAGAGTTTGTTAAATACTACACCAAGACTCGAAAGTAAGTAGACCTATACAAACTTCTATTACCCGATATTCACCTTTCACCTACGTTTAAAATTACACTTCAACACGACACGATTGAGTAAATAAAGCTACTAAACCCTAAGTACCAAGGTTATCCAAGTCCTCAAAACCAATCCTAAAATCTAAATCTTTGCTTAATCTCTATCAATTCTAATGGATCATGCCTTAGCCTTAACATTAATTAGTAAATGAAAACTATAAACAGCATCATCAACTACAAAACTACTTCCATCCTTAAAAGTATTTGGTTTTAAAATACTTTTAACCCTATAATGCCAGAATTTTTTGTAGGCTTAAGTTATGAATGCGTGTATTTGAAAAGTTAACTAGAGGCAACACGTGATGGTAAAGGGTTAAAAACCAACTATTTGCAACTTCCTACGCTAAGTCATTCCAATAATCTACAACTCTAGGATAGAAAGTTATTTATTCTGCGAGTCTAATTTTTTTATCGAGTCTTCAAGTTTTATCAGAATTCTTAACCCTTTTACTGCCCAAATATTTTGTAGGGTTAAGTTATGAATGCGTGTATTTGAAAGGTTGTAAATTTGTCCTTTTGGGCAGTAAAGGGTTAAGTCAGTCAGTTACCATACTCTTACTTTAATTAGTTGGCCTACTGAAAACATCTTGTACGACTGTACCATGTTTCTTCTCTTAATCTAAAGCACAAACTCAAATGAAAACATTCGTGGTTCTTTTAACTTTTCACTATTCTGTATTCTTAAACCAGAAACAAACTTGGTTGTTCTGCATTATACCCTCTAGCATAGTGCAGTTCCCACACTGTGAGGTACATGCGCTACTGCTTAGTGGCACAAATATATTAAAAATTAAATCTCAGTAAACCATAAAATGAAAATAAGTAATGTAATGGTAACATATAATTCTGCCCCCCCCCCCCCCCCCCAAATTTGAGGGTGGTGGGGTATGGTAAGTTTTCTGTTTTGCTATAGGGTACAGAAGTAAGTAAGTTTGGGTACCCCTGCTCTAGCATATCAATACCTTGTTTATGATGTAGTGACTAAGTCTTAATACAATGTTCAAAATGTGGCTTAACATAGGAATCATACAGTTTGTATATTACTTCAAGGTTTTTATAATTAACAGTCCTCTGTATATTACCTTTATTCCTAGCTTCTCAACACTGATTATTTTAGATTTGTTGGTAAGTACTAACTATAATCCCTAGGTTTTTTCCCCATTAACCTTCCTAGTCAATTTCCAGTCATGTTATAACCAAATTTCCTGTTATTCCTAACCCAAATTGAGATGGATTACTTTTCAAGCTAAAATGTGAGTCTGAGATCTGGTAGTCACTATTAATGTCATTTTTCCAGTTCTCTGTGGGATTTGGAGTTACATCACCCCTCTTTTAGAATCTACAGGGTGGGCCGTAAGTTTCCATACATAGGAAAAATAAACATTTTTTTATGGACAACCATTTTTATTTATATAATATGCTCTACATGGTTGCCATTGTTTTGAAAACACATTTCAATACGTGTTCCCCACTGTTGATGAACACGCATTAGCACAGTTGACGTTATGCTTGTAATGGCGTTGGTGATACGTTCCTTTAGATGATTTATGTCTCGTATCTTTTCCTGATACACCATGGCCTTCAAGTGCCCCCAAAGATAGAAATCAAGGGGGGTGAGATCTGGGGATCTGGGAGGCCACTCCACAGGACCACGCCGACCAATCCAAGCATCCGGAAACTGCTGCTGATCCAAATACCGACGCACGTGAAGACCATAAGTTTAAATTTTCCTATGTATGGAAACTTACGGCCCACCCTGTATATACAACTTAGACCTGCCTAACTTCTCATACTGGTTCCTACTTACGTGAAGAACCTCAAACTTCTAAAACTTGAAATTTATCTATTTATCATCTACAGGGTGAGTCAAAAGTCTCCATACATAGACAAAATGGTCACTTCATTATGCAATCACTTGTAAGTCACAAAATATGCTCTATGTGGGCACCATTACACTGAATGCACATACGGATGGCACATACAAAGGCATCTCAGCACATCACCCGCAAAAAAATAAATAATCATTTACTTATCATGACCATTTTGCCTATGTATGGAGACTTTTGACTCACCCTGTATATACCTTGGCTATTACCTTATCCAAATGTCTCTGTAAATTATAGCAACCTTCAATATTTGTAACTGTATTAACTAACTTTCTATCATTAGGAAATCTGGGAAGTTCACTGCATATTACAGTGATCCCCCCAACCTGCACAAATTCAGAGATAGGACAAGGACATTTCACTACCCTTTTTTTCAATCTGCACAAACTAAGACTCAAAGATAGATCTGCACAAATTTTTTAAAATTGTGCTAAATAATAAAAAATTACTTTGTAACACTTTTTTGCATACACAGTACAATACATATGATACTTACATAGTATGTACATTGTACATACAATACTTTAGCATTTGCAGCTGGCAGCAACATGCCCAGTACTACATCCCTTGCATGACTGGTTAGTTGATATTGAGTCATCTTTCTCATACTCCTCTGAATTATTACATTATTTTTATAGTGATGTTTTCAAAATGTTTTTTTTTTAAGTTTTAACTATTTATACTTCTTGTTATATATTATTTTACATGCATTATTATTTATATACATTTACTGTACAATGATTTAAAAGCTTTTATTCAGGTAAAAATTACTTAATACATGATTTTTTTTAAACTTTTATCCTCCTAACCCCATTTATATTATGGGGAGATTGTTCTAGAAAAAGCTCATGCAGGTTGGAACTGAGCACTCATGCAGTTCAGAGGATCACTGTACTGCCTCTAATTTATTTAAATATACTAAAAACAATAGTAGCCCTAACACTGACTCTTCAGGTACTCTACTCCATACTCTTAACATTTCATCAATCACATTACCCTAATGAACATTAATATTATTGCATTTTCTGTCTGCTAATCAAGCCTCTCATCACCTAAAAACTAATCCAGAAATTCCATACTTTGACTTTGATTTACACATTAGAAATGTGCAAAATGGTTAATTAACTTCATTTTTCTAATAAACTTTAAAAATATTATTCTAAGATTATTATTGAAGAGTAGCAATATAATATTTAATCTTAAATTCTCATTTGGCTCTATGGTTTTAATCAAGTATATAGTTATTATGGCCTAAGTATAGAATCCATGGTTAAATTATTATTCAGTCACTTCAATTTGAAAAGTAGAGAGAAAAAGAAAATTGGCCCCCTCCATATAGATGATAAAACTATAGATGATGATCTTGAAATAACTGAAGAACTAAACAAATACTTCTCATCAGTATTCACAAATGAAAATTTAAATAATATTCCTGATCTTATACTACCAGGACAAGATAGAGAAATAAATGAATTAAGGGTAACAAAACTAGATATCCTGAAAGCAATAGATAAATTAAAAAATGGAAAAATCTCCAGGGCCAGATGAAATGCATCCAACATTCATAAAAGCTGCCAAAAAGAATATAGCACAGGCACTAGAAATTATTTTTAATAAATCATTGATATGTACTGAAATTCCAGAGGATTGGAAGAAAGCAAATGTGGCTCCAATCTTTAAAAAAGGAAATAGAAACTTGGCAAAAAACTACAGGTCCATCAGCCTCACCTCCATTATTTGCAAATTACTTGAAAGTATCATTAGAGGTAAAGTTACTGAATTCCTTGAAGAGTGCAACCTTATAAATGATAGCCAGCATGGCTTTCGAAATGGAAGGTCTTGTCTAACCAACTTGATTGAATTTTATGATGGAGTCCTATTGCATTTGGAAATTTAAAAGAGTCAGTAGATATAGTATACTTAGATTTTGCAAAGGCATTTTATACTGTTCCTCATGCAAGATTGTTGGTAAAAGTTAGAGCCCATGGTATAAGAGGTCATATAGCTGACTGGATAGAAGAATGGCTGAGAAACAGAAAACAGAGTTCATCTAAATGGAAATAAGTCTACTTGGAGACCCTTATTGAGCAGAGTCCCACAGGGGTCTGTGCTGGGACCTCTGCTTTTTGTTGTCTATATAAATGATCTAGAGGAGGGCCTATCATGTAAAACCTCAAAATTTGCTGATGATACAAAATTAGGCCATAATGTCAAGTCAGTAGCAGGAGCAATGACAATACAAAAAGACTTAGAGTAACAGCCTGGGCAGATAAGTGAGAGATGAAATTTAATGTTGATAAGTGCAAGGTTATGCATATTGGGCCAAAAAATCCAGAATTTGAATACAATATGAATGGAATTTGGATTAAAAATGATGATAAAGAGAAAGACTAGACTCAATCTCATGCACACACACACTGAATACAAATCACCCAATATTATAAAGCAACTATACATTTCATATGTGAGACCCCTCCTCGAATACTGCATTCAATTTAATAGTCCCCATTTGATACAAGATATTGAAAAACTGGAAAAAGTACAGAAACGCGCAACAAGAATGATCCCATCTCTAAGACAATTGACATATAAGGAAAGACTGGCGTATCTAAACATATTCTCATTAAAAAGGAGGAGGTTAAGGGGTGATATGATAGAGGTGTATAAAATGATAAAAGGGTTGGATAAGATAGATTTTGAGTCTCTTTTCATTAAAGATCACAATAACCAGACTAGAGGTCATAGTATGAAATTATTTAAGCCAAGATTTAGAACAAATTTAAGAAAACAGTTTTACAAACAGAGTAACTAAGTTTTGGAACAGTCTGACAGAAGTAGTAGTGACTTCAGATACACTTGATTCTTTCAAAAGAAGGTTGGATAGTTTGATGTCAGCAAGGGACATCTGGTGATGGTGTTTAAGCCCATTTTTATTCCATGAATGGTACTAGTTTATTTCATATATATTATGTGCATTTGGGTGATAGATCCCACAGCTCAACACAGGTGTTGTGGGATATAGGGAGGCAGCATCTTGGGTTAGGGGATACTCTCTGTCCTTACACACCCCATTTAAAGAGATTCCTCTGCCAAGTGGTGCCCCCCATAGTACTGTGAGGTATTGAAAAATTCATGATCTTCACTTGCCCCACAAACACCTTTAAATGGGAGACCCAAAATGGGTGCACACACATTTCTACATAACTGTACAGTCTTTACAGCCACACCTACACTTTTCCTCCTAAGTATATATATTGTAATATATATGGTTGTAAATTGTGACTTGGTCCGCAATTGATATGGACCGTGACTTATTTTTGGTTGGCAAGGTACTGGTATTAATGGGTACCATAATGAAATTGACTGGATTCTTTGGATCTGATATATTTGCATGTCAGTTATAAATAGATACAGAGTGTAACATGACTTTGATCCTCTGGATCCAGAGATTCTATCTTTAGTTTTAAATTGATAATTAATTAGTTTTGTAAAAATTGGTGGTTGCCACAATGTACAGGCAGTTTTTACATAGTGGAGCCACCTTGATGGGCCAAAGTGGCCCCTAGTGTGCCCACTATAAAAATTTCTTATGTTCTTATGGCATAGTTATATTTGTTTAAAACATGCAAAGTATAAACTAGTCTAACAAGTTTTTAAATATGATATAAGAAGCCATTTATAGGTCAAATGAATGGCTGGTTAGGTCACTTGTATACCCTTGATTATTGGTTAGGTTAAGTTATGATATTTTTGTCAAAACTGGGCATTCAGTTGATTATGAAAATCTGGCATAACAAACTTTTTACTTAGGGCCTATATTTTAACTTTTATTAATAAACTTTAAAAAAAATTTCACACTAAATAAAAAATAAAGTTTATTTTATTTAAGTAAATTTTTACAAGTATACATTACAGGCTTTGTAATCAAAACTATTTTTCTGATGGTTTTTGATGCAGTTTGAACAAAGGTTAATTTCATTCAAACATCAAAAACAATCAGGAAAAACATAGTTTTAATATATAACCTAACCTAAAATTCCAAAATTCCTCAAAAGCCTATAATGTACTATTGTAAAAAAATACCTTTATTTCTAATCAGACTGTATAACTTGCAAACTTTTCTCATGATATTCCTATTTTTAGCAAAATTCTATTTTTCCAAATTGTACCATAAGTCTTGTGAAGAACCTAATATGAAAAACTCTCATGCACAGTACTTCAAAGTCTGATACTAATACACTGTAAAAAGAAAATCTGGTTAATATTTGGCTGGACAGAGGGGCTAATGAGAGGCTGTGTTTCACTAGCACTATTTTTCATGCTCTTTACGATGGTACTAATAATTTTTTGTGGAAATGCAAGATTATAGAAAAAATTACAAGTTACATTTTTATAGTGAATATTTCCTGTTTCGGCTATAATGTACTTTTTTTCATAAAATATCTTTCCTGATTGGGCTATTTTTTCACTACTCTGCGACTTAATTAGTTGGCTGGTTAGTTTCTGTTCTGTATTTTTTTTTTCTAATTGGATTCAGTTTGGTCGTGTTTGTGATAGAATTATGACATGCTGTTCGCGTGGTTTCTGACTTTGAGAACTTGATTTGTCATGTGCCCTAGATGAAGAGAAAGCATTAAATGTTTTTATCAATTATGGCGTTATTCTCTCATCCTTAACTTGACCAAAATGTAACAGTGCCTGATATGAAAAGATCAGACGATATTTAGGTGAAATAACCAATATTAACTGGTTAGGCCAACTGAATGCCCGGTTAGGCCAACTGAATGCCCGGTTAGGCCAACTGAATGCCCGGTTAGGCCAACTGAATGCCCGGTTAGGCCAACTGAATGCCCGGTTAGGCCAACTGAATGCCCGGTTAGGCCAACTGAATGCCTGGTTAGGCCAACTGAATACCCTTGATGATTGGTTAGTTTAAGTAATGATATTTTCGTTAAACGAAAATGACAAAAACGAAAATGACATAGCCTGAAGTTGAAATAAAAAATATATTTTTCTAGTGTATTTTGGTGTGCTCTGTTGAAATATAACCTTCATTTCCTATGCAAATATGACAAAAGTGACTCCAAAATAATGTAAACAAATTCTTATTTCTTTACATTTGCACAGGTTGGGTTAGGTTAGTTAATTTAGTTAGGTTAGCTGGGTTTTTTTTATCAGAATTACATTTTCCTGGTGTAGTTTTCTCTGCTTTGTTGGAATTTGACACACACTTCTTATGCAAATGAATAGAAATACTCCATATTTTAGAATGAAAAAAAATGGTACTTTTGCATTATCCTCCTAACACTAATTTTTTTTATAATGAAAGGAAAATAAAGTACGTTAGCAAAACACTTGCGGCAGGCTGTTTTTAACCTAACCTAACCTAACCTAACCTAATCCCAATACTAATTTTTTTTATAATGGAAGGAAAATAAAGTACCATAACATTATATAAAAAAATTAGTATTGGGAGGATAATGCAAAAGAACCAAAAAAATAATTTCTATTCATTTGCACAAGAAATGGGTATCAGATTTGAACAAAGCAGAGAAAACTACACTAGAAAAATGTAGCCCCTGTGTTCAGCCAAATATTTACCGAAAATCTTTGCATTAACTTCAGTTTAAACTTTTGCCTTACATGTTGAGCTTCAGCAATTAGAGTTAAAACTTTCACCCAACACATCAGGCATGAGAACATGTATTATGGAAAAATCCTTGGTAAATATGGATATTACGGCCTCCACCAAGTTGACAATACTGGCTATTATCAAACGTTTCAGCATAATTTTAGGAGTCTAATGGTATATATTATTATTTGTGCAATTGCGTATTTATAATGTTATAGGCTTTTAAAGAAATTATTTTCGTAACTCCATTTTTTGAATGACGTCATCATAAGTATATCTATTTGGGTGGAAAAAACAAAAAATAAGGTATAGTATTTTCTATTTTCTTCATTAGTTGATTTTCCAATATGGCGTGTGAAGGATGTGAAATATATTTTGAAGATGTTATTATGGAAATTAACAATAGTGATAATTCTGCTATAAAAATTTTTGTTAGACATGGTGTTACAGTCATATTTTAAATGCCGAGAGTGTGGATCTTTATGATTCCATTGATATTAGGGTTAGGTTAGGTAGGTTAGGTTAGGTTGGTTAGGTTAAAACTTTGAAGTCTCATAACTTTTGATTGGTTCATTTCCACATAAAATGAAGGCCAGATTTGAACAAAGCACATCATACACTACTAGGAAAATGTATTTTGGCATCAAAATTGGGTGGAGGCCGTAATATCCATATTTACCAAATCCTCATGCAACACCTGTGAAAAATTCAACATACTTTGAAGCCTGGGTTTCTAAGCCTTGGATAGCACTAAATTTGTTGCAAGTGAAGACTTCGGTGGAAATTCTCACCCTATGCATTGTGCTCTAGTAATTTCAGTTAAAACTCAAACTTTACGAAGAAATCTTTGCGCGGTGACGTATCGGAAAACTAAGCACATTTTGTAGTCGAAAGCCTTGGTTAAACCAACACTAAGTTAGGTTCAGATGATCTCTTTTGACTGATGAAATTAAGTAAAGGATATTAAAATACAAAAAGCAACTCTAAAATCAGAAATGCAGTTATCAGTAAAAGCTACCATAGACTACTACTGCAGGTTACAACCTACGATGGTACCAATGACGGAGCTTCAATTTTGCTTTATTAACTTACCGTCGACTTCCTCAGCATCAGGTGTATAACTACAATAAGGATATAGTGCTACCTTTTCAAATTTGTGAAAATTATCCATAATTAAAACTGAACTACTCCTACGTTGCTAAAACTTTCACGATATTGACAAACGACATGTGTAATTGTTTATTATGACTGTTGTGATGTGATGTGATGAAAAGTCAGAGGTCTAGCCTTTTCAACGGCACCTCCTGATGTCTTCACCCTTTGTGCTGAGTTTTAACCGTTTGATCAGGGTTGCCGAAATTTTTTTGGCAAGTGTACCAAAACTTAAGTCAAAAGGTACCAAATCTCGCAAAAAGGTACCAAATAATTGAAAAATGATAATAAATGCTTTAAAACATAAAAAGATGTTAAACTAACCTTATTTTTTAACGGTCAATCTCACGTTTCGGCCATTATCCAAAACTTTCGTTCACAAAAACACTTTTTTATATATAAAAAGACGATATATTTTGATAAGTTGAGACAATAAAATAAAACTAAAATCCAGCAATTAAAACAAGATTTTTATTTTGCGACTTGAACAATGAAGGCATTTTCCAGGATAATTCTGGCCATTTTGATCCTAAAGTGCTCCTGCACCAAGATCGTAGTTTATAATATATTGTAATTCGAATGTACCCTGTACCGACCATTCTTTCTACTACGAGACGAAACGAAAATTAAAATCCATCAATAATAATTTTTTTCTTTTCCATTCAATAATGAACCAAATTATAGTTTTCTAAAGGATAGTTTTTATACATACATAGCGGTTTTTGTTTGTTTCGACAAAACTTCAAATAGTACCAAAATTTTCGGCCGTCGTACCAAACGTACCAGAGGAGGCAAAAAGTACCACATTTGGTACGAACGTACCAACTTCGGCAACCCTGCGTTTGATATCGAATTTTCCAGAATTTATATATTGTCTGTTTTTTTATCTATGTTTTCCTTCCTAAAGATAAATCCCCCAATAATCTCCTCTTTGTCTGCCATAAAAGGCTGCTGTAATTCGATGGCTTTTACTCTCTCCTCCCTGTAGGCACTAGTCTACAGTCCAACAAGAAATGCTCCAGATCTTCTTTTTCGTATGCACGCATGGGGCATTTGGTGTCCCCTCCTACAAATCTGTTTCTGTCATTAAGTTCTAAATTATTTGTCCTACATCTGTACAATATGACTGAGGTTGGGGTGTTATCATTTATACATCCTCCGTATCTCCAATGTTTCCTTTCCATTTCCTATATATTTTTAAACTTTCCTTTCCATCCATATCTTTCCTTCAGTTGTTCACATCCCAGCTACGTAGTTTGTTCACCACTTCCTCTTTTTTGCGGTCTTTTCAGGTATTTTATATTTACTCTCAAGTCACTCGTATATCCCTCAACCTCCTCCATCCACTTCCCTTTTGTTTCTTCTTTTACTTTTCTGAATATTTCTCCTACCAACCTGCCTATGTCATTTTTCAAAATACTTTTTACATAGTTGAGCTTTCCTTTCATTATTCTTGTTCTCATTATTGATGTCCCTATTTCTACTCTCAAACCACTCTCAGCCGTACTCCTTCCTGCTGATAGTATTGTTTTGTATATTCCATTCTCATATCTTTGTAGCTGTTGAATTTCTGTTTTGTTTAGTTCTGTAATAGTTGTTCCATATAATATTGATGGCAACGCCAAGCCTTTCCAGAATACCTTTCCCACAACCAGTTTATTACAACTCTTTTTCTATTACCACTTTAATTCCCTCTGTCTGCTCTGGTGCTTCTTTTTTTGTTGAATATCATGAAATTACTCATTTTTCTTAATCTCTTGGCCATATGTCCTCCCTAGTTGTATTACTTCCTTGATATTATCACTTGCCTCATCTATTGACATTATCTGATAGCTGTAATCCATTATCCGCAAAAAATAATGAATGTATTTTAAATTTACCACCTTTATATCCTATATCTTCGTTTTCCAACTTCTCCAGAATTTGGTATGCCACCAATTTGAATAGAGTTGCTGATAGAGTACATCCTTGTCTTATTCCACTGCTTGCTTCTATTTCTTTACATAGCTCATCATTTAGCCTCATGTGGTTCTGTCCCCCTTATAGATTTCTATTGACTTCTATTATGTTTGGATGAATCTTATATCTCATGAGAGCTTCCACTAGTTTTTCTCTTAACTGAATCAAAAGTTTTTGCTACGTTAATTGCTGCCGCTATCAAGGGCTTTCCATTTCTGTAGCTACTTTTTATACAATACTTCAAGATATGGATATTATCCTCTATTCCTCTACCTGATGAAAATCCAGCTTGCGTATCCTTGTCCTCATTATTCATAGTTAGGTGTTCCTCTATCTTCGCTTTTATGAGAGACATGAACAGCTTGTATGCTACATCAATTACCCATAAGAAGATTGCGAATTTTAGATTGGTTGTGCAGTTTTACATCCTTTAATCTTGGATGGTCATTGAGGAAGACATCATACAAATAATAATATATGAAACATGTGAAGCGAGAATTAAACTTTGTACACAAAAGGCCCACTGGCATGATTTACAAGCTTAACAAAAACTAAATATCACATTAATCTTTAAAAATGAAATAGCTACACCTTTATACTGGATATGGAGAAGATCCCTAGACACTGGAGAAATACCGAGCATCTTGAAAAGAGCAAACATTGTCCCTATATATAAAGGAGGGGACAGATCTCAAGCAAAGAACTATAGTTTTTGACGTCACACCTCACCAAAGTATTTGAAAGAATAGTTAGAGGGAACATTTATGATTTCTTGGAGACACTGGAAAGGTTCAAGGAAAATCAGCACGGATTCCGATCAGGTAGATCATGCCTATCACAACTAATAGAACACTACAACAATATCCTAGATGCACTGGAAGGCAATGACAACTATGATGTCATATACACAGATTTTGCTAAAGCTTTCGACAAATATGATCACGGAATAGCACATAAAATGAAATATATGGGAATAACAGGCAAAGTGGGAAAATGGACCTACAACTTTATTAGAGAACGTCTACAGGTTGTCAAAGTTCAAGGTACATCATCATCAGAATCGGAAGTACGCAGCTCAGTACCACAAGGGACAGTACTGGCCCCACTCCTGTTCATTATCATGCTAACAGACATAGACAGCGGAGTAACATCCTTTGCAGAATACAAAGATCAGAAGAAAAATCAACGATGTAAATAAAGTGAAGGCCTTGCAGAGGGACACGAACAAAATATACAAATGGTCAGTTAATATAAAAGGCCTTTGTTTCGCGGTCATCCGTTTATAAAGGGCTTGATGACGTCATAACTTTGGCGTCACTGGCTGGTCCTAGATGACACAAGGATGACGTTATTTTCATTAATTTTGTACTTTTTCTATTTGATTTGCACAAGAAAAGGTAATTTTCCTTAGTAATTTTTAACGAAGATTCAGAATATATTAATATTTTTTAATGGTTTGTAGTAGTGCTAAAACGAATATTATCCTACTCAACTTATTTACTGTGTAGCTGGTTCCTTCTTGGTGCTACTTGTAGTTGCCGGGAAGAATGAAGGATACGAGAGGCAAGCTATCGCTTTGTTGGGTATCTCTTTTAGGGGCCTCTCGTGTCCTCTTCTCTCCCTGTCGTTTGGGGGATTGGCGTCTTGAAGGAAAAGCCGGTCGTTTTCAGAGTTTATTGAGTTCTTGGTTGGCTGAGGTTATTTTACAGAAGATTTTGTTATTCTATATACAGCTGAATTAATTAAATATATATATATAAATTTATGTACAATACTTATTTATAAAGATTATATATGATTCTTAAAATTACACAATGATAAAATATATACAATTTGGTACGCGCAAAATTGGTTTGTCGGTAACTAATATAAAAATAATATAAATGCGGAAAATTAACTGCGCGGCCCCACACTACTGCCCACCCCGAGAAGCGGAGCACGTATATCAAAAGTAGAAATATTCGGGTCTTGATTTGAATCGGATCCTTCGTCCAGCTCGCGTTGATCCTCGGTCGGCCTCGTTTCCGGTTGTTGCGTTGTCCTGCGCGCCCGTCCTGAGGTCTGTATTTGCTACCTCCGAGGTGCGTCCTCCATCGTCCTTTTTCCTTGCGTGCTTTTTCTCCGATCCGATGTCGTCCGATTGTGCGCCCGGTACCTGTGTGGGACCTGAAACTATATACGCCGGTTTTAAACGATTAATTGAAATGGCTTCTGATGATCCGTTAGTTTTTTCTATTACGAAGTACTTATCGTGGCGTTCGAGAACACGGAAAGGTCCTTGATATGGTGCCTCGAATGGTTTTCGAACGCGGTCGATGCGTACCCATACGTGGCTTGATTTGTGGAGTTCCGATGGAATGAATGATTTGGGGGCTGAGTGAATGTTTCCTTGAGAGAGTTGGGCGAAATCGATTTGCGTCATTTTCTTGGCTAATTCGGAGATGAATTTTGAATTGGATTTTGACGACGAATTGGCGATCATTGGCCTCGGGCATAATAGGGTGGTTCCGGTGACGGTGGTGAACGGTGAATAACCCGATTCGTTGGGGAGACTGCGTAAACCAAGGAGAACTATGGGTAAAGCGGGGAGCCAATCTTGTTTTCGAGCGATGATTGCTGTCTTGATGGTGCGATGAGATCTTTCAATTATTCCGTTGGTCTGAGGGCGATACGACAAAGTTCTTAGTCGGTGAAATCCGATGAGAGCTGAGAGTTCCCTAAAGAGTTCGGATTCGAATTGGGATCCGCGGTCCGTTATGACTTGCAGTGGTACACCAAATCTTGAAATCCATACATCGAGAAATGCGTGTGCTATTGATGTGGCTGTAGTATCAATCAGAGGATATGCTTCTATCCATCTTGTGGCACGATCGATGCAGGTTAGGAGATATCTATATGGGGAAGGATATGTTTGACCGGGCAAAGTGGTTGGCGGTAAGGGACCGACGATGTCGATATGTACCGTTTCAAATCTTGAACTTGGTAAATCGAAGGGGGTTATTTCTGATTTTGTATGGCGAGAAATTTTTGAGGATTGACATGATTCACAATTTCGGGACCAAGTTCGAATATCCTTATTCATTGAGGGCCAAAAGTATCTTGATTTAATGATACGAAGTGATTGCTTGATGCCTGGATGAGAAATATTATGAAATTGATTGAAGATGGAAGATCGATGCTGCTTGGGAACAAAAGGACGGGGATATGGCGTGGATGTATCGCAATATAAAGTTGTATTTTCTGGAAACGGGAACGGCTTGAGACGTGGGAGAAATTCTTGCGTTTCTTGATCTTTTTGTTGAGATTCCGCGATTGCTGATAAATCGAAAGCGTCGATATGTACTGCGTTTACGTTGCGTGAAAGGCAGTCCGCTACGACGTTTTCGGATCCACAGATATGTATTACATCGCATACGTATTCCGTGATGGCAGACCAATGACGTTGTTGTCGGTCTGTCTTGGCTCGTAAGGGACTCTTGTAGGCAGAAACCATCGGTTTGTGATCCGTGAAGAGTATTACTTGACGACCTTCTAAAAATTGACGGAAATGCAGGACGGCTAGGTATGCTGCGAGTAATTCTCTATCGTATGCGGCGTACGCTTGCTGAGTTGTAGTTAATTTCTTGGAAAAGAAGGCGATGGGAACTGGTGTGCTGTCGATTATTTGATGAAGAACTGCTCCAGCTGCTATTTGTGAGCAGTCCGTAACTAAATGAAGGATTGAGCTTGATGGAAGAGGATGACAAAGCGTAACGGCGTTCCGTAGTGCATCCTTGACATCTTGAAAGGCTTGAATTGCTTCGTCGTTCCACTGTAGACTTTTGCTTTTGACTTGAGTTCTGACGATTTCACTTAAAGGTGAGACTAAATCGGCGTAACGGGGTATCATATGGCGATAGAATCCCGTCATTCCTAGGAATCTTCTGAGGCTTTGGTAATCTTGCGGTTGGGGAATATCTTGAATTTCGGAGACTTTGTTTACAGGAGGACGAATGCCTGCTGGGGAAACTTCATGACCCAGAAATTCAATTTTGGATTGCTGAAATATGCATTTTTCTAAGGAAATTCTTAAATTGTGTTCTTGAAGGATCTTGAATACGCGTTCTAAGTCTTTCAAATGGTCAACTGCGTTATTTGAATGGACTAAAATATCGTCGAGATACACAAATACGCAGTCAACTCCTCTGAAAATTGTATCCATGAAGCGTTGAAATGTTGCAGGGGCGTTTCTTAAACCAAATGGCATGTATAAATACTGAAATAAACCAAATGGAGTTGTTATAGCCGTTTTCTCGATATCTTCTGGGTGGACTGGAATTTGGTGATATGCTCTGACTAGATCGATTTTGCTAAAGCATGATTTTCCGTGCAGAGATGTTGACAGACTTCTTATATGAGGAAGTGGATATCTGTCCGGTTTCGTGACAGCGTTTAGGCTTCTATAATCACCACACGCCCGCCATTCGCCTGGTATCTTCTTCGGAACGAGGTGTAACGGTGAGGCCCATGGTGATTTTGAGGGTTCTATAATTCCATCTTGAAGTAAGTTGTTGAAAGTAGCCTTAGCTGAGGATAATTTATCGGGTGGAAGACGTCGAGGGCTTGCAAACACTGGTGGTGCGCTGCCAGTGTCGATGGTATGCTTGACAGTGTTGGTGGAAACTTTCTGCGGTTGAGCTGGTTTCAGTAGTGAGGAGTACTTGTCAAGCAGGTTCCTGATTTCTTGAGGTAATTTGTCGGTAGGGTTAATATTGATGAGGTGAAGGTCTTTGGATTGCACAGGTTTAGTAGTGGCTTGAAGAGTTGTTGCTCTATCCTTCAAAATGCCATGCTTGCAGTCCACAAGGATGTCATAATGGGATAGAAAATCGGCGCCGAGAAGTGGACTGGAGACTTGGGCGACGACGAATGGCCACCTGAATATTCTTCGTAATTTAGGAATTGATATGTGCAGTGTTACTTCTCCGAATATTTCGAGCGGCTGACCGTTTGCGGTGGAAATCTTTACTGCGGTTGGGTGGAGTTGACAATCATTGACACAAGTTGGTGGTAAAATTGAGATGCTCGCTCCTGTGTCAATGATAAAATTGACCTTCAGACTGGCGATGCGAGCTGCGACCGGGATCAGCGGCAGGCAGGACGTCGCGTTAATCACAGCCTACTTATCTAGTTTTCCGACGTTTCTCTTGATGGTGAGGAAGATCTTGAATTTGGGCGTGACGAGGGGAGCAGCTTGGCGTCATCTTTATTTGGCCACTTGCACCATGGCCTGCAGGTCCTTGCTTGGGGGCCATAATAAAGGTGCGCGCGGCACACCACCGGCCGCTGATTCTCGCTGAAGGGTTTTAGGCCGATGGGGATATTCGTTCTTGGGCTTGTATTGGCTCGAGTTGACGTTGGCGCCGCGTAGCAGCTTTGTTGAGCGAACGGTATTAACTCATCGGCTAGTTTGCCGAGTTGAGTTAGCGTCAGCTCCTTTTGTGCTGCTACGACGGGCGCTATTGAGGATGGGAGCGCCTGGATGAATTTATGCTTCACCAAATCATCGCTGACGCCCACCTTCAGTGCCGTTTGGTGGATATCTTGAAGGAATTGGGAGGGCTTTCCAGTGAGAGGAGTGTTGGAGATGAGTCGTTCGAAGAGTTCTGGCTTCGTCTTTTCGTAATGACTCACGATTTCTTCTTTTAAATCGGCGTACGACTTGTTGGAGAGAGTTGCTGCTGAAATTCGTGAGACGACTTCGGGGGGTAACGAGGCTAGAACATGGAAAAATTTGCTCTTCGGATGTTATTCTGGAAATGTGGAATTGTGCCTCCATGATGGAGAACCATCCTGCGGCCGACGCTTCAGAGAACGTGGGTGGCTTGATGGTGACATGGTGCACTCCTGATTCAACAGATTCCATCTTGCGGGAATGTAATTCGGGTCTGCTGCTGCTTTGGTTCCGACCGGCTACTACGGGTGGGCGGCGAAGAGGCGTGGCTTCGGTTTGTTCCGCCCGGCGACTGAAGGATGCTGCTTCCGCTGGCTGCTTCGGGTCACTCCGGGGTCACCAATTGTAGCTGGTTCCTTCTTGGTGCTACTTGTAGTTGCCGGGAAGAATGAAGGATACGAGAGGCAAGCTATCGCTTTGTTGGGTATCTCTTTTAGGGGCCTCTCGTGTCCTCTTCATCTCCCTGTCGTTTGGGGGGTTGGTGTCTTGAAGGAAAAGCCGGTCGTTTTCAGAGTTTATCGAGTTCTTGGTTGGCTATTTTACAGAATGTTGTTGTTGTTGTTGACGTTATAAGAGGTGAAATTAGAGTTGTAGGAGTGATAACAGAAAGTGGGGAAATGGGAAATATAGATGAAGAGTTGATAGGTCCTCGGGCTCACCAAGGATGCGCAGGTTTTTTTTTTTTTTTTTTTATGGGGGATTTAAGGTCTGGTGATAAGTGAATCACCTTCCTTGCGCGTTCAAGCTTTTGTAGGGTGCTTGACTTGTTAGCTTAGTTTGGGTTTTCTACCTCTTTTATTTTATTTATTTATTTTTTTTATTTATTTATTTATTATTATTTATTTATTTTTTTTGTTTTTATCTTCTATACGGTACAAAAAGTGCCGTTGGTAGGGGGTGTCTGCTGCGGGGTAGACTTCTCTTGAAATAGAAGTACTCTCTCCCGCGCTGAGGTCCAATATCGAGTTCTTCATAGGTCTGTGGAGAGATGTTTTGTACCTTCCTCCGCCCTGCTGTGCAGGAGGACATCGAGGGCTGGTAAGTTTGCTTGTTGGTGCAGTGCCTGGGATGATATCCTGTCGCTGAGTCGTGTTTTACAGAAGATTTTGTTATTCTATATACAGCTGAATTAAATTAAATATATATATATATATAAATTTATGTACAATACTTATTTATAAAGATTATATATGATTCTTAAAATTACACAATGATAAAATATATACAATTTGGTACGCGCAAAATTGGTTTGTCGGTAACTAATATAAAAATAATATAAATGCGGAAAATTAACTGCGCGGCCCCACAACTGATCATATTATAACTACAATATATAATAAATAATAATAAATAATAATTCCCCGAGATAACTCTCATGTAATACACAGACCTAATGTTCATGAAACAAGGAACCCTTCTCAAATGGCAAATATAATTTTTTTTTCTTTTCATGATGAAAGCCCAGCGCGAGCAACAGTTCACTAGCAGAGAGGCCCCAAAATATAGCTTCCTTTACCAGCGATCTGCTAAGTTAGCGTCGAATTGAATTCACATAAAAAAACAAGGTTAACTATTGTATTTTTAGCCAAAATCTAAAACTTTGCACAATGACCCGTTGCCGGCGTTGGGGTTCCATCACGAAAAAGAAAAAACTTCAGTATTTTCCATTACTTATTCGACTACAATGGATTTAATATCTCGGAAGGATTCCTTGTTCCATGCACATCAGGTGTGTATTATTATATTACTAGTGTATTATATATATAAATATATATATAGACGAGGGTAATTCAGTAAGTATCCGCACTTTTTATTTTCACAATTTTATTTTAACAACTCATAGATTATAAACACCACTTCTCAACATAGTCTCCCTGTTTCTCAATACACTTAGTCCAGCGATGTTCAAGCTTCCTAATGCCATTACAAAAGAATGTTTTTGGCTGTGTGCGTAGCCAGTCATGCACCGCCTCCTTCAGGTCATCATCACCTTGGAATCACTGACCTCTCAAAGCGTCTTTTAGTGGTCCAAACAGGTAAAAATCCGAAGGTGCCAGGTCTGGACTGTAGTCTGGATGGTCGAGAACTTCAAATTTAAGTTCTTGAAGGCATTTTCTAGTCTGTGCAGCGGTATGAGGGTGCGCATTGTCGTATAACAGAATAACACCTTCCGACAATCTCCCTCTCCGTTTTGTGAGAATTGCTTGCTTTAACTCATTCCGAAGCATGTCAGAATACGATGCACTTGTTACTGAAGTTCCACACTCTAGATAATGTTCAAGGATAGGGCTTCATGTATCCCAAAACAGTGTTAACAAAACTTTTCCTGTTGATGGCTGCGCTTTGAACTTCCTCGCAACTGGAGATGTTGGATGCTTCCATGGCATGCTCTGTCGTTTGCTTTCTGTTTCATAGTGATGAATCCAGGTTTCATCTCCAATGATAATGCGCTCCAAAAAGTTTTCACCTTTATTATGATACCGTGCCAAAAGACGAGAGCAGACGTCCATACGATTACGCTTGTGCTCTTCTGTCAACTGTTTGGGCACCCATCTTGCACAAACCTTGTGAAAGCCAAGAATGTCATTAACTATCGAATAGGCTGACCCCTGACTGATGTCTAATGAAGATGCAATTTCTTTTATTGTTAATCGTCCGTCATCGAAAATCATGGCTCTGGCTTCTTCCTGCTTGTCACCACTGGTTGATGTTGACGGTCGTCCTGAGCGCTGAGCATCTGTCACACATGTCCGACCTTCCTTGAACATTTGAATCCACTTGTACACACTTCGCTGTGGTAACGCATTATTCCCATACTGAGCACATTAAACGCGTGTGAATTTCGGCTCCTTTCACACCTTCTGCCCACAAAAAACGAACCACGGATCTCTGTTCTTCCAGAGTACAAATTGAAAGCGGCGCAGCAATGCTCACTACTCGTACGATATGTGACAGCTATGAGTAGCCTAAATAAGTCTATAGATCTCAGTTTGGGTCGTTATTATTACGAGTATATATTATATATACTATATTATCACTAAAATAAAAAGTGCGGATACTTACTGAAGTACCTTCGTGTGTGTATATATACTATTATGCGCCTCGGTGGTGTAGTGGTTAACGTCGCTGACTACGAATTCATCGGCCCCGGGATCGAGACCCGGTGACGGCAGCCGGAGCGCAGCAAAACCCAGCTGTTCATCCTTCCACACAATAAAGTGGTTGGTAGATAAATGGGTACCCTGAGTGGCCTAGTGGTTAAGACGCTGTGTTGGTGGTGGGGTAGGGCGTGGTTCGGATTCCACGTTAAACTGTCGGTCTGAGGTGGAGTGAAAAGCTTGACCTTCGTCAGAATGAACAATTCGGGCAGAAGCTAACCAAAGGTACCAAAGGTATATGTATTGCTATAAACAATCTTTGGTAATAGCATGCTCACACTGAAGTTTTCGTGGAACTCCTTTAACAAATGTTTTCTTGAAATTCCCTTGACAATGTGAATGGTTTTGGAACAAACATTCTTCGTTCCATTTTTTATTGTAAAGTACGAGAAACATTCTGGAACAGTTCTACAGAACATTGATGAAAGGTACTCAAATATCCCTACACCATGAAATGATTCACTACAAATTTTGTTTATTTTTATCACCAAAAAAATAAATACTATAGTTATATGAAATCTGAATGAATAGCCATTGCTTTCACAGTGTTCACAGTTCCAGAATTTAGTGGTTTGCTTAATGGTTGAGAAGTACAGCTACTAATATCACGATGCTCATCGACTCGTGCTTTAAGTTGGCGCACGGAGATACCAACACATGTGGCGTTTCATCCACAATTAAAGAAAAGTATAAACTAGTTTGGAGACGAGAGCATCAGGCAACCTTTCTTTAAGCTTAAAAAATGAACTAATGCAAAAATTGTTGGTAAATAGAAATTTAAAGTAAATTTATGGAAAGACGAGAGAGTAAGCGTTTCAGGTCTTTTTCAGTCCTGAAGCTAATATAGCCATAAAATGGAATCGGTATTTCAACAGAGGCGTTTTTATAGGGTAGGCAGGGTAGGCTTTGCCTGACCATTAATTTTGCCAAACTTTGGAAGCATAAATATATCAATATAAATTAGCGCAATTAGACAAAATCTGTCGATCACGCTCTCTTAATCCAATATCATATGATTTCTTTTTTTCATATTAGCTATTACAACCTAAAACGCCCTGCCTACCTTGAATGTATAATATAAATTCAACTAGTGTGGCGGATTTGATATATGCCATTTTTAATACAGAGTAAATGTACATATAGTCAGCGCGCGGACTTTCCTACTAAACGATACATTTTGCACGCTTACGCTCATTATCAAGCCATCCCGTATGAAGAAATATGACAAACTACGATTTGTGGGGTGGGGTTGGGTTAAATGAAGAAGATTGATAGGCGAATGGTGTATGACGTCACAAGGGGATGGGGTGGGGGTTCCGCGAATATAGATAAAAAAATAAAGCTACACTAAGTAATAAAAAATTGCAATGCATTGGAATCTCAACTGCGGTAAGTACCCTTATATACATATATAGTTATAATTATATACTTTTATTGAAATTATATATATATATATATATATCCTATTATAATATTCTGCCTACCCAATGCACCAGTCCAAGAACCGCCTCTGAATTTAATTTATTCGGTATATATCTTGTCTTTTTGAACAGTGGGGACGGGGAGTTTGAGTTTGAAAGAGTAATTCAAATAGTTTTGAGTTTTCACAATCAAGTCCTTTGGATAAGAATTAGAATTAAAATAACCGATTAAAAAATTAATCTCGGAATGAAAGAAAAAATAATCTGAGCAAACCTTAAAAGCACAATCAATAAGTGTTTTAATAGAGTTAACTTTAAAACCAAAAGGATTATCACTTAAAACGTGTCCAAACCAATGAAAGTTTTCTTTCGGTATAGGTATAGGGAAGTTGTAAAATTATTGTTCTGTGAATATTGACGTCCAGGAATGCTATTTGGGAATTTTTCTCTAGTTCCCCAGTAAATTTAAAATTGGAATGTTTGGTGTTGTGGGATAACTAGAAAACCCACCTGAATTTGACTCTGGAAGCAGTTCTTCCTATGTTGGGAATCCGATTTTACTGGCAGGCCACGAAGCCAATGAAAATTGGGCAAACTGGAAGGCAAGACAAGACTGCTCAAAAATCTCTTCCCAAGCAGTGTACTGGACTAAAGTGAGAAGGGACCACACACAAAATGAGCAGGACCACTACAATGCATTCAAGAAATAGAAAACAAGCAGTGTGTGCCGAGATGTTGAGTAGTGGGTGCAGTGCTCAGGTACAGTCTTAGATAGAGTCTTAGATAGAGTTGCCAAGTGTCCTTTATTTCAGCTCATGTGTCCTTGTCCTTTGATAAACTCGGAAAGGACGCCATACGTCCTTTAATTCAGTAATTCTCTCAAAATTTTATTCATCACTAAAAATTTGAGACGGAGATGTTTTCAAACTTAATTAATTCATTAATCGGGAGAACTGAGATTCAACATTCAGATGTGATTTCTAATAAATCAGAGTTGGCAATCCTGCCCCCATTGCCCGTTGCCATTGTCATCCTTGCTGGAGAGGAATGAGGAAGGCATCGCCCGCTAACATATTTTTTGTGCTTTGCCAAATTGCCATATTAAACCGGCTTCATGAGTTTTTGACGCGATTCTATTTTTTATGAGTTGAAGAATATCTTCAGATGAATACTTAGGTAAGAATACTTAATTATACACTAGGTTTCCCTCTCTTAGAAAGTTAGAAAACAGTATTTTACGTGTCGCGCTACTGAAAGTTAAGGCTTCTTCGTGTCTAATTTTTTGGTATACTATCCAACCTTTGCTTCCAAGACAATGCATGCCCAAAATATGAAGCTTTTATAGAAGTAGTGGAGAATTTTAAAATGATTGATAAACTGGGTTTGAACATGGATGATTTGTTTGATGAGCTTTCTATTCTCCAAACCAACTTTGAAGCTATTTCCAACACTGAAAGTTTTAAGAACTGCTTAAGTACGGCAGGTAAATGGCACCTCATCTTAAAAAGCAATGGTTTTAAATGTATAAATATTTTCAAAGTGGTGTCCTATGCTTTGTCGGTGCCTGGAACATCAGCATATTGCGAAAGAATTTTCAGTGTAATGAATGCTAAGTGGCGAGATGACAGAAACAGATGTTCAGTAGAATTAATAAAAAGTGAACTTTTGATTTATTTCAATTTAAAAGACAATTGTGCCGATTTTGCTGGCAAAATAAAAATGATACAGCTTTACTGAAGGCTGGTCGAAGTCAAGATAAGTACAATTTTATAAATAAATAAAGGCTTCATTCATTATAATGATTTGTAAATATTTTCCTGTCTTTAATTCACAAAATATAATAAAGAAATTTAAAAATGTTTCATTTCAATACAGTAGTGTGATTTTACGAGTGTACGACTTTCTAGACATATTTTATCTATGAATCTAACAAAGAAATTGTAAAAAATATTGCACAAGTAAATTTTTATCATAAGCAATGGAATATACGATAGCGTGCAAGTGTCCTTTATTCAAGATCTGTTGACTTGGCAACCCTAGGTACAGAAGTGAGAAGGGACTTGAGGGAAGACAAATTAACAACATAAGAGGACCAGTACAGGCAAGAACTATTCCATTGAAAACAGACTCTAGAATTTCCCCTTTACTTGAAGTGGATAAAAGTTACTGTATATTCAAACCTTATACTCATATATGCCTTTATGTCTTGCCTAATTCCCTGTAATGAACAAATGTTGCAAACTTTTACAGAGAGTAACTCATTTGTCTCATTAGAAATAAACCTTTGAAGGCATGACTCAAAAAACTTTACTTCTGTCTAAGAATTTTAATCTTGAACTGATACTGGGTCCTAATAGGTTACTATGCCCCCTTTAATAATAAGCCCAAGTGTTTTGAAAAACACACTTGAACGTTATTAAATATAGTACATTTCTTCAGGCTAACTTTGATCTCCCCATCACGTATCGTAACCGACATTTAATGATTTGTAGAAAGCAAACGAGAAAAATGAGCTTTTCAGTTTTATTTACAACTTTAACTGAACTTGAACCCTACGCTTAGAGACTTGGAAAAAACTTTATTAAGATTCCTTCTGGGGGTTCTAGACAATAAGACTCGGCTTTTAAATTAAATGATTTAGGTTTTAACCCTTTCATTGCTAACTTAAATTGAAAGATTCTCGCTACACGCGGCAAATAAGTCCTTGAAAACGTACCTTATAAAGTAACAATATAGGTGCGGGCGGGAAACATTAAATCATCCATTGATAACCATAGAGCGAAAGGGTTAACACTAGATCCAGAGACGTTTCTAGCAAGATGTCCTATTAAACTCACTTCAGCACTTTTGCATTAACTATTGCATCTGCCTATACTTGACTAGAATGACTTGCTTAACGCTCTTAACTAGAGGCTGGAAAAAAATAAACACTAAAAAACTTGAGGAATGAAAGTCAGCAGGATTACATTACTTAGCATTAAAGTAACTGAAAAAATGGTCAACATGAGGATGCTTCAATAACAAAAATGTTATTCATATCATTTATGAAACTCATTGGTTTAATGATGGCCCAACCTCCTTCAAACCGGCTTTCCGCCATAAATATGCGAATGATCTATCTATCTATATATACATACACACTACTGGTTTCGACTACAATCCCTGGAACTCTACTCTTTCGAAAGAAGGCGCGAGCGGTACACAATAATATACATAAAAAAAAAATACTTGAAGGCTCTGTCCCTAACCTTAGAAATGAAATAGAAACAAACTGGAATACGAGAAGAGGCAGATTTTGTACGGTCCCAGCTGCGGTGGGACAAGGGGCCATGAAAACAAGGATGGAAAATACCCTCAGAATACGGGGCCCAAAGCTTTTCAATGTTCTTCCAAAAGAAGTAAGGAATCTCCAGCACACCGACCTGAATAACTTCAAGAACCAGCTGGACAGATTCCTGTGCAAAGTCCCTGACCAGCCATGCATGGCTGGTTACGAGGGCAGATCAGACATCAATTCCCTCCTCCTTCAAATGAGGCGGGATACTGCAGAAGGGTCGACCGCAAGTCGATCCTGAACCGTCGTTCAAACTCACCAAAAGTATATATATATATATAGTTATAATATTTCAGACCAACAAAGACCCTAGGATCCACTCATGGCTGGTCTACCTGTGTTCGTAATTGTGTATTGTGCATGTCCTCCGTGGTGGCGGAGGGGACCTACTATTTTACGTGGGTTCCGAACCACAAAGCCTTAATTTTACTACCTTAAACTATACCCAATCTATTAATATATATGCATTTAATCGATTTTTAAACATGTTTATAGACGTGCTACTAATTAATTCTACCGGCAAACTATTCCACCTATTTACTATTCTATGCGTAAAAAAGTTTTTGGCAACTGCTATCTCGAACCTTCTACTTGTCAACTTACACCCGTTATTTCTAGTCCTATTATATCGAGATATTTCGAAAAAGCTATCTATCTACGTTATCGAACCCATTCATAATTTTGAAAAACTGGATTAGATCACCCCTTAGCCTTCTAGTCTCGAGTGTAGTCAATTTTAACTCCTTAAGCCTATCCTCGTACGACTTTGACCTAAGCGACGGAATCATCTTAGTTCCTCGTCTTTTAACTCTCTCGAGTTTGTCTATATCTTTTCGCGTATGCGAATTCCAAATGGGGTCAAACTAATGATTTATAAAGAGGAACTATAATATCGCGCGATTTGTACTCAAAATTCCGAGCTATAAAACCTAACACTTTGTTCGCTTTATTGACCGCTGCTGTACTTTGTTTCGCTACTTTTAAATCACCAGTGACTAACTCCAAATCATTTTCCTGCTCTACGCTTGTTAACTCCTTCCTTGACATACTATACGCAAAATTACCGTTACGCGAACCTATATGTACAATTTCGCACTTATCGACGTTAAATTTCATTTGCCATGACTGACCAATCAACGATTTTATTCAGATCTTCCTGGATTTTACCTCTATCTTCGTCATTAATCGCCCTACCACCCAGCTTCGTGTCATCCGCAAACTTTGAAACTGTACTGACTAGGCCGACATCAAAATCGTTAATATATAAAAAAAAGCAAGGGGCCCTGAGGAACGCCACTCGCTACCAGTGATGTAGGTCTCGAGATCGGTCTCGAGACCCAATTTGCAGATCTCGATCTCGGTCTCCGCTATTTAGATCTCGGTCTCGACAGACGCGGTCTCGATTTTTCTCCCCGAGACCTTTCGAGACCGTAATGAAAAATACGTTATTGGTATACTCATGATGGTGGCTTGGTTGAACAGACTCAATTCAGAATGTTTATGAAAGTTTGTAAAAGTAAGGGACTCCAGGTATTCACTAATCAGTCACCCTGTTTTGAGTTGCCACGTTTGTCTTGCGGCGGGGTGTGGATCTGGATTTTTTTAGGTTAGCTTGGTCTCGAACCTTTGATCTCGGTCTCGATCTTGGTCTCAGTCGTCTCGACTACATCACTGCTCGCTACATTAGCCCAACACGACTCCGCTCCATAACGACCACCCTCTGTTTCTTACCTCGCAACCACTCTTCTATCCAATTTATTACTACACCCCCGATAGATAGATAGATAGATATATAACGTAAAGAACGACGCTTGTATAGGAGATATTCCGCGCAAGATGAGAGAGAGAGAGAGAGAGAGAGAGAGAGAGAGAGAGAGAGAGAGAGAGAGAACGAAACAAATGAAAAAATGAGGTAACCACCCGGGATCTTCCGATTGCCGGTCAGATATGATAACCATTACACCATGGGCCTCACTCATTCCTGCGCGTATGTAGAAGAATTACGGAGTTTGAATGAGAGGCCCATGGTGTAATGGTTATCATATCTGACCGGCAATCGGAAGATTCCGGGTTCGATACCCGGGTGGTTACCTCATTTTTTCATGTTTCGTTCTCTCTCTCATCTTGCGCGGAATATCTCCTATACAAGCGTCGTTCTTTACGTTAATTATACTGCGTGTTTGCAGTTAAATGTGTATATATATATATATATATATATATATATATATATATACACACACCGGGTGGACGAAAAAAACCTGGAAACCTTTTTTTCCTACAAATTTCAAACTAGTGAAGCTAATAAACCCAAATTAGTATAAGATGTAGCCAACAGTATGGTTATCATGTGCTGAAAACCTCAGTTTATTATCTTTGGCCGTTTCTTAATTATAAAAAATTTAACTTGACGAAACAAACAGCAAGATTTCCTGAATTGATAAAAAGTGAAGAATGACCACCAAATTCTCCTGACTTAAATCCTCTGGATTACTTCGTGTGGAATGAGCTGAAGTCATTGGTGTACCATGGTCGCAGGGAAACATTTTCACACCTGGAAACACTTAGACAAAGAATTGAGGTTGTTTGGCCTATGGTGTCCCAAGACAAAATAAAGTCATCCATAGATCAATGGAAAAGGAGAGTACTGGCCGTAATTCAAAAAAATGGGGGCCCAATACAACATCGATTTCAATAAGGTAAGTTTTATAAGTTCCATTGAAATTTTTAGCACATGATAACTATACTATTGGCTACATCTTGTACTAATTTGGGTGTTAGCTTGACTAATTTGAAATTTTGTAGGAAAAACAAGTGTCCAGGTTTTTTTACCTTTACCATATGGATATTATGGCATTTTAGTTTGGTTACCTCGATTCAAAATTAAATACCCTGATTATTAACCAAAACTTAACCTTAGAAAATCGAATCTACAAAAAGCAGATTAAATACAATATCCTACTTACGATTGTTAAAATATCGTAGTGGTTAGTACAAGAACTATGAAGATGCTTCAGATGGAAACTGACCAGTTATTCAATATTTACCGTTTTATAATTCATAATATACAATTTCTCTGACGAAATTAAGGTATAATAAACTAATTTCCTCATGCATTTTTATTGATTTCACTTAAAATAATAAGTATTACGTTTAATCGAAGCTAGTATATAATGTTCAGATCAATTCCAGTAAATTTCATGCATCTAAACGTATTATTATGTACCAACTATGAAGTAGAGATTACAAAAAGATATTTGGTATCGCGAGTATAAAGTATTAAAATAAGCATGGAGTAACGTCAAATACTAAAAATCTCGTGAATTACTCGTACGCACGATATTTGGCGCTTCTGTAGTGTTCATTGCGTATTTACAACAGTGTTGCTATCGTCTGCAGTAGTACTTGGGTAATTCTAATTGCTAATTACAGACGTCTGAAACATATTGAGAACTTTGTGGAAGAGCTTAGTGTAACTATATCATTGATCATAGTAGCATTAAACCCTTCTTCGGTGGAAGATCTGAGGGTACAGATTCGTGTCTAAAGAGCACCAGGACGAATTTACAACAAACCTTAGATGCTACAAATTTACATAAGCAATATAGAAAGCAAATATATACATAGGAACTACAAGAGTGTGAAGACTGGATAAATATCATTTTATATGCCATAGTTATGCCAAAAATAGGGTGTGGCCATGTTTTTACGGAACCTACTATTAAATTATTTTTAAAACACGTTAAAATTAGTTGGTACAATACTTTAAATATTTCTCCAGAAATTATCAGGACACATTTCATAACCAGCCATTGGCCAATATGAACAAACTTCTCAAAACTGCTCATAACATAACTGAAACCTCTACAAATTACTCAAATAGGGCAAATTATTCTACAATGACTTTTTAGTCCAAACAATTTAAATACCAGTTCAATGATATAACGTATATCAGTATTTTGCTACAACTTAGAAATAAAGTGACTAAATTTACTGTTGGTGAAAACTTAGCCTAAAATATATTAAGAAAAATGTGTATACGAGTAAATAATACAAAAATAATATAGTTTCATGTGGAAAACAAAATAATAAAAAGACACTATGAAGTACGTACTTAAAATTAATACCAAACTACAAATGGTATTTACACTCATTAAAACTGGTATAAAAAATTAAGTAAAAAATGAAAGGCACCTTTGGATAAAATGTTAAAATATGTTTTTGGCATCAAATACCCGATCATCATTTATTTTTTCTTGGAGTAAAATTTGGTATTGAGGAGATGGAGTAACAAATTCACATTTACTCTCGTCTTTCCGAACATAGTCTTCACACTTACACCTTCATACTGAAGTTGCAGCAAGTCCTGTGACAGATCAAGGGGAAGAAAAAAAAAAAATTTATATATATATATATATATACATACACACAACTTATAATGTTCCCGAGAAACTTCTGTTACGCACAGACCGTGCATGGAATAAGGAACTGTTCTGGGAAAATTAAATTCACTATAGTCCAAATAAGTAACGGTAAATGACAAATACTAGTTTTTCTTTTTCATAAAAGCTATATTTTGGGGCCTCCTTGCTAGTGACTCGTTGCCCACGTTGGGCTTCCATCATGAAAGAAAAGAACTTCAGTATTTGTCACTTACCATTACTTAGTCGGACTATAGGGTGATTCAATTTTCCCAGAGGAGTTACTTGTTCCATGCACGGTCTGTGTAATAATATTAATACTAATTTTTATTTATTTATATATATATATATATATATATATATATATATATATATATATATATATATATATATATATATATATATATATAAGCACACCGGACAAAAAATTAGTCACCCCTCTCAGAATGTACCTAATAACGTGTGACGGCGCCTCTGGCCTTGATAACCGCACGAATCCGGCGAGGCAGAGACTCTACGAGGTTGTGCATGTACTGAACATCGATTTGCTGCCACTCGTTCATCAGCCGGTCCCGAAGTTCCGCCAGAGTCCGTGGGTGTCTATTCCTGCGCTTCACTTTCTGTTTCCAGCCTGAACACCTTCGACGCATTCAGGATTAAAGGCTTCATTGGACCTGCGATGTACTCGTCGCCTCCCATCATTGGAGAACAAACAAAAACGGGACTCATCGGACCAAATTACACGTTTCCAATCTGCCGCAGTCCAGTTTTTGTGCCTCTGAGCCCATTTATAACGTGCCAATTTGTGACTTGCTGTTAACAGCGGCCTCTTCCGTGGTACCCTGCTCCAGATGTCCATCGCATGCAGTTCTCGTCGCAATGTCCGTTCGGAAATTGGTCGCTGGAGAACCTCATTGGTTTCTTGGAGCAATTGTTCTCTGGTTTGAAAACGATTTGCAGTTACTAGACGAGAAACATGGCGGCGGCCCCTATTGTCGAGAATTGTTTTCCGGCCACAGTTACGCCGTCGATTGTCAGTTGATTGCGAACTACACCACTCTTTGTAAACTCGCTGGACAGTACGCGTTGACACACAACAAATTGGGCTACTTCAGACATTTTGTGTCCGTGGGCTCTGCCAAACACGATGGCTCCTTTTTGCCACTGAGTAACGTCTGCCTCACGACCCATTTTGCAGACTATATCCAACACACACTTTGTTCTTCACCACCTCACGAAACAGATCTGATCCTGTGTGCTACGTCACCGCTACTTGTCACTTACCAATGCTACATCAGCGCCCTCTGTGTGACCTTGAATTTCCTACTATCGGTGCTATTAGGGGTGACTAATTTTTTGTCCGGTGTGCTTATATATATATATATATATATATATATATATATATATATTATATATACATACATACAGGGTGGGCCGTAAGTTTCCATACATAGGAAAAATAAACATTTTGTTATGGACAACCATTTTTATTTATATAATATGCTCTACATGGTTGCCATTGTTTTGAAAACACATTTCAATACGTGTTCCCCACTGTTGATGAACACGCATTAGCACAGTTGACGTTATGCTTGTAATGGCGTTGGTGATACGTTCCTTTAGATGATTTATGTCTCGTATCTTTTCCTGATACACCATGGCCTTCAAGTGCCCCCAAAGATAGAAATCAAGGGGGGTGAGATCTGGGGATCTGGGAGGCCACTCCACAGGACCACGCCGACCAATCCAAGCATCCGGAAACTGCTGATCCAAATACCGACGCACGTGAAGACCATAATTTAAATTTTCCTATGTATGGAAACTTACGGCCCACCCTGTATATATATATATACTGTATATATACACTATATGATCAAAAGTATTCGGACACCGCATGGTTTTGGGAAAAATGGTTTTATTATGGCATTTAGTAACCAGTAGGTCCACCCTTTGCTTTTATTACAGCGTCAACACGTCGAGGCATACTTTCCACCAGTTTTCGGTAAGTCTGTGCAGGAATGGCTCGCCATTCCTCTTGCAGAGCTGATGCAAGGGATGCAAGTGAAGCCGGGCGTGGTGTGCGGTTTCGTATCCGTCGCTCCAGTTCGTCCCACATGTGCTCGATTGGGTTGAGATCGGGGCTCTGAGCAGGCCAGTCTAACAAATCCACCTTATTTTCACGAAACCAGTCCTGCACACGCCTTGCAGTATGGCAGGGAGCTCGATCCTGTTGAAACAAACAATGGCCATCTCCGTAGTATTGCCACAGTGTAGGGAGGGCCGAATTGTCCAGAACGTCGAGATAAACGTCAGCGTTCATGGTAGTGGGTATAACAACGAACGGGCCGAGCCCTAGCCAGGAAAAACAACCCCATACCATGATGGACCCTCCACCGAACTTCACCGTTGGACGTACACAGTCAGGAAGAAGCCGTTCTCCGGGCTGTCGCCACACCCAAACACGCCCATCAGACTGGAAGAGTGAATACCGCGACTCGTCGCTCCAAAGAACAGTTTTCCAGTCCTCCACGGTCCAGGAACGACGGGAGACACACCAGGCCAAACGACGCGTGGCATTAACTTTTGTAATCAGTGGCTTGTGTACAGCTGCTCCACCATAATAACCGAGTCTGTGCATCTCTCTGCGGATAGTTACAGTACTAACGGAGGTACCGGATGCTCTTCCTACCTCCTCAGCGATGGAAGCGGCAGAGGACGTGCGGGACTTCTTGACATGTCGTACCAGACTTCTTCTATCACGTTCCGTCAGTTTGGATGGTCGTCCGGAAGGTTTTTTCGCGTTAGTTGCACCGTCGTGCTTCCATCTCATGATAACATCCGCTACAGTCGACTTTGGTATATCCTGTTTGGCTGCAATGTTTCGTATAGAAACGTTACTTAAATAACATCCGATGACGAGTCCAAGTCCGCGCGGCATGGCTTCACAACAGTTACTGATAACTTGACAGAACACCTCAGCATTATAGTTTCGCCACGCTTTTTCCCAGCATACCTTTCGGCGAAGGTGATATTTGCAGAAATGCGGATTTTCCGGGGTGTCCGAATACTTTTGATCATATGGTGTGTATATATATATATATATAAATTATTTCACAAAAGTAACACATGAAAAAATATTTATGATGAATAAAACCACGAAGGAAAGGAAACAGAATGGTGCTCAAGCGCTTTCGTCTAATGACATCCTTCATTACTTCAGTGTACTTCAGTGTTCCTGAGGATGTCATTAGACGAAAGCGCTTGAGCACCATTCTGTTTCCTTTCCTTCGTGGTTTTATTCATCATAAATATATATATATTTATTTTTTTAAGTTCGGGAAGAACCGATTCGCCTCTATTTAAAAGGGCATATCTCGGCGGAAAAACAAAGAAAAAGTGAGAGGAAAGACAGAGGAAAAAGAAAGGGTGGAGGGGACAGTCGAAGTGGAAAAAGACCAAGGATGACAAGGACTGCAGGGTCGAGCCCCATCATCCTTGGGTGCTAGGGCCGGGAGGGCGCACGTGAAACCTCCAGGAACAAGCACGTACCAAAGAGCACGAGCTTAGAACCCCCTTGCGGGATATATATATATATATATATATATATATATATATATATATATATATATACTACCACTCAAAAGTTTAAGTACACCTACTAATTTCCAATGTTTTGCTGCTTAGCTCATGACAAACTTCAAATGTAAACGTAACAGGTATTAGAGATGAATTTGCTTACTTGGCTTTCATATTGTATGCTTCATTGCATCTGCCCTATGCAGCGTGTTGTAACACAGAAGCTTCTTCAAAATAGCCTTCAAAATGTGTTAATTTACGTCTAGCATGCAACCTAAAATTAATGCCATTAGCTCTGCACAAAGGTCCAAAAACAGTTTAAAAGTCTTTACTGGGGTAGTGTGTTTCTTCAGGAGTATGTTAATACACGTGTTCAGTTATTAACAAGCGCTGCAGGTCTTTACATATAAAATCCTTGCAGAGGAGCTAACTGTGTAGTTTAAGGTATATTTGTGTGTTTCAAAAAGCAAAAATGGGTGCCAAAGCTCAGTTAACGACAGAAAAAAAGACAGTCGATTGTAACTGAGAAGTGAGGGTCAATCACGGAGGCAAACTGCAAAAAAAATTAAAAGTTTGTGAATGCGGTTGCTTGTGCCATTAAACGGTACGAAGAAACTGGTCAAAATAAGGACAGAAAAAGGTCAGGGCGACTAAGAACTACAACAGACTCAGAGGACAAGTATATCCGAGTCACCAGTCTGCGCAACAGACGCCGCACAGCACCTAAAATCAAAGCCCAGCTGAACAACTCCAGAAGTACAACAGTTTCAACATAAACTGTTCAGAGAAGACTAAGAGAGGCAGGATTAAAAGGACGAACTGCAACAAAGAAACCAATGCCGAGACTCCAGAACAAAAAGAAAAGGCTAGCCTGGACTAAAAAACACCAAAAATGGACTGTTGAGCAGTGGAAATTTGTCCTTTGGACTGACGAATCAAAGTTCGAAGTTTTTGGATCCAAACGCAGAGTAGTTGTGCGGCGCACAGCTGGTGAAAGAATGAGACAGCAGTGTGTTGTGCCAACAGTGAAGCACGGTGGAGAAAGTGTGATGGTCTGGGGATGTTTTGCAGGGGAGCAAGTTGGAGATCTCCACAAAGTCACTGGAATACTGAACCAACGTGGCTATCACAGGATTCTACAGCACCATGCCATCCCATCTGGACTGCGACTAGTTGGCCAACAGTTCATAATGCAGCAAGACAACGATCCTAAGCACACTTCCAAGCTGTGTCAAAATTACCTGAAGCAGAAAGAACGGCAACGTCAGCTCACAGTTATGGAATGGCCAGCAGTCCCCGGATCTGAACCCCATCGAACTAGTGTGGGATGAACTGGATCGACGAGTGAAAGCCAAGTAGCCATCCAGTGCTCAGAAGTTCTGGGAACTCTTACAAGAGAGTCTGGTGAAAGCTGCTGCCAGCAATCTTCTTTCTCTTGTTGAGCGCATGCCTCGAATTTGTTCTGCTCTAATTGTTGCTAGAGGAGGCTATTTTGATGAATCTAGAATTTAGATTTTGCTTTTGGTAAACTAAATTGTCCTGATTTGTTGTTATTTAAGTTCCCATGTTTGTACTTAAGAATTTGTGTCATGATAACTTGGTTAATAAATAAAAACCTTTAAACAAAATTTGAAATTTATGAATATTTTAGGATGTACTTAAACTTTTTACTGGTAGTGTGTGTGTGTGTGTGTGTGTGTGTGTGTGTGTGTGTGTGTGTGTGTGTGTGTGTACACGGGTGGTACAAAAGTCCCTATCTATTTTGCTAAAGTAATGATACTTCTATTTTATTTTCTACACGCCATAGATGATGATGAAGGATGTACAAGAACGTGTGATGGTAGTAACACTACGTATCCAAGGGAAGAAGTGCAAAGAAATTCAAGAAAAATTTGAAAGAAAATTTTACAAACGAGGACCGACAGACAAAGTAACTCGCAAGCTGGTCAATAAAGTTAAAAGATCAGGATCTGTTCAGGATAAGTCAAGATCTGGACGTCAAGGTACCTCTCAAGAAAATGTCAAATTGGTAAGCGATGCCTTTGAAACAAATCCTAGAATGTCAACTCACACAGCATCACGTACACTGTCATACCAAAAACGACTGTTCTAAGGATTTTAAAATCAACATTAAAAAAGAAAAGTTACCATATTCAAATGCTACACGAGTTGCACGAAGAGGATTATCCAAGATGAGCTCCCATGTGCACAGAAGTGATTGAAAAACTTCATACCAAAAACTTATTAAAACCATTCTCTTCAGCGATGAGGCGACATTCCACACATGCAGAAAGGTTAATTGACATAATTGCCGTATTTGGGGTAGTGAAAAACCAACCAAGTTCTACGAATGGGATAGAGAGATTCTCCTAAAGTTAATGTCTGCTTGGGTATGACAAGATCGAAGATTTATGGACCTTTTTCTTTGCAGAAGCTACGGTAACAGGGTCAATTTATCTTGACATGCTTCAGCAGTTTTTTGAACCCCAGCTTCATTCAGATGGCATTCTCAACACTGTTGTCTTTCAACAAGATGGAGCTCCATGTCACTATGCAAACATCGTTCGGGCGTACCTTGATGAGCTCTTACCAAATTGCTGGATTGGACATGGTGGAAACAGGTCATGGGCAGCACGATCTCCAGATTTAACACCATTATACTTTTTTGTGTGGGGCTATATAAAGTCTGAGGTTTACAAAACAAGCTACAGACCTGCAGGATCTGCGAACCCACATTGTCGCGGCAATCGCCAAAATAATCCCAGAGATGCTTGAGAATGTGTTCCGCAATGCAGTGGACAGATTTGAGATTTGCAGACTGATGGTGCTCACGTCGAATCTCAGACCTAAGCTTGATAAATAAATATACGTACATCTAATTATGTTACTACATTTTTATCCTAAAATACTATTATTTCAGCAAAATAGATAAGGACTTTTGGACCACCCTGTGTGCGTGTGTGTGTCTCAAAACACCGGCTCCCGTGGATGACGGTAGATCAACAAAGTTAAGCGACACCGCACCGAGACTGAGTACAATAATAATAAAATGTTTACTAGTGAAAGTAAATACTACAATACCACAACTTACATTACAATAATTTTTTAACAGAACATATTTATTTCTACCCGTTTAGTTTGGCCCCTCACCTTTTGGTTTTACGGGGCTCTCAGAAATGTTAGAAGTTAAAATTAAGTAGCTGGATGGGTGACAGACACTTTTGGGTATACTGTAGATGGAGCGACCTGGGTTCGGATCCCACGTGAAGCTGTAGGTCTCCTACACGATATAGCTTTTGCCTTCACACCCCTTTTATCTTACCTGAATATCGAGCTGCACAACTTCCATAGCCACTCCCATGAACCTTACTTGGACCTGGAACACTCCTGACGACGCCAAGGGAGTAATTTCAAAGAGAACGTTTTTGAGTTGAGGGGAGGGGAGGTCTTCTATTTCGAGTATGACCCCCCTCTCATGAAGACGCGCCCCAGTGTACTTCAGGGACAATTTATTCTTCGCATTTTTACCCGATTTGCTCGATAAAACCAGCTGGTGCACATTTCTGTAATGAAGATAAGAGAGGCACTGTATTTTAACTCGACACGTTTCTTTTCTCTTCTTAACATTTTTCACGTCGCTAAACGACCACCTTCCCTGTTAACTTTTAACTTTTCTTTAAAAACTAAAAAACAAGAAGCCGCCATTCTAGTTTGATGAAGAAAACTTTGTAAGAGAAATCATACATTTACACAACAGTACCCAGGACAATTAACACGATTTCACTTACAATATCATCTATATATAACAAGAGAGAAAAAAAACATCGATAAACCAACTCACTTATTCCTGCTGGCTAAATTAATCAAACAAGTGTCGAGGTAAGTGGTGTAGGACTTCATCTGTTCTTTGTAAAAATTTTCCTTCTCTTCGAGTTTCTTAGAAGTTAAAACTAGTTTTTGTAACTCCTACATTAATTAAAACACATTACATTTAAGCTTTAATTAAGTAAATCTTAACTATTTCCGACAAATTTACTCATTAGCCGTAGTTAAGAAAAAGGATATATATATATATATATATATATATATATATATATATATATATATAAGCAAACAACCACAGGGAAAAGGAAACACAAAGTCCGAGCGCTTTCGTGATATATTCACATTATCACATTATCCTCCTTGATAATGTGAATATATCACGAAAGCGCTCGGACTTTGTGTTTCCTTTTCCCTGTGGTTGTTTGCTTATTAATAAGGTCACGTGTTATTTGTGATTTTAGTGTATATATATATATATATATATATATATATATATATATATATATAGGGTGTACATAAAGTCAGGATCTATTTTTGTGAAGCACTTGGAAATTATATGGAATTCAATCATAAAATGATAAAGTGGTAACATTTATTACATAATTAAGAGTAGGATTCGACGTGACGCCCATCAGTACCCCTGCACAGCTCAAATCGTTCCGCAGCATTTCTAAACACATTCTGGAGCATTTGCGGGGTTATGTTATCTGCAGCAGTTCGTATACGTGTACGTAAGTTTTCAAGACTCGTAATCTTCGTCTGATAGACGTGCGATTTGATAAAGCCCCATGCAAAGAAATCTAAAGGGGTTAAATCTGGTGATCTCGCTGGACAAGGTCTGTTGCTTCCGCGTCCGATCCAGCGATTTGGAAAACGTCCATTTAGATAATCCTGAACAGACGGTACTAACAATCCTATCCCCGTCGTCTATCAACATGATGGTGCTCCTTGTCACTATGCCAAAATTGTTCAGGATTATCTAAATGGACGTTTTCCAAATCGCTGGATCGGACGCGGAAGCAACAGACCTTGTCCAGCGAGATCACCAGATTTAACCCCTTTAGATTTCTTTGCATGGGGCTTTATCAAATCGCACGTCTATCAGACGAAGATTACGAGTCTTGAAAACTTACGTACATGTATACGAACTGCTGCAGATAACATAGCCCCGCAAATGCTCCAGAATGTGTTTAGAAATGCTGCGGAACGATTTGAGCTGTGCAGGGATACTGATGGGCGTCACGTCGAATCCTAATCTTAATTATTTAATAAATGTTACCACTATCATTTTATGATAAAATTCCATATAATTTCCAAGTGCTTCACAAAAATAGATCCTGACTTTATGTACACCCTGTATATATATATATACACTGTGCATGGAACAAGGAACTCCTCTGGGGAAAATTAAATCCACTATAGTCCGAATAAGTAATGGTAAATGACAAACACTAGTTTTTTTCTTTTTCATGATGTTAGCCCAAAGTGGGCAACGGGTCACTCGCAGAGAGGCCCCAGAAATATAGTTTCCCTCACCAGATAGTATCCAGCTTTGGGACAGGATTTAGGAGACAGCTACACCTGTGTAGCTGTCTAGGTGTAGCTGTCTCCTAGATCCTGTCCCAAAGCTGGATCCTATCTGCTTTGTAGAGCTGGTGAGGGAAGCTATATTTCTGGGGCCTCTTTGCGAGTAACCCGTTGCCCACGTCGGGCTAACATAATGAAAAAGAAAAACTATAGTGTTTGTCATTTACCATTACTTATTCGGACTATAGTGGATTTAATTTTCCCAGAAGGGTTCCTTGTTCCATGCACGGTCTGTGTGCATCACGAAAAAACCTCAGAGGACCATTCTGAGTTCAACCCCATATATATATATATATATATATGCTGCAAACCCACAAGGAAAAAAGAAAAAACGATCCAAGGCCTTTCGTGTATTCAGAGCTACACCTCGTCATTCCCTGACGAGATGTAGCTCTGAATACACGAAAGACCTTGGAATAGTTTTTCTTTTTTCCTTGTGGGTTTGCAGCATTCATTCATTTCACCTGTTTAATTGTGAAATATATCCCATATTATATATATTACACACAGGGTGATCCGTTTGTGTACTGATAAAAAAAAATTGATGCGAAATGGAAACTAACACTGTATAGTTTAATATTTGGCAAACAATGCCCACAAAGATGGTACATTGCGACAAACCTAATTCGTCTTCAACATAACCCCCCGCCACCTCCTTCCGGACACGACGAGGTCATAACGAGAGGCTAATTCTTACGACCACCTGCATGTGGTTTAGTGATAGACCCAGTTTCTTCAAATGTGCGGTACCACTGCACTATGGAGTCGTATTTAGCTTTTCGAACACCATACACACGGCGAAACTCACGATGTACCGCTGTCACACACTCAAATTTAGTAAACCAAATGACACACTTCGGACGTTGTTGTGCATTCGCCGCCATCTTCGAAACTGGCATACATCTCATAAGTCTGACAGCAGATGGCGCTCGTACGTCTAGCGGCGGATGGCATAGCCTATTACAAACTCCCACATTTTATGACCACATGTGCAACAGATGAGCGCTGTATCACTTCTCGGTAGATTCTGTGTTTTTATTTTATCCATACCCAAACGGATCACCCTGTATATTACATATAACCTGCTAATTCACACTACAGATTTCAATATTTCAATTTCATCCTCAAACACCTTTAAGGTCAACGTTTATCCATGTACAAATTAGGAATATATTTAAATTCAAATAATACGAACATTTCGTCTGATAATCCTGTGTTGCCTCTGATTCACAATATCCTTCGCAATGGCATTCAACAAAGTTTGATAATTGTCGGTTCGGGTAGCCAAATTCCGGTTTTCCAAACGTCTCAAATTGTGATTCAGTTTCGTCTTCACTTCCGATAAGCTTACTCTGTCAAAACAAAAATATTCGTTACAATCCTAGTTTTTAAGTATATACTAGGGGCACTCAATATATTTCACCCCAGCCTTTTTTCTTGGCTAAATAATAGGCCATGGGGGCTGAAATGTCTTTTGGGCCGTAAGTTTGAACTTCCTGCGCTTCACATACCCGGATTTTTCCAGTTTGAACCTCCCCTCCTTGTATAAAACCGATGGTTAACGCAATTTCGAAAACGGCGTCTGACAGTGATGTGCGTTTTAAACATAGCTGTTATCGAGTTCTTAACCGCAGAGAAGGAAACAGTTGGAAATATTCACAAACGTCTACAAAACGTTCACAGAGTTGCTGTTGTTGATCGAAGCACAGTTGGACGCTGGTCTAAACTGAGATCATTGGAGAGAGGGAGAGCCAGCCTCGATGATGAGCCACGCAGCAGTGACCCGGCACCGGCTGTGACATCTCATACTGTGCAACGTGCTATAATCATCATTCGATCAAATCGGCGCGTCACATACAAGGAGCTAGGAATTAATGAAGGAAGTGTGAATATGATAAATCAGCAATTGGAATACTCAAGTGTGTTCACAGTTTGTTCCTCGCGAACTGACTGAAGATCACACAGCCCAAAGAAAAGAAATTGCTTCCGAGTCGTTGGTTCGATACGAGACAGAAGGGGATGACTTCCATTCACGAATTGTGACTTGGGATGAGACTTGGGTACACCACTTTGAACCTGAAACAAAACGCCAATCCATGGGGTGGCATCACGCAGACTCCCCACGCAAGAAAAAGTTCAAAATGGCTCCTTCTGCAGGAAAGGTTATGGCCACCATCTTCTGGGACATGAAAGGGGTGATTCTAGTGGACATTATGAAGAAAGGACAAACAATCAACTTGGAGGCATATATTGCTACCTTACAGACAATACAGACTCCAGAGACGTATAAAGCGAGTTCGACCGGAGAGAAAACTGGAAGACGTCCTTCTTTTGCACGATAACGCAACACCACACAACAGTTTGCAAACAAGAGAGGCCATCATAAAAATGCGCTTCACTGTGTTACCACATCCTCCATACAGCCCGGATCTGGCACCTTCAGACTTCCACTTATTTGGACCAATGAAGGATGCTATTCGTGGAAGAAGGTTTCAGAGTGACGATGAGGTTAGTGAGGAGGTTAAGAGGTGGCTCCAGCGGAACCCAGCGGACTTTTACCAGCAAGGAATAAAGGCCCTTGTTTCGAGGTGGAGGAAAGCCGTAGAAAAGGATGGAGACGATGTGGAAAAATAAAAATTTGCGAAAATGGTATGTAACTACTTATGCTTATGAACAAAATTTCTGGAACTTACAAGGAAACTGGGGGGGGGGGGGGGGGTTGGGGGGGGCAAAATATATTGAGTGGCCCAAGTACGTGTGTATAATCAATTTAATTTTACAACTGGACTGGTCTAAACCGTTATTTTTCAATTTTTTGCAAGTATAAAGTGTGAATTTTAGTGAACTATTTGCTTGCTTTAATATGCAATAAGAATAACGCTCGAATAACACGTTTGTAGTAGTTTGTGACTTAACTGTGTGAAGTAAGCATATTTCGACTCCGGACCAGTCCAAGGACCTCAGGTTGCATCATACATTCGGTATATATATTATATAATATATATATAATTATATATATATATATATATATATATATATATATATATATATTTGCATCATACATTCGGTATATATATTTATTAGTGATGGGACGATACCAAAATTTTTTACGATTCCGATACCACTAAAAAGCCTCGATTCCGATACGATTCTCGATTCCGATTCTCAATATTTTTAAATATAATTCTATACTTGTTTTTCTGGAAATTGTCATATTTTACTCTGGTAAGATTAACTATTTACATTATGAGTATGGTAATATAAATTATAAATTATAATAGATTGGTTTAAAAATAAAAATCAACTAAGTTGTAACAATTCATTTTAATCTTCTTGATTACAACATCATGGATATACATGTTTTAATGTATAGCGACAATACAATAAAAATAAAATTTGTTATCCTCTTTCATTTAAATTTTAAAGTTCACATTGCAAAACTGGTTCAATTAAAAGTTAAAGATCGTTTTAAGAATCGGAAATCATGGTACAATTCTCTCGATTCCGATTCCTGAAAAAATGCTCGATTCTTCCGATTCTCGATTCCGATTAATCGTCCCATCACACACATATATATATATATATATATATATATGCAACACGCATTACACAAGTGGATACTGCAAATTTTATAAGAAATGCAACACATATACAAGATATGAGAGTTGCAAATACGAAAAAAAATGCCGTTATCACCACCCTCAAAGGAACGCAACGGGTGAACAGGAAAAACGAACATCAAGAAAGGTACCAATTTTTTAGACACAACCAACACAATTCAGCTACTAAATACTATCCAGCAATTACAAAGTCAGCTGACACATATAGGAAACTGAGAGCCAGACAGAAGGCATGCACAGAGACACTTCATGCGTTATCGGGACAACAGGTACCGACAAAGATAAAAATAGGTAAATTCTCGGAGGACCACAAGGCAACGAATCCGGCACCCTCATTTGAAAACGAATTGGAACCACCTGTATGCGAAAATGATAGAGAAAAAATAAAAAAAAACCAAGCCAACATTCAGGGGCTTAAATCAAATCATTCCCAGGACAAAGTTTTATACCTGAAAGGACTCGTGCAAGAAGCCGGAGCAGACTTTGCATGCCTCACGGAAACTCATCTAAAGGACTGCCAGACGAACTGTGAAAATTGCGAGTCCTGTGTTGACAAAAAAGAAATACAAATTGACAACTATAACATCCATCCTCCGAGCCGACAGAACAGTGAGACGTAGAGGAGGATGTGCTATTTACACACGCGAAAGGCATATGGCAGAAATGACTATAAGCACCTCAAACAACTACGTAGAATGTGTAGCAGCAAAAGTTGAAAAATTAAATATGGTACTAATTGTAATGTACAGATCCTAAAACACGCTACCTCAAAATTTTCATATTCCATTACAGATGTAAGAAACTAGGTAAAAGATCTACACTCCCCAACCTCAAATATTTTTCTCTGTGGTGATTTTAATTTCCCATTCATGAAATATAAAAGGAGAGGAAAAAATATATGTATACACCAGGATAAGGTGGGCACACGAGAAGACCAGGAGCAGGTAAAAAATGCTACTAGCTCAAGCTGATGAATTTGTTAACGCAAGAAATAACAGAAAACACAAGAAAAAACAACTGCCTAGATTTGGTATTCACAAACAGCAGCAACCTAATTGATAAACAAAATACTCAACACAAACATGCACAACAACACTAAAAGATGGCTGAGCAACTATCTTTCAGGAAGATACTCACATGTCACATTTAATGGCAAGTCATCCAAAAACAAGCTTTTTCCGAACGGGGTCCCTCAAGGCTCTGTTCTCTCACCAACACTCTTCAACTTATACATGCATGACATTCCAACACCCATAGATAACAAGCTTACCTTATCATCATATGCAGATGACATCACTAACATCCACTCACAACAATATCGATACCACTACAAATAACCTACAAACGTACATAAACAGTATACAAGACTGGCTCACACACAATACTCAAAGTAGCGCCCACAAAATCAACCATCACCTTGCTTACAAGCAATACAAAAGAACACCAGATAACTCCACAGATCCACTCCACTTTACGACGGATGATATTACAAAAGCCATAGGGAAACTAAAAACACTCAGCGGAAGGACCGGATAAATGGAATGCCACACTAATCAAAAACTGCAAGAATGCAATAGCTGAGCCCCTATATTGGATATGGAGACGATCACTAGACACGGGAGAAATACCGGGCATCCTGAAGAGCGCGAACATAGTACCAATATATAAAGGAGATCGATCTGAGGCCAAAAACTATAAGCCAGTGTCACTTACACTTTTTTTTTTTTTTTTTTTTCCAGATTTACCGCCGATTCGTACCTAAAGAGACGGTACATATCTCGGCGAGGCAGTGAGTGGGTGATGTCACTGTGCTAGGGGCGGTAGACTAGGGGAATGAGTAAGGGTCAGTCGATGGATATGGGTAGGAGGGGTACGGTTTCAGATACGATGGAGCAGATGGGAGTGAGTAAGGAAGAGGAGAACGGCTTCCGCTGAAAAGTGGGGGCCGTCGGCGAGTATAGATCGTAGGCAGTTGGGTATGGGGTTTTCGGCCGAGAGAGGGAAACACCTGCGACGGAGAGCGGCCAACTTTGAGCATTCCACCAGAAGGTGTAAGACAGTGATAGGGGTATGGCAGGTAGAGCAAAGCGGGGCTGGCGATTTCGCCATAAGGTGTCCGTGGGTGATGCGGGTGTGACCTATGCGGAGACGGGCTAGGATTACTTCTTTATGGCGGGACCGGTGGAATGAAGAAGCCCAGTGTCCTATTGCGGTTTGATCGTGTGGAGTTTATTTTGTGTGGCCTGGTCCCATTCCCGCTGCCATATGGAGCGGAAAGCCGGGAAGAAGTCGGAGAAGGGGAGGGGTCGGGAGGAGGCCGGCAGCAAGCAGGCCGTCTTTGCTGTGCGGTCCGCCGCCTCGTTACCCTGGATGCCGACATGAGCCGGGACCCAACAGAATGCGATTGTCTTGTGTTGGAAGATCGTTAAAAGTGGAAGGTCTGCTGGATGGTACAGACGAGCGGGTGAGGGGAGTTAAATCTTTCTAGGGAGAGAAGTGCACTTTGGGAATCCGAATAAATGACAAAAGAGCTGGCAGAGTGGGTGCGCACAATATCGAGGGCCTCCGTTATGGCGAAAAGTTCCGCCGAAAAAACGGAGGCCTCGCGGGGCAGGCCGACGCTCCGGGAGAGCGGCTGGGACAGAATCACCGCTGAGGAGGCCACACCAGCTTCCGAGCGGGAACCATCCGTGTAAATGGCGATTGCGTCCGGGTGTTGGGTTGCGTGTTCGCGGAAAAGTGACCTGTATATCATGGCGCTCGTGGTAGTCTTCGGTAGGGAACACAGATCTTTGCAAACTTGATAGGGGTTAGGATCCAGGGGGGGTAGATGCTGAATGAAATGGGGATAACTGAGGGGGCGGGCATGTTGAAAAGATCAAGGAAAGAGCGGACCGCTTCAGTGAAGTGCCAGCTCCGTCCCTGAGGTGGTAGTTCTAAAACCGCCGTGCCCAGAAGCGAAGAAGGTAGCCTCTGTGCACGGAGGTATGTCCGCATGAGGAGTAGACCCCGTCGGAGGGCGAGAGGGAGATGATCACATTCCACATGGAGGCTGGAGGCTGGGGAGGAGCGGAAAGCACCGGTGGCGAGGCGGAGGCCTCTATTAAGTACCGGGTCCAGGATACGGAGGCGGGCGTTGGAGGCTGAACCATAAACTGCGCTACCATAGTCCAGCTTCGACTGTACTATGGAAGTATAAAGGCGAAGAAGAGAGCGTCGATCTGCACCCCATGTGGTGTGAGAGAGGTGATCCAGGAGAGCGAGGGGGCGTCGAAGGGATTGCTTTAGGTGCTTGAGATGGGGAACCCAATTGAGCCGTCGGTCTAGGGTCATGCCCAGAAAACGCGTGGAGGGTACCACCTCAAGAGGACTGCCGTATAATGTAACAGAGGGTAGAGGAAGGGTTGTGGGTCTTCTTCTACTGAAGACCATACACTTGGACTTAGGGATGGAGAGGCGGAAACCCACCGACGTCGCCCACCTTTCCACCCGGTAGATGGCGAGCTGCATTTGCCATTGAACGACAGACGGTTCTCGCCCTGCGAAGTAGATTGCAAGGTCATCCGCATAAATGGAATAGCGGATGTGGGTGGAAGGCATTGTGAGACCGTGTTCATCACGACAGAGAAGCAGAGAACACTGAGGATGCTTCCCTGTGGGACCCCGTCCTCCTGCACAAAGGTGTCAGAGAGGACTGAGCCCACCCGGACTTTAAGGTTCCGAGAGGTAAGGAAGCCCCTGATGAAGGTAGGCATGGCTCCGACGAGGCCCAGATGTCGGAGCTGACCGAGGATCATTGCTCGACGGGTGGTGTCATAGGCCTTCTGGATGTCAAAGAAAACTGACAGTACGAACTGTCTATTGTCGAAGGCATCCTGTATGTCTCGGCTGAGAAGCAGGAGGGGATCAGTGGTGGAGCGGAATTGTCTGAAGCCGGACTGGGTAGACAGGAAGGAATTGGTACGTTCAAGGACGAACGATAATCGCGTAGCGACCATTTTTTCGAGGATCTTGCAGGCACAACACGTCAGGGCGATTGGTCTGTAGTTTGTGGGGTCCAGGGAATCTTTGCCGGGCTTGGGGATAGGGATGACGTGGGCCTCCTTCCACCTAAAGGGGAAGGCACCCTCTATCCATATGCGATTGTATAGGTCTAGCAGGAAAATTTGTAAGGTAGAGTGGAGGTGTTGGATCATGTACGGAATACCGTCCGGGCCGGGACAAGGGGATCGTCGAGAGGCCAGTGCCGTCTGTAGTTCACGCATGGTAAAAATCGGTTGTAGGTGCTGTCTATGGACGGTGGGGGGGCTATCGTCAGGGGCGGGTACGGGATTGGCTGCAGAGGAAGAAACGGCGGCGAAAGTAGAAGCAAGGCGGTCTGCCACCGACTTGGGCTCACATAGGAGTCCGTCGTTAGTCCGGAGGACCGGGGATCGGGAGGGGACATGTCGCCTCTCGACGCCCGGCACCTTCTTCCAGATGGTAGCCGAAGGTGTGTTGGCGGTGATGCCGGACACAAAGGCACGCCAAGAGGCTCGGCGCGCTGTCTTCATTGTGCGGCGGGCGATGGCCCTGACCCGCTGCATCTCCGTGCGATGGATGGGGAGTCGCGTCCGGTAGAAGCGCCGAGTTGCCTTCTTCTTGGCGCGCACGGCCTCCCCGCACTCCGGGGTCCACCAAGGAACCCGTCGGGCGCGGGGGTAGGCGGAGGATTGTGGTACGCTTGTGCTTGCGGCCGTTAGAACGACGGACTCGAAGTATGCGACGCACTCGTCGATGGATGGGAAGTGGGCTGTTGTAAGGGTGGTATTTGTGTTGTCGCGGAAGCGGGCCCAATTCGCGTTGGTGGTAACCCACCTTACCGGTACCCGTACGGTCTGGTCGGGTCGATTGAGGGTGAGTAGAATGGGGAGATGGTCACTGCCATAGTCCTCTCGGAGGACTTGCCACGTGAAGTCTAGGGCATCAGTTGATACGAGGGACAGGTCTATACAGGATGGAGTGCAGGTGGTGGCATGGTAGAATGTAGGAGAGCCATCGTTGAGGCACTCGAAGGAGAGCTCGGTCATGACTGATATCAGGGTTGGGGCCATATAGGTGGTGTGTGTGTCGCCCCACAAGGGGTGACGACTATTGAAATCGCCCAGTAGTAGGAAGGGCCTGGGGAGTTGTTCCACGACTTCCACCAGGTCGTCGCGGGAGACTTGAGCGTGGGGGGGAAGGTAGATTGAACAAATGGTGTACTGTCTATCCAGGGAGAGCCGGACGGCAGTCACCTGTAGCGGGGACCGGATGGAGAGATTGTAGAAGGGGACTGCGTGGTGGACGAGGATGGCAGCTCCTCTTCGAGTGCAGGTAGGAGGCGGGGTGGCGATGCAGAAATAACCAGTGGGGCAGGGCATGGGCCTGGTCCCCAGGATTAGCTCCTGGAGACAGACACACACCGGACGGGAAGTGGCAATCAAGGAGTTAAGGCCTTCGTAGTTTGCGAAGATTCCTCGACAGTTCCAGTGGACTATTGTGGTTTTCGGGGGATCCATTAGTTGATGAAGGGGGATGGGTAAAGGTGTAGGCGCTAGGGGGTTGGAGTGTGAAGGGAGATCTGGAGTTCGCGAAACTGAAGGCTGGGTCGGGAGCATGGCTGGCTATCTACCGTTCACCAGGGAAGGAATCGGTCGGCCTGTCGAACCCTGCGGAGGTTGCGGGGTCGAGTCGGCCGAGCGAGACCGGAGCGGGTCAGAAGTGCCTTGTCGGGCTTCTATGGTCGGGCCAGGGGGGGGGGGGGGGGCACGTTAACCCCAAAAGGGGCGCTACCCCGCCTGTCCGGGTCTCACGGCGGACCCTAGGTGGTGACAGGGGGTACCAAAAAGACCGGGCGGGTGGGAGGGAGGGCGTACTCAGGGTAGCTGATAAGGGGGGGGCCGGGGACGTTGGGGGGGTAGGTACGATGGGGTGGAAGGAGTGAACCAGAGTGGTCTCGTGGAGGGGTGGAGAAAATGGCACCAGGAGGCAAGGGCAGATCCATGAGACTCATGGGCGTGGGCGCGGCCGAGCTTCTCTCGGTCACACCGTGCAGCTGCGCCAGAGCCGCATCCACTGGATCCACCGGGCAGGGTCTCGTCCTACAGGGCGGGTCGTGGATTTCGGCCACTATTGTCAGAGTCTGTGGGGGTAGAACGGTGGGACTTCTGCGATGGGGAGAGATGGACATAGTGGGCGTGGTGGGCGGTGTAAGGGTCCGAGCCGTCTTCTTGGTCTTAGGGGAAGAGGGAGAGAGACGTTGGGAGGCCGGAGGGTCTGGTGACACGCTCCGGCGTCTACGCCTCGACGGCTTGCTCCGGGCGGCAGGTTCGGGCGTGTACAGGGAGTACTGGGAAGGCAGGGTTTGAGGTGGCTGGGACCTGGGAGCCCTGGTCCCAGACTCCTGGGGGATTCGTGGCAGGTGAGGTGCGGGAAGAGGAACGGTTGGGGTACAGGGGACCGTCGGGTCCTGCGAGGATTTGCTATGTGGGGAACAGGAAGCAGTGGCTGGGGGGGGTTTCGGCGGCAGGCCAGGGCGGCGTGCCGAGATGATAGAGCCGAGAGCAGCGGCATAGGACACCCCCGGCCTCACCTCCCGACTCCGCACCCTGTCGCGTGCCTCACGGGGGCTAAGGAAGTCCGTCACCTGTAGGCCCCGGACCTCCTTCTCGAACCTGAAGAAAAGGCATTCTCGGGATGAAGAGGGGTGTGCGCCTTCACAGTTAGAGCATTTGGGTGTGTTGGGGCACCTGCAGGGTTGTGGAGTCGGAGTCGGAGTCGTGGAGTCGGAGAGTCGTACGTTTCAGGGCGGAGTCGGAGTCGGTAAAAAACTTCCGACTCCGACTCCAATTTCTGTCCTGTGTCACCCTTAATTTCTAAATCCTAAATACTAACATTTAGGTTATTTAGTTTTTTTGGTCAATAAACCTTATTCATTGATAGCCCCTAGATTAAGTTTTTTTAATATTTTTTTTTTACATTTTCAGAATATACAATTAATATTTATTTAAATATAAAATATAAAATTTCACACTTAGTGTGGTGGTGATGAAATGTCTTATTATTATGATAATTATAGAGTGAAACACTAGAGGAGTCGGAGTCGTATATTTAAAATGTGAGGAGTCGGAGTCGGATTTTTAGATTTTTTACAATGTGTGGAGTCGGAGTCGAATTTTTGACAATGTGTGGAGTCGGAGTCGGAAAATTTTGGACCGACTCCACAACCCTGGGCACCTGTCAGGGTGAGCGAGTCGTCCACAGTGAACACATAATGGATGCGGCTGTCGACAAGCGGAGCTGACGTGTCCGAATTTATTGCATTTGAAGCAACGGGTCGGGTCTGGGACGTATGGGTGAATAGAAAACTCGCATGAGGCGCGGTCTCCCATACCCCATACAATACGGCCAGGGGGGATTAGTGTGTTAAAAGTAAGGAGCAGACGTGGGGTGGGGGAGGAGGTGCCTCCCTGTCGGGTTGTGAAACGATAGATCTTAGTAACTCCTTGGGGTGCGAGGTCCTCCAGGAGCTCGTTCACTGCGACCGACAGTAGGCGGGTGGCGTAAATAGTGCCCTGACTCTGGTTCAGGTGAGGGTGTGGGGAAACGGACACCGAGCATCCAAGGACCTCAGTGATGGAGAGTAGGGCTTTCGTCTCTGCGGCTGAGCGTGATTTTACGAGGAGGGAGCCATCCCTCTGGGGGCGTACGTCATAGCGGCTGGAGTTGCTGTGGGTTCGGATCGCCTGGAACGTCCGTTCAGAGTTGTTCGGGAGGGACCCAGATGTAGGCCGAATCACCAGGAATTTGTGGATACTTGGAAGGGAGAGGGAGGCTGTAGAGTCGAAATGTACTGGGATATTCAACGGTCGGTAGGACGGCCGTGAATGCCGGCTCCCCCGTCCGCCGCGAGGCTCTCTCCGCGGGGAGGTGGGCTGACGGCGGGTGAGGGGGGCATATGGAGAGAGCAAGAAGCCGGGTTGTGGGGGCAAGTCCTCGGTGGAACTTGACTTGCCCGAAGGTGGCTGAAGTGGGCTGGGGCGAGACCCCTGCTCCAGAGAGTGTAGGTCCAAGGGCGTAGTCGAGGGACGGACTGGGGTCGGCAACGGAAAAGGAGAGTGCAAGCGTTCCGCTTCCACAGGGGGGTCAACCCCATTAGGTTGCGGTCTTCCAGTGGTAAAGGACTCGAGGGCCTGGTTGCCCACCACCCGAGTGTTGATAGTAGTAGTAGTCCGGGAATGAGAAGCAGTAGTCGTAAGCCGGGGGGGAGGGGAGAAGTGTCCATAGCAAAACAAAAAAGAACTTCATCCCCCGCGCGCATCCAGCCACCACCGACTCCAACAAGGGAAAGGCGCAGTGTGGGCACACTTGGTCCCACCGCCGATAGATGTCACGTAGGGGAGATACACCCGCACCCAGTCCCTGTGCCTGTGCCTGAAAGGCGGCCACTCTCATCCAACGCGCGGTGAAAAGTGGCAGGGACAGGGTTTGGGTTTGGGTTTGGTTGGAAAGCGACAAGGGTGCAGGGCAACCACCTCCCACACCCAAGGGCCAAGGAAAGGGTCAAAATCAAGGTCCAAAGAACAACGCCAAAAAAACAGGGAGAAGCCAGAAAGAATGGGTTAAAGGAGAAAGAAAAAAAAGAAGCAGATCAGCCGGGTCCCCAAACGGGCCCAATGGTCCACGAGGGCAGAGAAAGCCCTTACACCGAAGAAAGGTGTATTCCCACATTCGCCACAGAGGGACGCGCCCTATAGCTCCGGACAAAGCAAAGGGACTTACACATCATCTAACTAAAATATTTGAAAGAATAATTACAGAAAATCTATGACTTTTTGGAAACTCGGAAAAAATTCAATGACAACCAACATGGATTTCGGTCAGGCAGATCATGCCTATCACAACTATTTGAACACTACAACAACATTATTGATACACTGGAAAATAATGAAAACTATATGTACTACACACAGACTTTGCAAAAGCGTTCGACAAGTGTGACCGTGGAATCATGATACATAAACTGAAATATATGGGAATAACAGGAAAAGTAGGGAAATGGATATATAATTCCCTTAGTGAGCGGCGGCAAGTCGTTACAGTACAAGGAGTATCTTCATCAGAATCAGAGGTCCTCAGCTCAGTACCACAAGGAACAGTATTAGCTCCACTACTCTTCATAATCATGCTAACTGACATAGATGAGGACGTTACCAGAGAAAGCACAGTAACATCTTTGCCGATGACACACACATCTGTAGAAAAATAGGAAACCCAGAAGATAGAGGATCTCTACAAACCGACATGAACAGAATCTACAAGTGGACGGAAGACAACAATATGAAGTTTAACACTGGGAAAATTTTAGCTGTTACGGTACGGAAAAAGAGAAGACCTAAAATCCATGGAATATTATACCCCAAATGAACAGGAAATTCAGAGAAATTCTAAAGCAAAAGATTTAGGGGTTGTAATGACTGATGATGCGAAATTTGAAACAAAATAAGATAGCAGTATACAGCAAAGAGAATAACGGGGCAGATATTGAGAACCTTTAAACGAAGGGATAGGAATGTAATAATTCTTCTACTGAAAACACTGATCGTACCCAAATTGGAATATTGCTAGGTCCTAACATCCCCATATAAAAAAAGACATCAGACAGCTGGAAGGGATTCAGAGAAGCTTCACAGCCAAGTTCAAGCGGTGCAAAGAACTAAATTACTGGGAAAGGTTACGCGAACTAAACCTATATTCACTGGAAAGGAGACATACACCATTATTTACATTTCGAACGTAATGGAGAAACTAGTCCTTAATCTTACTCTGAACCCTTAACACCCCAAACAACGGTGGAAAGTAAAAAAGGAAGAATGTCGTGTTCCCAAATTAAAGGCGAGACAGGGAACATCCTTAACCCTGAAAGAAAATAGTTTTGCTGCGAGAGGACCAAAACTGTTTAATCAGCTACCCAAAGACCTAATAAACACGAAAGGAGTTGCAGTGGACATCTTCAGAAGATTAGACGCCTGGCTCAGAACAATCCCCGATGAGCCGGGCATACCAGGCTATGTGAGGTGGAGAGCACAAGAAACCAACTCACTACTTCACCAGGCCAACTCGCGAGGAGGGGCGACAAGCTTGACCTTCGCGAAATAAGGAATCATCGCGCGGAACTTTTGTAAGGTTGTAAGGTGTGCGCGCATTTTATATATATATATAACGTAAAGAACGACGCTTGGAAAGGAGAATATTCCGCGCAAGATGAGAGCGAGAGAACGAAACAAATGAAAAAATGAGGTAACCACCCGGGAATCGAACCCGGGATCTTCCGATTGCCGGTCAGATATGATAACCATTACACCATGGGCCTCACTCGAACAAATGCCGTAATTCTCCTACATACGCGCAGAAACCAATGCCCCAAGGGGGCACCTCCCGCATGCCGTACATTTGTTCGAGTGAGGCCCATGGTGTAATGGTTATCATATCTGACCGGCAATCGGAAGATCCCGGGTTCGATTCCCGGGTGGTTACCTCATTTTTTTTATTTGTTTCGTTCTCTCGCTCTCATCTTGCGCGATATATATATACAGGGCTATTCAAAATGATTCATCCGATTTCAACTGAGAATACTTCCGTACCTATCAACTGTGCATACACCACATGAAAGAGGAAATCTCCGAGTTTTACAAGATCACCGCGATACATTTTCCAGCAAGATGGGGCGCCGCCTCTGGCATTTGGATGTTCGCCGTTGGATTGGTCGCAGTGGGCCCCATGACTTGGTGCTCCACAGCTGGCCCCCTAGGTCGCCGGATCTTACACCGTGCGACTTCTTCCTTTTGGGGTACATTAAGGATACTGTGTACGTGCCACCGTTGCCCACATCTTTGGATGAGCTCCGAACTCGCATTGTTACTGCCGTAGAGTCAGTGACAACGGACATGCTGGAGCGAGTATGGGAGGAATTCGACTATCGTGTCGACGTTGCTCGTGTAACTAGGGGAAGTCACATAGAGCATTTATGTGGTGTGAGACAAAATTTGGACAGTTTTTCTTTTGGTTGATGTATCACAAATATCACTATTTGTAACATTAAAAAATATTCTCATTTAAAATCAGGTGAATCATTTTGAATAGCCCTGTATATATATATATATATATATAATATTATTAGATTACATCGAAGGATCTATGCAAGGAAAAAGACAAGTGTTTCAATACAATGAAGTGAACATTTATGCCTGTACTATTTATACTTCTTTCCAAAATACTGTACTGTAATTAGCTTTAAATTCTAAAGGTCTTCTGAACAACTCGATATAAGACACGCGTTAGCCAATTCTACGGATATATTCTCTGAAATTTGAGTGGTTCAGCGCTTTCATCAAACCGACAGCGTTCGCCCTTGGCCCCTCCTACCTGCATTAAATGAATGAAGAGTTTCGCGTCACAAAACTGCCTCCTGAAGCCCAAAGCCTGTAACATCCAACTAACATTTTTCCATCAACCTTTACACTAACCTTGTATCTCCAACAAACGAATTTGACCTATGCAGGTCAGTGTCATTCATCTTGGCTCTCTGTTCATGTTTTGTTCTAGTGCTGATTATGGTGTGGTATTTCTTCTCCTGTTCGGGTAGGGTAGGTCCCGTAGTGAGGTTGTGCAGGGTATCCCCTTCGATGCACTGCATAATGTCAATCAACAACTGTTTCGTTCTAGCAAAAGTTAACGCCATGTTAAAAAATAAATAATTAAATATATGTTTGTGCGCGCGTGAGTGGGTGTGCAAAAAGTAATAATGCTATTTTTAACTTAAATTGTAGAAGTAAATCATTTAATATGTATAAACTTGCTTATTGAAAAGTTTTTGATTGCTGTCTTTTCCGTCTTTTTGTTCCTCTACATCTCCCTGAAGGTCAAATTTGCTACTAAGGGCCAGGCAGACTTCCATTCTTCCAAAAGTGCCAATAGTGCCTTCAGTCACTGAAAGTAAAGTACAATAAATATATATATATATATATATATGGTCATCCCATAAGTAATGTCGTTTTTTACGATATATTAAGTTTAAACTAGTCCTACTCGGTTTAAGCATAAATTTTCCGAAGGTTATATCTAAGATGAGATCTATCGTGTTTCGCTACATACTTTACAGACCTTGACCAGTGAAGACGTGTGTTTTGCTTTATGTGAACCCCTCATAAACATGGCAGTATCAGAAGAGCATATCAGGCATATAATGCTTTACGAGTTCAAAAAAGGGAATAGTGCTACTGAAGCAACGCGAAACATTCAGGAAGTTTATGGCAACGATATTCTGCATGTGAGGAAATGTCAAAGATGGTTTCAAAAGTTTAGGAATGGTGACTGCTGTTTGACAGATGCAGCACGCTCTGGACGCCCTGCTGAGTTTGATGATGACCTGCTGTTAGCCGCACTTGAAGAAGACTGTTCAACAACTGTCGAAGAATTGGCCCAGAAACTCAATTCATCCCCGTCCACCATCCATCGACATTTGCAACTCGGGAAAGTGCCTAAGTTAGGAAAATGGGTGCCACATGAATTGTCGGTCGACAATCTGAGGGTGCGGGTAAACATTAGTACAGCTCTTCATTCCTGTGAACTCCAAGATCCGTTTTTGCACCGTTTAGTGACTGGTGATGAAAAGTGGATACTGTACCAGAATGTTAAGCGCCATCGACACCACAGCCAGAACCAAATCCTCACCCTCGGAAGGTGTTGCTTAGTGTTTGGTGGGATAAAGGTAGTGTAATACACTTTAAAACCTTACCACACAACCAAACAATCACCACTCAAGTCTACTGTCAACAACTGGATCGATTGAACACTGCACTAAAGGAAAAGAGACCTTCTTTGGTTAATCGGAAAGGAATTGTGTTCCACCATGACAACGCACGTCCTCATACCGCTCGGATCACTTCTGCAAAAATTGAGTAGCTTGGGTGGGAAAAACTTCCACATCCTCCAGACCTTGCGCCTTCAGATTATCATCTCTTCAGGAGTCTGCAAAACTATCTTGACGAGAAACAGTATACTTCTTTAGATGACCCGCACACCAGTCTTTGTACGTTTTTTTACCTCAAAACCGCCTGAATTTTATAAACATGGCATTGAAAAACTTGTAGGACGTTGGCAGAGTGTCATTGATTCCGATGGAAAATATATACTAGATTAAAGTTTTTTTTTTTTTGTCCTTCAAATTCCGATCTAAAAAACGACATTACTTATGGTATGACCTGATATATATATATACAAAGAAAAAGTGAGAAAAGAGGAGAAAGAAAGGGTGGAGGGGACAGTCGAAGTGGAAAAAGACCAAGGATGACAAGGACTGCAGGGTCGAGCCCCATCATCCTTGGGTGCTAGGGCCAGGAGGGCGCACGTGAAACCCAGGAACAAGCACGTACAAACGAGCACAAAGAGCACGAGCTTAGAACCCCCTTGCGGGAATATATATATATATAATTAGGCCGGATCGAAATTTTTTATTTCTTACGTACATAGTGTGAGGTGGTTCAATCAATCATAGTAGCACCCTGGTAAAATATTTTTGAATTCTGAGGACCTCTACCCCCCCCTCCACCGATACTCACTTTTTTCCATATGAATTTGTATGGGAAATAGGCCAAAAATCGTAAAAATCGACCCTAAATATTAATTTTTTTTTGCTTTCGGATGGCCAAAATCGGGTTCCCCGGCACGAATTACATCAGAATAGACCATTCACCAACTTTTTTTGAGATCGGGGGGTAGGGGCTAGGGTCTTAAATCCGGTGCTGACTCATAGCACCGGATATAAGACCTAATATTACATTATTTTTGTTTTTTTTTCTTTCCAGATTCCTATTTAGGTACCTAGAATGTTAAAAGTTTGTATTAAAATACATTATTTAATTTTAAAATATCAATAGTAAATAAAATATAGTTAAAATCTTATTAAATTAAATTATGGCTACTAGAAAAAGAAGCCACAATGCAGCCTTTTGCAACAGAAATTTTGAGCTAGCAAGATCTATAAATTTTCTAGCAAATGATTATATTGATTTCATTAATTGGAATGAGCAGATAATCACTCCTCCACCTTTGCTAAGTAATTTTACCAATGAGCAATTGCTTCAGGTTAGAACTAAACCTCTAGAAATACTAGATTTTCCATGTCACAGCCAAAGCGTTGAACGGGGTGTGAACTCAGTAACTAAATCTAGCCAGGAAAAAATTGGTTATATTAATCAGCATAAATTTATTTTAAATACTTTAGAGTCTAGAAAAGAACTGCCTACTTTTCAGTGGAAAAGTCAATGGAAGGAATAAAAAAACATTAGTTTTAGGTCAAAAATTTTATTGAATTTCTGTCTCTTAATTTCTAAATTTCTACCAATAATAGCTAAAAAATTATGTATTAAATTTTTTTTTTTCATGCATTTTTGTATTTATTTACACCCTGGTAAAATATTTTTGAATTCTGAGGACCCCTACCCCCCCTACCGGTTTCAGTTTTTTCAGAAAATTCTTAAAATTCAAGATAATTTGCGATTTACTTCGAAATTTTTTTATTATTACAAAAATTCGCTTATAAAACACCATTATATTTATTTTTCAATGAAAAAACTAAATACAAAAATGCATGAAAAAAAATAATACAAATTTTTAGCTATTATTGGTAGAAATTTAGAAATTAAGAGAAATTCAATAAAATTTTTGACCTAAAACTAATGTTTTTTTATTCCTTCCATTGATTTTTTCCACTCAAAAGTAGGCAGTTCTTTTCTAGACTCTAAAGTATTTAAAATAAATTTATGCCGATTAATATAACCAATTCTTTCCTAAGTCCTCTCTGTCTTAAAGAGAAAATCAACATCATTATCTTCTATCACTTCTGATGATACAAATTCCCTTGCTTCTCTTAATTTTTCTTTTGATTTCTTTTCCCTTTCCTGTGCTTTTTGGATTTTGCCCAACTTTCTCAAATTACTTGTAGTAGTTTTTTTATCAATTTTTCCTAACTGGTTTTTTTTTTTTCTTTCTTTTTGACCAATAAAAGCTTTCCATTCTATAATAGGTATTTTATGTTCACACCTACAAAGTTTTCTACCCCTTATGCCTTTATCATAACAGTGGCATGGAGATATGTCAAACATCTCGTCATATTTCTTTAATTTTTCATAATATTTTTCATTTCTTTTTATCATAGGGCATTTAGTTAACTTATCAGCATCTTCTATAAGTCTAGTAACTCTAACATAAATTCTCTCTCTATCAATTATTGGAAAAGAAAATTTTTGCCAAATTTATTTTATATCTTGAACAACTACGTTATAGCAATCATTTTTACTTATTTTACCCTGTGCTTTAGATTCTTCCTCTAACAATAAAATGGAAGTGCCTTAAAACAATAGCTTTTGATGGCATCATGGCAGATGAAAATTTTGCTGGATATCCGAAGGCTGCATTGTGGCTTCGTTTTCTAGTAGCCATAATTTAATTTAATAAGATTTTAACTATATTTTATTTATTACTGATATTTTAAAATTAAATAATGTATTTTAATACAAACTTTTAACATTCTAGGTACCTAAATAGGAATCTGGAAAGAAAAAAAACAAAAATAATGTAACATTAGGTCTTATATCTGGTGCTGAGTCAGCACCGGATTTAAGACCCTAGCCCCCACCCCTCGATCTCAAAAAAAGTTGGTGAATGGTCTATTCTGATGTAATTCGTGCCGGGGAACCCGATTTTGGCTATCCGAAAGCAAAAAAATTAATATTTAGGGTCGATTTTTACGACTTTGATTTTTGGCCTATTTCCCATACAAATTCATATGGAAAAAAGTGAGTATCGATAGGGGGGGGGGGGGGGTAGCGAAGGGCCCACAGCCTTGATTTTTGGTGTGGATACTACTATTACAAAATGATCAACCTCACAATATGTACCTAAGCAAAATCTTGACCTTGACCCATTTTCGACCCGGCCTAATATATATATATATATTATATATAACATGTGGGACGCACTTTCAGAATGGATTCAGGACCCGAAAACAATGAAAAAGGTTTATATAAACATATGTCCGAAATCGCTGTTTCCGAGTTACATCCCGTTGTGTGTTCCAGCAAGTATCCGCCTTACCTTTAAAGGAAGTGCTCGAAATGACCGCCTTGCGCTTGAATACACGCCTCGTCATACACTGCCTGACGCGTTCAAACATTCCAGGTATTGCTCGGATTTCCTGGCATCCTTGTTCTACACGTTGGAGAAATATTTCAACGTTGTCAATGGGTGTCACGTAAACGATGGATTTCAGATGACCCCACAGGTAAAAATCGAGTGGATTCAGGTCCGGGGAGCGAGCAGGCCACACAATGGGTCCTCCACGGCCTAGCCATTTATCAGGGAAATGGTCATCCAAATAGTCTCTGGCTACTCGACTAAAATGAGCAGAGCGCCGTCATGCATAAACCACATACGGCGTCGAACACCAAAAGGAACTTCTAGTAAAATCGCTTAAATCATTCCTTAAAAAATTGGAATAGGTTAATCTTCCAGGCAAAACAAAAGGACCGATTAAGTTGTTGGCAATAAGTCCTGCCAATACATTGATACTAAATTGTTGTTGGTGCCTTGACTGGATGATGGCATGCGGATTCTCTTCGGCCCAGTGATGAGTGTTGTGAAAATTAATCACGCCATTTCTTGTGAAGGCAGCTTTATCAGAAAACAACACGGAGGATAGAAAAAGAGGATCGCGAGCACACTGTTGAAGGAACCAAGTACAAAAAGCCTCTCGTGGTGGGAAATCAGCTTCAGTAAGGCCTTGTAGTCTCTGAATGTGATATGGGTAAAGCTGTTGGTCCCATAAAATTCTCCACACAGTTGTGTATCTTACAACACAGACTGCTGCTGCTGCTATCCTTCGGGTGCTGACACCAGGATGTTCCACGTGATTCAGAACCTGCTCCAACTCTAATAGTTCTGGCGCTGATTAGTCTACCACCATCTGAAACTCGCTTGTTGAATGATCCTGTATCACCAAGACGTTCGTCTATTCTCTGAAAGGTAGTCTTATCTGGCAGACGGCGATTCGGAAACCTTTCCGCATACAGACGTCCTGCTGCGGCCGCATTACACTCGGCAAGTCCATACATGAGATGCATGTCTGCCCTTTCTGTTTGAATAAGCCTCCATTCTCACTGAATAGTACAAAAACTATTAAGGTTTTTTTTCACTGGACTGCACTTATTCACGGTAAGCAGTTACGAATACGAACAGTGAAACACCGCGATGCGCCTGTGACTCACTGATGGCTCTACACTCAACGATATTGAAACATGTCATAGAGTGTACGAAACATTACAATCGGCAAGGCCATACATAAAATAAGTCTCGTACACACACACACACACACACACTGTCGGCAAGCAGTGTTTGTAACAGTTTGCGGAAAGAATTGTTGGAACACAAAACGGGCTGTCACTCGGAAACAAAGCGATTTTGGGCATATGTAAATTATATAAATTTTTTCATTGTTCTCAGGTCCTGAATCCATCCTGAAAGTGCGTCCCACATGTTATGAAACCCTGTATGTATGTATGTATGTATGTGTGTATATACATATATATATATATATACACACACAGGGCGTCCCAAAAAAATGTATACACACTTTAAATACTTATAAAGGCAGTGTTTATTAAAATACATTTCATTTTCAAAATGTAATAGAATCTACAGACATTTAATTGTTTTGTCAACGCCTGTTTTCAAACTGACGTCCGTTCTGGTCCAGGCACTGCTGATAACGCGAAGCAATGGAATCGCAAACATCACGAAACATTTCGTTTGGTATTTGTGTGCATTCTCGTTCAATGGCTGCTCTCAATTCAGCGACTGTTGCAGGTTTTATAGCGTAGACTTTGTCTTTTAAGTATCCCCATAAAAAAAGTCTGGTGGTGTGAGGTCTGGTGAACGCGGAGGGTATTCTACGAAACCCCTTCGTCCAATCCACATCCACATCGTGCCAAGTACCACTCGCAATACTCACTCTTCGGTCCGGATCATCATCTTCATTAATAGCATGGACTAATCTTGGAATGTAACTTTTCCATTGACAGCGCTTCAAAATGCGTTGGACAGACGATTCTGAAATTCCTACCTCACGACTCGCTTGCCGCACAGATTTTCTTGGACTTTGGTGATACGTTTCCAGTACTCTTTCTTGCTTTGTGGGGCTTGTCGATGTCCGTGGTCTTCCGGAACGCTTCTTGTGGACATTCTGAACAGTTCCATCGGCTTCAAACTTATCTCTAAGTCGAGTGATGGTAAGTCGCGTTGGTGGATCTGTTTGAAACTCCCTCCTAAACTGTCTTTGCACTTCAACTGCATTTTCACACTTCCAGTAGCATTTTAGAATGAATTCCTTTGTTCAAAGCTTAGTCTGACTGCCATTATTAATTCTAATGGGTTTAACTTGGAAAGAAAAACATCAATTGAGCTATCAGCTGTTAAAGTGTGTATACATTTTTTTGGGACGCCCTGTATATATATATATATATATATATATATTATATATATACACACACACACACACGGGATGAATTTCACAAACACGTGAAATGAATGATGCAAACCCACAAGGAAAACGAAAAATAATTCCAAGGCCTTTCGTGTATTCAAAAGTACACCTCATCAGGGAATTCCCTGACAAGGTGTACTTCTGAATACACGAAAGGCCTTGGAATCATTTTTCTTTTTCCTTGTGGGTTTGCATCATACATACATATATATATATATATATATATATATATACAGGGTGGGCCGTAAGTTTCCATACATAGGAAAAATAAACATTTTTTATGGACAACCATTTTTATTTATATAATATGCTCTACATGGTTGCCATTGTTTTGAAAACACATTTCAATACGTGTTCCCCACTGTTGATGAACACGCATTAGCACAGTTGACGTTATGCTTGTAATGGCGTTGGTGATACGTTCCTTTAGATGATTTATGTCTCGTATCTTTTCCTGATACACCATGGCCTTCAAGTGCCCCCAAAGATAGAAATCAAGGGGGTGAGATCTGGGGATCTGGGAGGCCACTCCACAGGACCACGCTGACCAATCCAAGCATCCGGAAACTGCTGATCCAAATACCGACGCACGTGAAGACCATAATGAGTGGAGCTCCATCTTGCTGGAAGTAAACTGGGAAGTTACCTTCCTCGTTTAGCAGGGATGGGAAAATCTCTTCTTGCAACATGTTAAGATACCTTTCGGCATTAAGATTTCCACTGACAAAAATTGGTCCAATAATTCTGTCACCCCATATCCCGGCCCACACCATCACTTTACCGGCACCTTGCATCTTCGTCGGACTCAGCCAGTTAGGGTTAGCATTACTCCAATAACGTATGTTTTGCCGATTAACCTCTCCATTGACGTAAAAATTTGCTTCATCAGTAAACAAGATCTTACAAACGCATATTCTTAGGGTATCTGAAACATAAAAACAAACGTTTAAATTTTCCTATGTATGGAAACTTACGGCCCACCCTGTATATATATATATATATATATATATATATATATATATATAACTGCAAACACGCAGTATAATTAACGTAAAGAACGACGCTTGTATAGGAGATATTCCGCGCAAGACGAGAGAGAACGAAACAAATGAAAAAATGAGGTAACCACCCGGGAATCGAACCCGGGATCTTCCGATTGCTCCAAATGCCGTAATTCTTCTACATACTCGCAGAAACCAATGCCCCAAGGGGGCACCTCCCACATGCCGTAAACTATATACATTTAACTGCAAGCATGCAGTATAATTAACGTAAAGAACGACGCTTGTATAGGAGATATTCCGCGCTCTCTCGTCTTGCGCGGAATATCTCCTATACAAGCGTCGTTCTTTACGTTGATATATATATATATATATATATATATATATATACATACAGGGTGTCCGAGAATTATCTGTACAATTTTTGGCTGTTATTAAAAGTCAACCATGAAGTGTAGAAATTCCAGTGTTGTCCCATTTTACAGAGAATCTCATTAAGTTTTTTCTGATACCAAGTTCTGACAAGTTTTTTAGAAATTCCAGTGTGTCCGAACATTATCTGTACAATTTCATCTTTTAATAAAATTCTTGATAACATACGTAAAATTCTTAAACAAGATTATTTAGAATCTGTATTTTCAAAAGTTTCTTTTATTAAAGCGTTGTTACAAACATTCGATATGTGCACCATTAGTGATTCGCAAAACATCCAATCGATACTCAAAATGTTGCCATGTAACGCTGCAGCATATCCACATCAATTCGCTCAATAGCAGCTGTGATTCTTACTTTTAAATCATCAATGTCTGTCACCCGCGTACATTTCTAAAAAACTTGTCAAAACGTGGTATCAGAAAAAACTTAATGAGATTCTCTGTAAAATGGGACAACACTGGAATTTCTACACTTCATGGTTGACTTTCAATAACAGCCAAAAATTGTACAGATAATTCTCGGACACCCGGTATATATATATAATTTAGGGTGATGCACAAATCATGACCATCATGGATTTTTAGGGATACCCCCTCATTTGTTCCAATTTGTCACAAAAACACCCTGTGAGAAATTCCAGGTCAAACAAATAACATCCAGAGGTCGCGCCCGCCAATTGAAAATTACAAAAAATTAGAGTAAAATCAAATTTTTTTTGAATTTGTTCTTATTTTTGTTGCAGGTTTTGTGCAGGTTTGCTGCAGGCAGAGTGGTAGGTGATGCGTATATGAGCAAACAGCGTTCAAGGAAATTGGTATCGCAGTGTGCTTGTGGCAGTGTCCGGGAGAGGTGTTATATCAGTGAGTGTCTCCGCCTCAATTTCTCTTCTATTTCCTGTATCTTAATTGTGACGAAAATGAGATCAAGAAGCTCAACAGATATCTGGCTGATCGGTCAACAAATAGATAAATTGAATCAAAGTAAGCTTCCATCAAAGAAAGAAGTAATTTCCTTATTCATGAATTATAAACATGTCAAGAATGAAACCATCAGAGAAGCATTAACTTCAACTGTTAATGATGTATTGGAAGTGTGGCAGAGAGCAGGAATACCAACAACCCAGAAATGTAATGTTGTGAAGAAATTAAATAAACTGTATGATGAGTGGCAAGGGCTGAAGAAGAGCAAAGGAAAAAAATCGAAGTTTTCAAAAGAGAAAGAGAATACATGGAAAGAAAAATTGGATGGACTCTGATATTGCGCATGCAAATGCTAACGAGTTAATAACTATCGAAGAAGATAGAGTTTCTACGGCTACAAAGGGAAGGTCGAAAGGGTAAAATGATGGCAGTTGATAAGGATGAAGAAAAACGTCGAAAGGAAGCTGCGAAGAGACATGAAAAAATGGATAAGAAAAGGTTACGTGAATCAAGTGCATTTGATGAAACAGTTGTTCTTGCAAGCAGCAGCAGTTCCTGCAGTGATTCACCTGCATCTATGGAAGAAGAAGTACATCTGGAACAGCCCTCAACATCCAAAAGAGGCCTTCCAAGAAAAAAATTCAAGATTATGAATGAAAATCTGCTTTCCTCATTGGATGTTGCTAAGATCAGCGACCGATCAGCCTCCTTAATAATTATTCCAACGATCGCAAATGTTGGAAAAGATCCAGAGAATTACAATGTTAGCTACTCATCGATTCGCAGGGCAAGACAGAAATCAAGAAAGAAGTTCAGTGAAAACTTGAAAGAAGAATTTCAAGCTGACAAACCCTTGATTGTTCATTGGAATGGCAAACTCCTCGAAGACATTACTGGGAATGAGGTTGTTGATCGGTTGCCAGTCCTAATCTCTGGCAGTGGAGAAGATCAACTGCTTGGAGTGCCAAAAATAGATCATGGCACAGGAAAGGATACTGCAAATGCAGTACATCAGGCGATCATTGATTGGAATCTAATAGATAAGGTAAAAGGTGTGTTTCGATACAACTGCATCGAACACAGGTCGTAAAAACGGAGCTTGTGTCCTAATTGAACAGAAAATGGAGAAAGATTTGTTGTGGTGTCCTTGTCGACACCATATCCTTGAAATCATGTTGGAAGCAGTGGTATCCCCTGCATTACAGGCTTCATCAGGCCCTGACATTCAGTTATTCAAAAGATTCAAAACAAACTGGAATAAGATTAATCTAACTTCATACGATAAATTAGAAAATTATCCACAAAAGGAAAAAGAGGAAATCATTAACTTTGCAGTAAGAAAAATCAATGAAGATCAACCTCACGACGATTACAGAGAGTTATTGGAACTGACAATCATCTTGCTTGGCGGTACTCCAACGACTGGAATAAAATTCAGGAAGCCTGGGGCTTATCATAGAGCCTGTTGGATGGTGAAAGTCATTTATTCGATGAAAATCTTTATGTTCAAAAGTCAATTCAAAATAACAGCAATAGAAGAAAGAAATCTAAAAGAAATTTGTTGGTTTTCTGTTTCAATTTATATTAAGCATTGGTTTTCAGCACCCTGCGCAGCAAGTGCTCCACGAAATGATCTGAGTCTTCTCAAGAATCTTCACAGCTACAAAAGCACAACTAGCAAATGCTGCTTTAGAAAAATCAAGAATCATTTGTGGTATCTCTCAGAAGAGTTGATCGCATTGGCTTTCTTTGATGATAAAATCAGCTTTGACACCAAAAGAAAAATGAAGGAGGCTCTTACAAAATCTTCGGAGCCAGATCCTCCAAAGACACAAATAGACATCAAAACTATTGACAATAAGCAGCTTGAAGATTTTGTAACTGCTAACACAAAGTCCTTCTTCAGTATACTCGGATTGTCTTCAACGTTCTTGAGCAAACCAGTAGAAGATTGGCTTCTCGATGAGAGTTATTGGGTTGCAAAGAACGTAGTGAATCACACGAAAGTTGTTAATGATATTGCTGAAAGACGAGTGAAATTGATTGAAGATTATAACAAATTAATTACCAATGATGAACAACAGAAGCAATATCTACTGCAAGTTGTATCAAATTATCGGAAGAAGCTTCCGGACAAAACTAAGAAAACTCTCGTATCTTTGACGCAACAGTAAAATTTACGAGTATATCCATTCTATGTATCTATTGTAAATATCTATTGTATTGTATCTGTTTTATGAACAAATGGAAAAGAGGAAGGTGGTATGATAGGCCTCCTGGAGAACTTCCACTCAAAAAAAAAGTAATGTGACGCTTGCTGTACCTCCTGGGTGTCATGGAAATCAGCAAATTTTAAAATGGCGGGCGCGACCTCCAAATATTCGAATTTTGACCCGAAATTTCCCCAGGATCATTTTTCCACCAAATTAAACCAAATGAGAGGGTATCTCAAAAATTTGAAACAAAAAAATTTTACTCCCCCACTTTTGCATCACCCTAATATATTATATATATATTTATTTTTTTCAAATACAGGGTGTACATAAAGTCAGGATCTATTTTTGTGAAATACAGGGCTATTCAAAATGATTCATCCTATTTCAACTGAGAATACTTCCGTACCTATCAACCGTGCATACACCACATGAAAGAGGAAATATCCGAGTTTTACAAGATCACCGCGAGAGGGCTCCAAAGTCACACCATGGCATAGCCTAGCAACAAACAGTCAGTGTAAAAATGGCGTCCGCACAGCAGAAGGTGTTTTGTGTGTTGCAGTTTTCGAGCTCGAAAACTGCACACACAAAACGCCTTCTGCTGTGCGGACGCCATTTTCACACTGACTTTGTTGCTAGGCTAGGCCACGGCGTGACTTTGGAGCCCTCTCGCGGTGATCTTGTAAAACTCGGAGATTTCCTCTTTCATGTGGTGTATGCCCAGTTGATGCACGGTTGATAGGTACGGAAGTATTCTCAGTTGAAATCGGATGAATAATTTTGAATAGCCCTGTACTAATTATTTTTTTCTATTTTTCTTTTCAGAAGCCCTTAGAATGAATACAGAAGAGCGTGTGGCAATAGTAATTTGGCGAATCGAGGGAAAGAAATACAATGACATCAGAGAAGTTTAGAAGGAGATTTCATAAGACGGGGCCAATAGACAAGACAATATGAAAATTGGTGAACAAATTTAAACGAACGGAATCTGTGTAAATGATGAAGCAAGATCAGGACGACCGTGTATGTCAGATCTTACTGTGAATGCAGTACGCGGAATTATCACTGAGGAGCCACGTACGTCCATTCGTGCTGCATCACACAGACTCGGCCTCCCGACGTCATGACTCCAGATTCCTGGGATCTTGGGAGCATTGCTCCAGTAAATTTGACCATGAGAAAAAGTAAATTTGGGTTTGGGTTTTGTTCATCCGCTAGACGTTATGCAATTTTTTTGCGTATACGTTCTTGTACAAACCAATTTTTTTAAATTACAAATTTAGTTATTTTAAGTTTAGTTGGTAATTCCATATTTAACAATTATTTTTATTTTTTGTTAAGCTTCAATGTTTTGATAATTAAAATTTTATTAAAACGTATATTTTTTTAATATAAAATTATCAGGATTGGACTATGTTCCATTGATCTCGGCCAGGTTTGATAAATTGGCCAGATAATTACTTGTGCGGTTTTAAGTAATCCACCATGACTCTAGAATTGAAAAGTTTAGTTAAGTTTAAACTTACTTTTACTTACTTTAACTTACCTACTTTTACTTACTCTTCCTTACTTTTACTAAGTTTAAAGCACTTACTTTTACTTACTTTCATTGTACTATATTTACTTACTTTTACTTACTTTCATTGTACTATATTTACTTACGTTTACTCACTTTTACCATACTATATTTACTAACTTTTACTTATTTTGTATTTTTTCAGGTAGTCAATAATCAATAATGGATCCTAATATTGATGAAGTTGGAGAGAAAAGTGAGGGTGTTAAAAGGGGTTACTTTTGTGGTCAATGCAAGAACAAATATTCAAAGAAGCAAAACTGGGAGGAACATTTTAATTCCAAAAAAAATATTTGTTACAATACAAGAGGTCCCAGAGTTTGGGCCCACGGCTTAGATATTGCAGTAAAGAAATACCAGGATGAAGTGCAGCAGAGATACGGCAAAGCAGTCATTTAGTTTGTTCACAAAATGTGCTAGTGCTAGACCTCAGAAAAATGAACCAACTTCATCAACTGCTAATCTAGAAAATGAAACTTTTTCACTAGATGTTTCACAGACTGAAGAAAGTGCTTCTCCTCCACCTAAGAAACAAAAGGTAAGTGAGGAATCTGCGCATCAGACTAACAAAACTGCTTTAGAGGAATTTGAAAATTCCCAAATCCAGAAGACATTGAATGCAATTTTGCGCCTAACAAAAGAAACTCAACAAGCTGTTGTGGTTAATAAAGAGAAGAGTCAAAATATGCCTTCAAGTTCAAGTGTTGCATCCAAATCTAATAAAGCAAAAAGCAACAAATTTGACATTTCCATAGCCCATTTAAGCAAGTGTAAATCAATACAAGAAATCCTGAACAATGATTTGATCAAATCTACATTCAAATTGGTGGAAAAGAAGGATCTAGGGCATGCTGATGATTCATTTTCAGTACCAAGTGATATAATGGAAAACATTGCAAATAGTGACACTAATATGCCTGATGTAGATATAGCTGTTGAGGATCTACAGATCTACAGAAGCTAAGGCTAACAAAGACCCTAAGATCCACTCTAAGGCTAGCCCGAGAGAAAGGAAAGAGTAGGGGGTTAAGAGAAGAAGGGGTTGAGTAAGGAGCAACACCTATCATTCGTGGGTTAACATTCATTCAGAAAAAGAGGGAAAAAGTCTCACCATCATCATCCGCCGGCCACTGCCGACAAGTCAGAAAAATAGTCGGAGAATATAGGAGAGGGGTGAAAAAATGAAAAGAAGTAAAATAAGAACACTTACAAACCATGCAAACACAGTCTTAACTCACTGTCATACCATGCAAACTACAAACATGCAAGGAAAGAGTTAGACATGCAAGTAAGGAGATAAGAAAAAAAAAAAAAAAGTAGGTAAAGTTAAACAAAAAGTGGGTTAGTTTACGCTACAAGCTACATCTACATTCGTGTTAGTCTAATTTTTTTTTTTTTTTTTTTTTTAATAATTTTATTGCTGGCATCACACGCTGGCATTCATCGTCAACAGACTCATCCTCGAGCACCACCACCAGAGCTCCTGTTGTTAACTTTCTTTTTTAATTTTAAACAACGTTAATATTTTTAAAATGTCTGTCAAGACGGTTCTTAAAAACATTAACGCTGGTAGAATGAACGACTGACGCGGGAAGATTATTCCATTTATCAATTACTTTAAACGTAAAGAAGTTTTTAGCGATATTAGTAATGAAACGTCTGCCACGCAACTTGAATCCGTTATTGCGAGTATTACTATTATCGAAAGTGAACAATTTGTCAAAATTCACGTTATCGATGTTATTAACGATTTTGAAAACTTGAATAAGCTCCCCCTTAATCTTCTAGTTTCGAGTGAATACAAGTCTAACACTTTAATCCTATCTTCATAAGGCTTGTTGCGCAATGACGGAATAAGTTTCGTGGCACGACGCTGAACCCTTTCTAACCTATCAATATCCTCACGCAAGTACGGGCACCAAAACTGAACTGCATATTCTAAATGAGGCCTGACTAGGGACTTGTAAAGGGGCAATATGATATCCTTCGACTTAAATTCGAAATTACGCGCTATGAAGCCTAACATCCTATTCGCTTTTGCGCAAGACTCCAGGCACTGGTTCCTAACCTTTAAATCTTTAGTTACGCGTACGCCTAAATCTACTTCCTCGTCAACGCTCGCTAACTCCCTATCATCCATCGTGTACGCGTAATTATTGTTGCGAGAACCTATATGCAAAACTTTACATTTATCTACGTTAAATTGCATCTGCCACTTATCCGTCCACTCCATAATCCTATTTACATCGTCTTGGATCCTATTTCTATCGTCCTCGTTAACAACCTTACCCCCTATTTTAGTATCGTCCGCGAATTTTGAAACGTTACTAGTCAATCCTACATCTATGTCGTTAATGTAAATTACGAATAACAATGGGCCTAACACTGAACCCTGTGGGTTATCATCATGATAATCATGATGATATTGATGATGCTTCTGATGATAAAATGTTTACATTATATTGCATAGCTTGCACAGACCCCAAAGCATGTGCTTCAGACAAACATTCTAACATAAAAGGTTACTTCAATGTTAAAGATTTAACCTATGTATGCAAACAAGGAGAAAATCAAGAGAGATGGTTTAGAAATCTGAAAACCCACCTGAAGAGACATTTAATTAAACTTCAGCATCATCAAAGAGCTGCTGTTTATGAAGTGATGAAAACATCTTCTCGGAACACTACTAAACGCATAGAAGACTTATGTGGCAACATCTTATACTACATAATAAAAACAAACACTGCATGGGCTCTATATCCAGTACTTCTAGCTGTATTACATAGGTCAGGTTGTGAGGTTGGAAATTTGAATCATAGCACACATGCGTGCGAGACAATTTGTGAGCTATTAGATAATCAACTTAAAGAACAAACTGTAAAGTGGTTCTTAGAACAAACTTCAGTAACAATAACAGCTGACATTGGAACAATTTTGGGATTAAGCATGCTAGTTGTATTAGTTATGAGTGAAGAAGATAAGACTAAAACTTGCTGGGATAAATTTAGTACGCAGCAAATCAGGAGTTTATTTGGCCAATGAAATTTTTGATGTGTTGAAGTCTCCTAATCACTTGAAACTATCTGAAGAAGCAATTAAATCCAAGGTATCTGGAATGGTTGGAGATGGGGCTTTTTGTAAGGACAACGAGCCATTTAAAAACGAAATGAAAAAGTTGTTTGGAGAAAATTTCAAATTTCGATGGGACTTAATGCATCTTGTGAACAGAGCCCACGTTGATGCATTGAAGAAAATTTGTAAACTAAGTGAGCTTTTAGACTTTATTCAGAATCACTCTTCAAATCTGAGATCAGGCCTTGACTATACCAATATGGTTCTTGACAATATCATTGGTTTTAAGAGACCAAAACTCAAATCTGATACTCGCATGGTTAATTACGAATTTTATCAATTTGACAGATGTGGAAAATTGTGTTTTTTGATCATCCACAAGAGAAAGAAATTAGTGCCAAGTTCTATGTATTGATTTCCTATGTAACAAAGATTATGTTGCAAGTAGCTCAAAAAACCAGTTCGTGCAGAATTTGTAGAAAATATATTTTATAAAGAAGGAGGGAAAACTGTTATGTTAAGAGTGATGGAAACAATTTCCAAATTAGCTAATGGAGGAAATGCAAATGATGTAGTTTCTGAATTTAAGCACGATACCACAGGGCAGCAAAAGGAACTAACAGCTGAGGATTACATCCTAAATGAAGTTTACAAATACATCAAAAAACGTTCTGATCACTACCAGGTTGCTGAAGTTGCTAGACCATCCAGAACCAGATCTGAAAGTAGTTTTACAAAAGACTCAGTGATAAATTGGCTGACAGAATATATAGAACATCTGTGGAAAGGAATCAGAGAAAGATTAAAGCATTTTGATAAAGATGGATCAACTGCCTGGAGTGAAGCACCAGCTGAAGGGACATTCTCCATTCTTGGTTACATTGTTGAACACAAAGGATCCATTAAGCCATCTCATTTGACTAAGCTGTGCAGAATTGTGAAGGAGGGTCCAGCTCCAGGCACTAGATCTGCTGTAATGATCACACAGAAAGCCATTGATCAGTGGCCAAGCATACATGGCGGTAAATTCACAACAAATGCCTACATGCAAGGTCTAACATCGTCCACTGTTGCTGCTGCAATGAATAAATAAACTTAAGGCGAGTTATAAACTGTACATTATTGTATTATTATGTTTAGCTAAAACAATTTGTAATTGGTATGTCGTCAATTCAAGAGTTTACTATCATTAAGCTATCTAGTGGTGTAAGGGAAAAAAAAGTAAATTCAGAGCTGTGCTCCAGTAAATTTTTTCAAATCTGGAGTCATGCCCGACGTCATCTGTGCACAAAATTCTGAAAGTTAATTTGCAGAAGAAAAGCTATCATTTGCAGGTTTTACACGATTTACATGAGGAAGATTTCCCTCGACGAAGTGCTGTGTGTGCTGATCTCTTAGAACAAATCTGGAGTGATAATTTAATGGACAACATTCTCTTTAGTGATGAAGCCACTTTCCATACGTGTGGAAAAGTAAATCGCCATAACTGTCGAATTTGGGCAGATGAAAGACCGAATGATTTCGTCCAAAATTGGGAGAGAGACTCGCCTAAAGTTAATGTCTGGATGGGTTTAACAAAAATCTAAGGTTTATGGTCCTTTTTTCTTTGCTGAAGCTACAGTTACGGGGCTTATTTATCTGGACATGTTGCAGCAATTCCTTGAACCTCAGCTGATTGGGGATAGGATTGTTAGTACCGTCGTCTATCAACATGGTGCTCCTTGTCACGATGCCAAAATTGTTCAGGATTATCTAAATGGACGTTTTCCAAATCGCTGGATCGGACGCGGAAGCAACAGACCTTGGCCAGCGAGATCACCAGATTTAACCCCTTTAGATTTCTTTGCATGGGGCTTTATCAAATCGCACGTCTATCAGAAAGATTAAGAGTCTTGAAAACTTACGTACACGAACTGCTGCAGATAACATAACCCCGCAAATGCTCCAGAATGTGTTTAGAAATGCTGCGGAACGATTTGAGCTGTGCAGGGATACTGATGGGCGTCACGTCGAATCCTACTCTTAATTATTTAATAAATGTTACCACTATCATTTTATGATTGAATTCCATATAATTTCCAAGTGCTTCACAAAAATAGATCCTGACTTTATGTACACCCTGTATATATATATATAGTTAAGCAAATTATCCATCAGTGAACTGTAAACGTTGTAAACATTTAACTGCAAATAAAACTTACAAATAAACATTCATTTACTTTCAATCCCTTCAATATACTGCATATGCATTCACAATCTTGCAAACATTCATCTCAAAAGGACTCATTTCAACACCCCTTTCAGAAGCTGGTTCAAAACCAGTTACCCTTTTTATATCTCAAAGTAATACGGTCTTTACCTTGGGGATCGCCAATCAGTTTATAGATGGAAGGTCTTTCTCCCAAATCCCTTAGCAGTTCATGGAGTGGGTCATTAGCATCGGGAGCGATTATATCTTCGTTGTCCAATAACAACTCGTGAGTCTGGACGATTTCCTTCGGGATATGAAATTTTTTTTAACATTTGCAAAAATTATATAGTAGTAGGTAAAAGGCCTGGGGCAATTACTTAGTCAATGTAATTAATTACAATTACTTGACATTCTCAATCACAGTAGATGGCGAAATACATAATTACAATTATATTTACAAAGAATTACATTTTCTCCATAAATACACACTATTTAATTTATGTCATGCTTTTCTACTTAGATATTTCAATTCCATTTTCAGTTTTGGCCAATAAAATTCTCTTTTTTTTTTTTAACATTGCACGAAACTCTATTTTTCATCAACAGCAGTTTGCTGTGGACAATTGGACACATGTATGTGATATGGTCTAATGAAACCAAAGATAAGGCACTAAAAAAATACTAAGACAAAAGAACTGGCGTTTATTTTATCAAAATAATAAGGGCAAAAAACTGGCACTTTAGTTACGAACATTTTATTTCAAACAAAAAGATTTTATTTCCAAAGCAAGCTCCCCGAGACATGAGCAAGTAGTTTAAACTATAAGTATGACCCATTAACTTTAATATTCGTGTAATTGTATCAATTACCTTGGTTTCCCAGTGTAATTAATTACAATTACTTTTAGGTAGTCAATTACAATTATTTACCAATTACATGAAAAAATGTATTTAATTAATTAACCCCATGCCTGGTAGGTAGTGGTAGTAGTAGAACAAACCTCTATCAAACGAACCACTCAACACACCATAAACAGCCACTAGATCTTGACAAGAGCATACCTGTAACGTTATATAGATGGTTGGTCTGATGATTATGGTTGCCTCCGAGTACTGGTTTACGTTGTAGACAGCTTCTGGTTCCTCCACCGAACAGCACTCCTTGAAGAATGTCTTGAATTTCTCGTGGCACTCTACGATAAAGTTGTTCAAACCCATCAGGTGAGATGCCTCCTCGCCAAACCCTAAAATTTCGAACCAAAACAGTTTCAGGGAACTGCTATAATTTTAATACCCTACGGTTTTCTGGCCAGGCCGATGGCTTTATATGATAAATTTTGCGTACTTCAACTTCCTATAGATATTAAATGATAACTATCATATTTGGAGTATTAGTTTTTAAAGAAAACGTACAAAAATTAAGTGAATAGGCGAGCTTTTATAAAAATTAGAGGGTTAAATCTAATTAAGAATAAGTGCATCGTTTAAGACCTTTAAGACGATTACTCGGGTAACATTTTCCGATTTCTGATCTCTCGGCAAACTTTCAGTGGAAGATTATTTAAATTAACTTATTAATATAACTTCCAGGACAATCATACATACGATTTTTTATAAAGATAAATTCTTGATTTTAAGGGAAATTAATAATTATAGTATTATTCTATCAAATTGTTGTCCTCACCATCTAGTTTTTACGAGACTTTCTAATTTTACAGTCACCTACATAAAAAAGTTGACTCCACTTAACTTTTGAAAAACTCCTATATTCTGACCAACGTAGCAATAATACCTTTCTTGGAAGCGGCGAACTGAAGTATTTTAGCTATGCTGGCCAAGTTCCTTCGCTGTTCGTTGGTCAGTTTCTTGTCCGGCGACATAGTGACGATATCGAAGGCGTCAGGAGCAACGATGGCAGAGTTGATAAACCTGTAATAGATCAGGTTTCCTACCACCTGAAAACAAAATTATTAAAGCAATTAGTCTGTCGCTTAACAGCAACCGAGAGATTCCTCGTAACCATGATTCATTTTGTATCTTACGCGGGGACCTTAAATTTTTGTACAAATTGCCTAAATAGAAATTTGAAAAGGACTCTCTAACAACTTCATTTTATTGGACAATAATGTACACAAAATAAAGATGGAGTTGTTTTAATTTCCTTTGTAACATCTAAGGTCATTAACGGAGGGGACCTACGACTTTACGTGGGATCCAAACAACGGGTCGCTACATACTCTGGACACAATCTCCCACGCAACTACTCTCCAGACCCAATGTCGTTTAACTTTGCTGATCGACGGGAAGCGGTGTTACGAAACTGGCAACGACGTAGCCCCAATAATGCATATACAGTATATCTGAAAATCTAATCGTCCACCAAATACTAATTTTGTTAAGGGACAAGTATCTTAAATCAACCTCCAATCCTTCACCTTAAGAATTTCCTTTTCGGGTACGTGTGGAAACCGGTTATGCAGTGCTGCTTTCATGACCTTGGCCATGTACTGCATGGCATAGGGTATGAGATGCCTGGAGTTGATGATGTGGGTACAAAAGCAGTCACTAGCTTCCCTGAGGGCATTCACCGCTTTCAGGAGCCGCTTCTGCACTTCAGGATACTGCAGTGCCTGTTCCTGGCTTACAACGTAAGGTAAACCGCTAGGATAGAGAAAAAGGTAATTTTTAAAAAAGTAAAAAAATATTCAGTTAGAACTATGTCGGAACGACATTAATGCCCCTCTTACATCTACAACAAATGACTTTTGATCTGAGGACCAATTCTCAATCGTAACACACAGTCTTGTGATGATGCAAGTGTGTGTGTGTGTGTGTGTGTGTGTGTGTGTGTTTGTTTTTCTTTCCATCAATTTATGTTGAGCGGTTCAAAAATTTATGGCGCAGACACAAATGTATGACGAACGGACAGTGCAATCCAGTATGGCACCCAAATTAATTAATTAATTTGTAATTAAATCAGTTTTTAAATTGCTTTAAAAATGTTTCTATCTTGAAAATAACAAGCTCTCTGCTGTAACAGTGACAAGAATAACGGGGCCTATTAATCGTAAATTAGAGAGAGGCTTACGTATCATAATTGAAAAATGAAAACGGAATCGGGCCACAGTAAGTGCTACGTCTATGAAATGGTCAAATAGATGCAAGACAATGCTACAACACGAGAAAACCACTTAAATTTAAAATTTTGGCTTTATTCAAATTTAAATGGAAATTTTACTTTTTAAATTAAGAAATCACATAGTATACACATTTCAAATTGTTTTAAAAATTAAGTAAAAACTTCATAATTTCTCAAACTAAATATCGATAGACACTAAATACCTTAACTAAAATTTGACTACTGAATCAAAATGCAATTAAAGACGAGTTATTCAAGTTTATCATTTTAATAATTAATTATATTTAAAGATTCATTTTCCACTTACTCTTAGAGAAAAATGAAAATGTTTTGGGTTGCTTAACTTCGTTCGTAACGGCAAAGACCTATAAAACGTTACGTGGGACTCGAACCATCCGCGGGTCGCTACATCATCTGAACGCGGAGGTTTGTCACGCATCCAACTACTGAACGAATCCAACATCGCTTAACCTCGCTGATCAAACGGAAAGTGACTAGTACTGAACGAGTTTGATGATATTCTTAGAAAACTTTCCAAAATGGTACTGGCGAAAAAGCATCACATTCTAATTACTCTCTACTAGTGTATCCAGTACTAATCACAAATTCTAACTTACTAAACTAATATTAAAACTTGCTAATTAGTTAGATAATTACCTTGGTTGCCCAGAATTCATTTCTAACTGGTTGACCCAAGTCTTGTATATCTCAACCGGATTGGTATTGATCTGGAGGTAGTTATCTGCCAACACCTGTTGGGTTAACATGGTGTAAGTAGACACCAATAGAACCTAAACTTTAGCCCAATATTACAAAAATAATTTCCATTCATAGTACTTTCCTTAGGTTAAGGAACTAAAATTACAACAATGAGGCGAGATACTGTATATCTATCCTGGTCATAATAAAATAGACACTAAAAATAAGAAAAATATTAAATTGCAATTTAAAATAGTGGAAACACTCATCCATTACATTAAAAAATTTTCTAATTGCTAAATCAATCTATTTTCAGGTTCGATAATGCCTAGAAGAGCAAATTCTAGAGATTTGTTAGATGGAGGATTGTTGGGCAGTATGATGCTAGGTGGAGTCAAAGCCATATATCAAGGAATCTATGTTCTGCTGTCGACAGTCAACCAAGTTATAGTGCAGTTTAATACTAGTAGTAAAACCAGACTGGACAGCGAACAAGGCACCCAAGACCTCGGGGGTTTCAAGAGACCTCGAAAGGAATTCTTGTTAACATCTGGTGACACAAACACACCATGTGTCGAAACGCTGAATTTTTTTTTTTACCTCTATAGCACGAGATAACTATCGAGCAGCACGAAGGAACTCCCCTGTTGACACTAAGGAATATTTCAAGCAGAAAAAAGTGGGCAAGAGGAGAGAGCAGAACATCATCTCGAGGCTTCTAGAACAGTGTTATCTTTTCCGACGAGTCCAGGTTCTGTCAGTTTTCTGATAGTGGGTGTGGAGACGCCCAGAAGAAGAGTTTTCACCGAGTCATCTTCGATCGGAGACAAAAAATGGAGGGATTTCAGTTATGATGCGAGGTGCTTTTTGGAGTGGTGGACACTCCGCTCTCATAGCTCGTGAAGGAATGGTCAATTCACAGAAATACATTGGTATTTTAAAGAGAAGACTCCTACCAATTTATTCAAATGAGCAACTATCGAGCGACCAGTAGTTTTATGGGTGACGGGGATCCTACTCTCACTGCCCGTGCCACTTAAAAGTGGCACGTTGAAAATGACATCTCCCGCCTCCCATGGCCTACGCCCTAGACAATCGCCTGATACGAATCCGATAGAACACGTTTGGGGTGTACTTGGAAGAGCATTGAAGAAACTGCGGCAGAAACCAGCTACAAAAGCAGTTTTATTTAAAAACACCCACAATGAGTGGGAAAAAAATGGAGGTGGACGTTGATAACCAATCAAAAGTATACCGAATCGAGTTCTTGCATCGAAAAAAAAAAGTGGTGGTGGCAAGTCTACAAAATAATAATAAATGTTTTAGACAACGTTTTCTCTTTCCCTTACCTTTAAAATCATGTAAACAAGCTAAGGTCAAAATTTGGGTGGATATTCTATTATGACCAGGTCGTGTGTGTCCCATAAGTTCGGCATCATAGGAGAAATTCATATTTTTCTATTTCTACAAGCCATAATTCATATGCTCGGGATGCCAATTTCCCGTCCACCATTCTGTTCAGTGACGAGGCTGTTTATGGAAATGGTGAGGTAAATCGACAGAACACCCGCTACTGGTCTCAAAACAACCCTCACTGGTATACCTCTTCAAAGGAAGAAGGTGCATCTCGGGTGATGGTATGTTGTGGCATTTGGAAGGATCGCATCATAAGTCCCCCTCTTTTTCGATGAACATGTCACTGGAGGCACCTACCTACGTATGCTCAAGGAAGAAGCATTTCCCAGTGTCTTGAACGAAGAAGGAAATTTTCCAACATGGTTCCAGCAAGACGGCGCTCCTGCACATTACAGCACCCAAGTAAGGGAATACCTGTACCAACAATTCCCTGGTCATTGGATAGACGTCGAGGGCCTGTGGAATGGCCAGCTAGAAGCCCGGATCTCACGCCACTAGATTTTTATCTCTGGTATACGCAGAGAAAATTAGGTGTGTTGAACATTCGCGGCAGCGCATTAATAGGGCATGTAACACCATTACTCCTGACATCACTCACCGTGCCCTTGCGGACTGGGTATCACGTCTGAATTTGTGTATTGAAAACAATGGTGGGCATATTGAGCACGTTCTGTAATAAAAGCTTTTGATTTGCCTTTTCTTATTATTTTTCCTATGATGCCGGACTTACGGGACACCCTGTGTGTGTGTGTGCGTGCGTGTATTTTAAGTTCGGGAAGAACCGATTCGCCTCTATTTAAAAGGGCATATCTCGGCGGAAAAACAAAGAAAAAGTGATAGGAAAGAGAGAGGAAAGAGAGAGGAAAGAGAGAGGGTGGAGGGGACAGTCGAAGTGGAAAAAGACCAAGGATGACAAGGACTGCAAGGTCGAGCCCCATCATCCTTGGGTGCTAGGGCCGGGAGGGCGCACGTGAAACCTCCTGGAACAAGCACGTACAAACGAGCACGAGCTTAGAACCCCCTTGCGGGTATATATATTATATTTTCATTTATTTATATAATATATATATATATATACATACAGGGTGTCCGAGAATTATCTGTACAATTTTTGGCTGTTATTAAAAGTCAACCATGAAGTGTAGAAATTCCAGTGTTGTCCCATTTTACAGAGAATCTCTAAGCTTTTTCTGATACTAAGTTTTGACAAGTCTTTTAGAAATTCCAGTGTGTCCGAACATTATCTGTACAATTTCATCTTTTAATAAAATTCTTGATAACACACGTAAAATTCTTAAACAAGATTATTTAGAATCTGTATTTTCAAAAGTTTCTTTTATTAAAGTAACGTTGTTACAAACATTCGATATGTGCACCATTAGTGATTCGCAAAACATCCAATCGATACTCCAAATGTTGCCATGTACGCTGCAGCATATCCACATCAATTCGCTCAATAGCAGCTGTGATTCTTGCTTTTAAATCATCAATGTCTGTCACCCGCGTACATTTCTAAAAAACTTGTCAAAACGTGGTATCAGAAAAAACTTAATGAGATTCTCTGTAAAATGGGACAACACTGGAATTTCTACACTTCATGGTTGACTTTTAATAACGGCCAAAAAAAATAAAAAAATAAAAATAATTAATTAAATAATTAAATAATTAAAAATAAATAATTAAATAATAAATAATTAAATAAATAAATAATTAAATAAATAAATAAATAAAATAAATAAATAATTAAATAATTAAATAATTAAATAAATAAATAAATAATTAAATAAATAATTAAATAAATAATAATTTATTTAATTATTATTTAATAATTAAATAAATAAATAAATAATTAAATAAATAAATAAATAAATAAATAATTTATTTAATTATTTATTTAATAATTAAATAAATAAAATAAATAAAATAAATAAAATAAATATATTTATTTTATTTATTTTAATATATATATATATATATATATATATATATATATATGAAAAGAAGGATCAACACAACCTTACAGAACTCCGAATTTTAGAATCTTTGTACATCTATAGAAACAAACCCTCCCTTAATAATAATAGCTCATCCTACAAATTACGACTCTTTTGACTAACCAACCGTTTTTTCACAGACATACCCTTTCTAATCCTCTGACCATCTAGTGTTCCGTTAGACTTTGCCAAGTATGGAGGTGGATGTAAACATTGTGTATTTACCTATTGAGGTAATTTAATTTTAGTTTTTATAGTGATGAAATTTAATTTAATTTTAGTTTTTATAGTGATGAAATTTAAATGATTTTAATTTTGTATTGATGCAATTTTCATTTTGCTTTAAGGTTTTAATTTTAATGGTTTTAATATTGTATTGATGTAACTTTCACTTTTCAATTTTGTTTTAAGGTTTTAAGACTTAACTCACTGATGATGACAAAAGATTTGTCGAAACGTCTGATGTACAAATAAATGAAAATGTTTGCCGTTGTGTTGATCCTTCTTTTCATCTGTAAGCTCCGGTTCCCTTTGAGAAGTCGATAGTATATAGCGATATATATATATATATATATATATTATATATATATATATGTTAAACACAGACCGTGCATGGAACAAGGAACTCTTCTGGGAAAATTAAATCCACTATAGTCCGAATAAGTAATGGTAAATGACAAATACCATAGTTTTTCTTTTTCATGATGCTAGCCCGACGTGGGCAACGGGTCTCTCGCAGAGAGATCCCATAAATATAGCTTCCCTCACCAGCTATCTGCAAAGCAGACAGGATCCAGCTTTGGGACATGGATCCCGTTGCCCACGTCGGGCTAGCATCATGAAAAGAAAAACTATGGTATTTGTCATTTACCATTACTTATTCGGACTACAGGGTGTCCCGTAAGTCTGGACCCATAGGGAAAAATAATAAAATTACAAAATAGTCCAAAAATTTATTATAATATATTTTTTTATATTATTTTTATTATTATTTTTATTATTTTTTTATTATGATCTTACTCCGCTGGAGTTTTATTTGTGGGGCCACTTGAAAGCCAAAGTGTACGAGGTCAAACTTCAGAACATTTTCCACCTTAAAGCACGCATTGTGGAGGCGTGTCAAGAAATTTCTGCGACTGTGATTCAGAAAGTGCTGTCGCAGTGGAGATTGCGTCTTCAACTATGTGTGCGACACAACGGCGGACACTTTGAACAGATTATGTAATAAATTTTTGGACTATTTTGTAATTTTATTATTTTTCCCTATGGGTCCAGACTTACGGGACACCCTGTATAGTGGATTTAATTTTCCCAGAAGAGTTCCTTGTTCCATGCACGGTCTGTGTTTAACATATAAGTTTCTCAGGGGACCATTCTGAGTGAGTGAGTGAGTGAGTGAGTGAGTGAGTGAGTGAGTGAGTGAGTGAGTGAGTGAGTGTATAGGGTGGCCCATCCCAATCGATTATAATTAAAGTGAAAATCCATCTACCGGAGTTCACACTGATATAATCGATTACGAAGGAAAGAATATTTGTCGAATTGGTTATATTTTGCACTTTGAATAAATCAATAACTATTTCTAAACTTACCAAAAACTTTTTACTTTGATATTTTTTTTTTTTTTTTTTCGCTTTAATTATAACCGATTAGGATTTATGGGACACCCTGTGTGCGCGTGCAATCAAGTTTAACTGTCAACGTACTAACCTTATCAACCAAGGGTCCCAGCATATCCCTAAGGGATGACTGCCCAGTCCCTTTTCGGTTAAAGGAAACAATCATTTTGACTACGAGGGGATTACCGGAAACAATGTCACTCAGTCTCAAAACTTTACTCCTGAAAATAATCGACGCACACCAAATATTAGCTACAAAATACTGTACAACTGCGTGAAAAAATTCGCCGAAAAATAAAAGTAGGGGGGAAGGGGGCAAGCCCCCGAACTATTTCCGCAACTGCACATTATCTTTTTTTACACACACACACCCTGAAAATACACTTGGAAAATTCTGAGCAACAAAAAAATTACTTAGAAATGACTGGGTTTAGTTCGATATTTTATTAGTCACCAAAAATAATACAATACCCAAAGAAAAACGGAATATTCCCAATTAGTAATTTTTAGGCTTTTCAGAAATTGCTTTGTAGGCGAACTTTCCCGAAAATGTACGGTTATGGATATAAATTTCGTTGACGTATGGCCTTGCATATCTTTCGTATGAACTTACAACTTACTGAGCAGTATTTTTACGACTTCAAAAATTATATACAGGGTGTCCCATAAATTCGATCTCATAGGAAAATTTATTAAATTAAATTAAATTTACAAAAGTAATACATTAGAACTAAAACAAAGATTCAAATTGATTTCTTGTTTTGGGACCTTTCTTTTGTTGCAAGTCATGGAAGCGAGTTACGGACATCCGCTTTTTCCTCACGAGTGACACACTTCCATATTAGCCACGACGTGTTATTCTACTCAAAAAAAAAAAAAGTCCCAAAACAAGACCATTTTGAACATTTGTTTTAGTTCTAATGTATTACTTCGGTAAATTTAATTTAAAAATTTTTTTCTTACGAGACACCCTGTATATATATATATATATATATACACCTAGACCAATAGGTAATAATTCACTGACCTAACTTTCATGAGAGTAACTGATCAATGACTAACCTTATTTCCTCTTCGAGGGCAGTTTTCATCAGCTTAAGCAACAAGTAATTATCCCTATCATTGGCCCCGTAATTATAAAGAGTGAAAATAACGTTTTCGATAAATTTGGTAGTCCTCCCGATTGGTAGCGCGAAAATTAAACACGCCAAATAGTGAGGTTGAGTTTGCAGCAGGTAGAACAAGTGTTGGTAGCCAATCAACCTCTCTCGAGATTGTTTGGTTAAAGCCTATAAATAAAGTTTTAATGATAAATTTGTGTCTCCAAAGTAAAAACATAAAACCTATTCATGAAAACATTTTTAATGGGTTCTTCTTCTTAAAAGCATTTAATCCTATTTATATTAGCAAAATAATAATAATAATAAACAGCTCGTCTAAAAGGAAGCCAAATTAGGTCTATACTGTAGACTTGGACCCTCATTCTTTCTTGCCTTTGCTTATCCAGAATGGATTCTGCAAAATATTACACTGCTTTTGGAGATGTATTAACAGAGTAGCCTACATAGGCCTGTACCCTATCTCCATAGTTTAGAATTCAATAAAAATATATCTTTTGATAGAGGATAGAAGACATATGACCTACCTTAAGCCCCTTTTGGGACCTAATAGTGCCACACTTTTCAAGGTCCTTGGTACTTTTCTTGCGTTTCTTAGTGCCAGTGTCATTACTGATCTTATTGGGGTTTAAATTCTCCTTATCAGGGACTGGTTTAACCACATCCTTTAAAAAAAAAATTTTAAATCACACAAGCTAAGAACGCGCATTCAAGTAATGCGGTTACTCGAGATTTGAATTACAGACATTTGCCCACATACAGACTGTGGCCAAATTATTATTAGAACCACCAGTCAAAAGTTACTTTTTAATTTGATGGCAAATTTATTTATTTATTTATTTTAAGAAATTAATGAATAAAGATAAATTATTCTTTAAAGAGCATTTACGTAATGACTATAATCCCGTTTCAGTAGTTTGTCGATTGTCCTTTCAGCTTTAATTTAAGTATACTTTCGATACACTTCATTACACATCGATACACTCCTTCAGGCATTGACATCAGATGCTAGACTCGAATTAGGCTCGAAATAGGCTCGAAATCAGTTCCATTTTACTCGTTTTTACTTTCTCATTTATTTTCTATGGGTTTTATATTTGCGGAATGGGGAGTTACCACCATTGCAGCAACAGGCTCCGATTCTCAGCAAATTATTAGATACGAGGTTCTTAAAAGTAACTTATAATTACGGAGTTATTTCCTACTAATGAATTAATTGTCTTAATGAGTATACGAGAAAAAACTTTTGGTTGGTTATTCTAATAATTTGGCCACGAACTGTTTTTTTTTAATAAATGAATTACTAACAAATGCTAGCGGCTTTTACTTACTCCTAGTCGCTATACGAAGCTAAATATTTTACTAGAGAAGCCTTTACAGCGAGTACATTTAGAATATGTTTACCTGAAGCGTGATTCTGTTATGGACTAAAAGTCCGATTTTGACGTCCAGTTCGTCGATTTGATTCTCCAAGTTCTGCGTCCTTCGGATCGTCTTCACCACGTCACTCTTCACGCGCTGCATCAAACGAGAGGAATGAAATTATTGCAGTAACGTCATCAAACATAATCCGCGTAACAAAGCTCCGAAGAACCAAACACGAGTGTATGAATTGGATGCCCAATATAGTAGTGTTTGGGCATATTTTAACTGCTGACCATTCACAGGCTGAAAAAGTTCCTCCGATCACAAAGTCCAAAATGGTCAGGTCAAACTACGAAAAATACGTTGAAACGACGACGAAGTAAAACGTACCAAAGCTCTCCTCACGAAACTCTACGTTTACCTTCTAATTCCAATAGCAATGTTTTTAACCCGAGTTTTCTTAACTAAATTTTAACATTTATATTGAAATTCGTAGTTTTAATTAAAATTTAATTAATGTCCTGAAATGAAGCTTCTTTTCGATAAGTTTTGATAAAAGCTTCGTGTTGTTGTAAAAAATGAATCACCACTGCCTCAACTCCAGCTAATCATATCGTGCTTCACGATTTTTCCATTTCATTATTAACCCTTGGACTGCAGTCCACGTCAACAGACGTTATTCATTTTTTCATATTTTTTGCGCATACGCTAGAATAGAATAACCTTTATTAATAATAAAATAAATAAATTTTTTTTCAATTTACAATGACATGAATAACTGTGAAGCTCGACTATTTATTTTATTTAATTTGGCCCTTAAGCTTTAGGCTTTACTGGGCTCTTATTAAAAATAAGCAGCTAGTTGTTATTAATTAATAATAATAAATAAATAAGTAAATAAGTATTATTAATAGTTAAAACATATATTACAATATTAAACAACATTAATGGACATTAATCCTAGATTTTTGTTAGTATGCAATTATTAATCAGGATTTCAACTTGGTTTTAAACAAATTTACATTCACAATATTTTTTATATCGGCAAGCAAATCATTCCATAGTTTCAATCCAATGAAAATGGGTAGTTTTTGAGATCTACAGAAGCTAAGGCTAACAAAGACCCTAAAATCCACTCTAAGGTTAGCCCAAGAGAAAGGAAAGAGTAGGGGGTTAAGAGAAGAGAAGAGAATAAGGGGTTAAGTAAGGAGCAACACCTATCACTCGTGGGTTAACATTCATTCAGAAAAAGAGGAAAAAAGTCTCACCATCATCATCATCCGCCGGCCACTGCCGACAAGTCAGAAAAATAGTCGGAGAAAATAGGAGAGGGGTGAAAGATTAAAAGAAGTAAAATAAGAACGCTTACAAACCATGCAAACACAGTCTTAACTCTCTGTCATACCATGCAAACTACAAACATGCAAGTAAGAGTTACAGACATGCAAAGTAAGGAGATAAGAAAAAAAAAAAAAAGTAGGTACAGTTAAACAAAAAACTGGGTTAGTTTACGCTACGAGCTACATCATCTACGTTCGTGTTACTACTTTTTTTTTTTTTTTTTTTGGCTGGTATCACACGCTGGCATTCATCGTCAACAGACTCATCCTCGAGCACCACCACCAGAGCTCCTGTTGTTAACTTTCTTTTTTAATTTTAAACAACCTTAATATTTTTAAAATGTCTGTCAAGACGGTTCTTAAACATATTAGCGCTGGTAGAATGAACGACTGACGCGGGAAGATTATTCCATTTATCAATTACTTTAAACGTAAAGAAGTTTTTAGCGATATTAGTAATGAAACGTCTGCCACGCAACTTGAATCCGTTATTGCGAGTATTACTATTATCGAAAGTGAACAATGTCAAAATTTACGTTATCGATGTTATTAACGATTCTGAAAACTTCAATAAGCTCCCCCCTTAATCTTCTAGTTTCGAGTGAATACAGGTCTAACTCTTTAATCCTATCTTCATAAGGCTTATTGCGCAATGACGGAATAAGTTTCGTGGCACGACGCTAAACCCTTTCTAACCTATCAATATCCTCACGCAAGTACGGGCACCAAAACTGAACTGCATATTCTAAATGAGGCCTGACTAGGGACTTGTAAAGGGGCAATATAATATCCTTCGATTTAAATTCGAAATTACGCGCTACGAAGCCTAACATCCTATTAGCTTTTGCCCAAGACTCCAGGCACTGGTTCCTAACCTTTAAATCCTTAGATACGCGTACGCCTAAATCTACTTCCTCGTCAACGCTCGCTAACTCCCTATCATCCATCGTGTACGTGTAATTATTGTTGCGAGAACCTATATGCAAAACTTTACATTTGTCTACGTTAAATTGCATCTGCCACTTATCTGTCCACTCCATAATCCTATTTACATCGTCTTGGATCCTATTTCTATCGTCCTCGTTAACAACCTTACCGCCTATTTTAGTATCGTCCGCGAATTTTGACATGTTACTAGTCAATCCTACATCTATGTCGTTAATGTAAATTACGAATAGCAATGGGCCTAACACTGAACCCTGTGGGACACCGCTACCTACATCCAACCACCCTGATTCACTACCATTAACTACGACCCTCTGTCTCCTAGCACGAAGCCATTCTTCTAACCAGTTAGCTACCTGACCGCGTATACCGTGCGCTTTAACCTTCGCAATTAGTCTCCTATGCGGAACTGTATCGAACGCCTTTTTAAAATCTAAATAAATAACGTCAGCTGCTCTATGCCTATCGTATTCGCGCACTATTTCGTTATAAAATTCTAACAAATTAGTTAAACAAGACCTATGGCGTCGAAACCCATGCTGACTACTATTAATCAAATCTCTACTTTCTAAGTGATCGATGATACGATCCCTAACTACGGATTCCAAAAGTTTACCGACAATTGACGTTAAGCTAATGGGCCTATAATTGCTAGCTACTGTGCGGTCGCCTTTTTTAAAAATAGGCGTGACGTTAGCTAATTTGAAGTCTTCCGGAATAATCCCCGTTTCGAGTGACTGATTAAAAATCTTCGTTAAGGGGCCTACGATAACGTCTTTCAAATGTCTAGGATAAAAAGCGTCAGGGCCTGGAGCCTTGCTAACTTTTAGCCTATCGATATAATGCGCAATCTCACCCTCGTAAAGTTATTTCAGCCAAAATAGTCTCGCTACTAAATGGAACGATATCGTCCACGTCGGGGACATTATTTACGTCTTCTCCGGTAAAAACTGTCGCAAAAAAGTTATTGAAAATACCCGCCAAAGCGCCATTAACATCCACTAGAGGGCCGATGTTATCTTTTACCGGCTTACGATTATTGACGTATTGAAAAAACTTTTTTGGATTATGTTTACTATCCGCAGCTATAAGTATCTCTAAATCACGCTTAGCATTCCTAACTGATCTTTTAACCTGACGTCTAAGCTCGATATAACTATTAAAGTTAGCTGCCGTGCCATTGCGCTTATTAAGTCTATACCCTCTATTACGCTCGTTTATGAACTCGCCTATTTCCCTAGTCCACCACTTCGGCCTACCACGATTTCTAACGCGCTTGGGCCTACGAGGAATAAACTCCTTCAATATTCCTAAAACTCTCTTTAAACGCCACCCAACGCAAATTTGTGTCATTACCCATAAAGAAGTTATCCCAGTCCACTACTCTCATCCTATCCGCAAAACTATCAAAATTAGCCCTACGAAAATCAGGGACTTCTATTACGTTACTATCCTGGTGTTTTCTATCAATAACTTAAACCTAAGAATTTGATGATCACTACATCCTAAACTCTCGCCTACTTCTAAACCTTCGACTATATTCTCGCCGTTCGTCATCACCAAATCTAAAATATCACCGCGCGTCGGTTCGGTAACTATCTGTCGTAAAAAGTTATCGTCCATAAACTCAACCAATCTCAAACCCTCCTCATTACCAGTAAAATTCTCGTAATTAACATTAGGGCAGTTAAAGTCTCCGACAATTATACTATTCCGATTGTCAATAAAATTACCAAGAAGTGAGTAAAATCTAGCATCTATATCGAGGGGTTGAACGGGAGGTCTACAGGGTGGGCCGTAAGTTTCCATACATAGGAAAAATAAACATTTTGTTATGGACAACCATTTTTATTTATATAATATGCTCTACATGGTTGCCATTGTTTTGAAAACACATTTCAATACGTGTTCCCCACTGTTGATGAACACGCATTAGCACAGTTGACGTTATGCTTGTAATGGCGTTGGTGATACGTTCCTTTAGATGATTTATGTCTCGTATCTTTTCCTGATACACCATGGCCTTCAAGTGCCCCCAAAGATAGAAATCAAGGGGGGTGAGATCTGGGGATCTGGGAGGCCACTCCACAGGACCACGCCGACCAATCCAAGCATCCGGAAACTGCTGATCCAAATACCGACGCACGTGAAGACCTTAATGAGGTGGAGCTCCATCTTGCTGGAAGTAAACTGGGAAGTTACCTTCCTCGTTTAGCAGGGATGGGAAAATCTCTTCTTGCAACATGTTAAGATACCTTTCGGCATTAAGATTTCCACTGACAAAAATTGGTCCAATAATTCTGTCACCCCATATCCCGGCCCACACCATCACTTTACCGGCACCTTGCATCTTCGTCGGACTCAGCCAGTTAGGGTTAGCATTACTCCAATAACGTATGTTTTGCCGATTAACCTCTCCATTGACGTAAAAATTTGCTTCATCAGAAAACAAGATCTTACGTCAAACGCATATTCTTAGGGTATCTGAAACATAAAAACAAACGTTTAATTTTTCCTATGTATGGAAACTTACGGCCCACCCTGTATAAACAACAACAAAATTAAAACTAATATTACGCGCCCTAACTTCAACACATATCGCATTAATTGCTGCCGGAAAATCTAACTTAACCTCGATAGCCCTAAGGGAATTATGAATATACAGCAAAACGCCTCCACCAAACCTATGTAACCTATCATTAGTAGAGAGTTTAAAACCCGGTATATCAAGTTCCTCCAACAAGTCCCGAGTCACGGTATTTAACCAAGTTTCAGTGACAGCAACTATATCATAGTTGCCGGATTAAATTATCGCCTTAAATTCATTTAATTTATTTCTAATACTACGCGCGTTACAATAAAAGACGTTTAAGTTATTTTTTACCACGGGCCCGCGTTTTAAACTATTTATCACGTCGGGCCCGCGTTCCCCGGACCCACAACGTTTAAAGAAGGCTTCGACCTATACAGCTTTCGCACGTTTTCGTCTATTAACCTACCTAGCCTAGCATTACCTATTTCATTAAAATGCACCCCATCTTTTATAAAAAAAGTGGATTTCTTGATGTTACAAAATATCTATTTACCCATTACAAATTAATGATTTTGTTCTTACACTCTTAAATAAAAATAAAATGTGCCAGGTTGGTTATATCGTTGAGCTTTAGTAGGTTTAGCTCTAACTAATGCACTAGAGTGATCAAGGAAATCGGGGTGATATCGGGGGTGACGAAAGCCGCAGTGCGAGGGTTAAACCGAAACTCCGTCCAAGCAAGTTTCACCAGTCAAATAACTTGAAACTCCACCTAAACATCCTTTCGTCCCAGGGTTCCCAAATTGGGGTACGCGGCATCCTGTTTTAGAACCAACTTTCACACGGAAAAGTACACCGTCTTTTCAGCAATTTTGAGTAAGAGGGTGGTACGGGGCACTTGCCGAAACCATCAAGGGGTACACAGCCGAAAAAAAGTTGGGAGCCCCCGAGCCGCTAAATAGTAAATATCGTACGCGAATTTCAAACTTGCATTAACACATTTTATACACTCAATTTCGCTTCATTTGTTCGATACAAGCGAAATTAACTTTTGGAATGTAACCTGACAAATAGAATCCGTTGCTTCGACTCAACCTAAGCCAACTTAAAAGCTAACGCGGAATGGTAAAAATAACGCTTAAAATACACTTAATGATAAAATGAGCGCTTAAAATACTAACCTGCAACCTTAACTCCTCATCAAAATCGAAGTGTGAAACCTGCAGGAGATGCACAAACTTTCTGACCACTGCTAATGTGGGATTCCGGCAGTGAGTAAGTGCCTGGAGGTCCATCCGGGCCTTGTATTGACGCCACGCTCTTTGAATAACAACAACTTTGTGCTCCTGGAGAAGGGGTGAGAGAGAATCTCAAAATCATACTTCAACAACTTAAACCAGGGGAATCCAACCTTTTTGGCCAGAAAACGATCTACCTACTCCTGCCCGTAATCAACTGCCTTCCACACGTCTTATCCCCACCTCTTCCTACTTCTATGCCTTACAATTGCAATGAATGAATAGTTATTTATGATATATATAATTTTACAGTTTTGTTGTTACAATAACTTCAATAAAATAAAAAATTATTGTAAAATTGGAATATTTATTTTATTTAATTTGGCCCTTAAGCGTTAGACTTTAGAGGCAATCATGCCCTACATCATTATTTTCAGTGCATTAAATTACAAGAAAGGCCAAAACTGCAAACTTTTCAAAATAAGGATATAACCTTGGTTTTGCTTCCGCCCAAATTGTTCATTTTGACGAAGGTCAAGTTTGTCACTCCACCTTAGACCTACAGTTTAACGTGGAATCCGAATAACGCCCCACCAACAGCACAGCGTCTTAACCACTAGGCTACCAAGGGTTCTCATTTATCTACCAACCAATTTTTACTGTATGGGAGGATGAACAGCCGAGTTTTGCTGCACGTCACCGGGTCTCGATCCCGGGGCTGATGGATTCGTGGTCAGCGGCGCTAACCACTACACCACCGAGGCGCATATATTCATTTTGAAAATCATAAGAAATTGGATTCAGATAATATGAATTATCAATGGTTGCGTGCATTTGCCTAACAAATTCTTTTCAGGATTATTTTCTTGTTCTTGGAATTTGGGAAAATTCATTCAAGAAGGCTTCAAGAAGAAGATCGACTGGTTGGGCAGCTTTTTCATCTAAACAGTATTAAAACTCGTTAATCGTAACATTATTATTATTATTCTTCTTCTTCTGAAGCAGCTTTATAGCTCTCTCATCAGCGAACAGGAAGCAACTTACCACCTTCCGGAAGCGCTCTGTCACGCTTCCTATCCTCTTCCGTTGCCTCCAAGCTCTGAATGCCCTCTGAATCTTTACGATCTGGGGTTCCCACAGACGCAGGGCACGGCGGTACATCACGTAAGAGCGTCGCACTCTTATCATGCGCCACCAAGACTGAGGGGGAGGAAAGTGGTAATGATGAGGGACAGTTAGGGCGAGGAGGCTCTAATAAAAAGGGGCAAGACGTATATAAAAATTACCAAAGAAATAAATAATCAGTTTCGACCCAGTAACGGTGAATGGTTCAGAAATAAATAGAATCATTAACTCAGTGGTAATGTACAGCTTGGTCCCTGCGAAGAATCGTCCTTAATGGACAGAAATAATTTCATATAAAAAAAACCCTCTTGCAATCCTACATCCAATTTACAATTCCCAAGAAATCCGCCGTTTATTAAAAGCTTCGCAGAGCTTATAAAACGCACTTAAAGGAAAAATACAAAATGTTGGTCTCTAATAATAATAATAATAATAATAATAATAATAATAATAAAAAAAAAATAATAATCACATTTGCTACTGTTCAGAGTACAGTCAATAACCTTTTGCGGCTTTGAGTTTGTTAAATCATATCACTGAATGTCTACAAAGTTAACTTGTAGTTGTAAACCTTAACTTAAAACCTTATCTACCTGGATCCTGATGGCGCATTCTATGTACAACCTCATCCTCCTTCTGACCAAAAATCCTCTACAAGTAGCTTGTAAGCAAACAAGCGAATCCTCAATCTGGACAAAATAAAGAAATGAATGTATGTATGTACAGTATGTATGTACAGTATGTATTTTACATACATACCAATCATACATATTAAAATGAAAATATCCTTGTACATTAGAAAAAAAAAAATTATTACACAATGCAAGCATTATACAACTAGTAAAGGGTGTCAGCCACATTGCAACACCGCTTCTCGTTAGATCAGCGAAACTAAGCGACGTTACATTGGGTTTATTCAGTTGGATGATTCGTTCAAATGATGTAGCAACCCCTGATTTGGATACTACGTGAAGTTTTAGGTTTTATTTGTCACATGACCTTTGATGTTAAGAAGGTTAAACCCAAAACTTGTTACATAAATAGTAATACTAATGCTGATAAATCATTACTATTAGTAATAATAGCAAGTAGCAACAGAAACTAATAATTTTTTTTAATGCAGAAAGGAGGGGCCAAGGGCGAACACCCGCAAAAAAACACCCCCTATCCACGAAAGAAGGGAAAGGAGAGTTGAAATCAAGGTCTCTAAAACTGTTAAAACCTATATCATTCTTGGAAGTAAACTACAGTTATTACCAGAGCCCAGATGTTCAGGCAAAGTGCCATAAATGCCTTTTTTAGTCTATTTTTGCTTTTTACAGGAAAAAGTGCCTTTTCACCATAAAGTGCCTAATTTGCCCTTTTCCATTATTTTATTATTATTCCATTAGAATCCCAAAATAAGCAATCAGTTTCTGTTATGTATTTCAGTTATATATTATTCCATATATACTGTATAGTATTATTCTATATTAACCATTTTTTGAAATTTAAATCCTTGTCATTATTGTGTAACAAACATTTTTAATGCCTTCTGTTTTGTTCATTATAATGGCATTGTAATATATACCGTATTTCCCAGCGTATAACGCGCACTAATTTTGAAGAGAAAATTTAGGAAAATAAAAATTTAGGAAACAATATACCTCCTACCTCACTTCACATGTACAATTTTAACGAGTTAATTTTAATGCAGGGTGATTTTTGGAGTATTTTGGGGGAAAAAAAAGTGTGTGTTATACGCTGGGAAATACGGTAGGTATTATTTATACATATACAGGGTGTCCCAGAATTAACTATCTATTTCAATGAAATCGGACAAATTTTTTAAAAACACACTTTTATTTATGTTTATCATGTTTAATGTGTTAAAAATGTATAAATTTCTAAATTTTTTTTCATAATTTTATTTTCATAATTTTTTCATTATCTGGTCCAATGAAAGACCGTCTGAAGTCATAGAATGGCAGAGACACTCTCCAAAAGTTAACGTGTGGCTTGAATGACCAAATCCAAAATTTATGGCCCATTCTTCTTTGCGGAAGCAACTGTAACAGGTACCGTCTACCTTGATATGCTTCAGCAGTTTCTCGAACCACAGCTTCTTGATGATGGCATTCTTGATAATGTTGTGTTTCAACAAGATGGAGCACCATAAATTTTGGATTTGGTCATTCCAAGCCACACGTTAACTTTTGGAGAGTCTCTTTGCCATTCTATGACTTCAGACGGTCTTTCATTGGACCAGATAATGAAAAAATTATGAAAATAAAATTATGAAAAAAATTTAGAAATTTATACATTTTTAACACATATTAAGCATGATAAACATAAATAAAAGTGTTTTTAAAAAATTTGTCCGATTTCATTGAAATAGATAGTTAATTCTGGGACACCCTGTATAATAATATTATTCTATATTAAACTTTATTTCTGGAAATGAAATGTTTGTCATTATGTGTAACTAATATTTGCATTACCTACCATTTTGTTCACTAAAGGTGTTGCAATATGTATTATGCATATATAAAAGTATTATTTCTAGATTAAACATTCTTCCGAAAACAAATTTATAAATTCCTTTTAAGGGTTTTTACTGCCTATTTTGAATGTTTATTTTGCCTGTTTGCTTGCCTTTTTTAAGGGTTTTTAGTGCCTAAACATCCGGCCTCTATTAATTACATTGTGCGTCAAACAATAACCAACATCCAAAATAATGCATCCAAAGCGCTGTATTTTTGGGTGGGCAAGGGCAATTGCATTATACTCTACCATTCCAATTTAAGTTATTTTTCTAAAAGGTTGACAACAAATACGTGTTATAACCTTTGGTCAGAACAAAATTCAGAATATTGTTTAATTTGATCAACAGTACCCAACATGTTAAAAGGAAAAAATATTAACCTTTTTATTAAGTGCAACCTCCTCCATTGTAGATCTCACAATTTGATTCAATTCAACCAAACTGATGTAAGTGGATGTTTGGTTGTTATCCGCAACATCTATACAATCTGTACTGGGTTGGTCCCATCTAAATGTACATGTCTCAATGTTGATATAAACCTTAGAAAAAGAGTGAAAAGTATAGAAAATAATTAAACAGGTAGAATATGATGCAACACATTGCATTTACATAAATTGACCTTGGAGGTGAAGAAGCTGAATTTATTTTTTTCTTTTTCAAAGTCTAATAGTTTCAAGCTACTTTCAGAAATTCAGAGAAAAGCCAAACTATCTGACATTCAAATCATGTTTTTCTCTTCAATCAAATTTTTTTAACCATTTTACTTTTGTCAGAATCTATGTTAAACCTCTCAAACATCAACCTACCATAACTTACGGTATACACTAACAGTCAAAATTATTGAAACATTTTTAAAATGCTGATTATGTAGTAATAATAATAATAGAATTCTTTTCATAAGTTACAGGAAGTAAAATGATATGTCTAATTATGCAGCTTTCTAATGTGGTGTTTTGTTTCCTGAAGACTGAAAGCAATTAATATTGAAAGGACTTGTATTTAATGGTGACATCACATTTTGACTAAAATTGTCTATCACCGCAGAAATATTGATATTAATGGTTAGAATGTTTATTATTTGTATTCATACATTTGACCCCATTTTCCTTCAAAAAATCATCTCTGATTCATGAAACCTTCATCTGAATACTGTTTGGTAACATGGTGCCCTTCTCTTACAGGTATTTCTCTATAATGGTTCCCACAAAGGAAATACCATACAAAAATACTCAAGATTGATTAATACTGTCTTGGTGAAGAACTACAGAGACAAATAGCCAATAAAGTGGGAGTTTCATTGTCCACTGTGAGCAAAACCCCTTCACATCACTCTCAAAATGGGAATGTAATGAACAAAGTTGGCCAACAGCGAAAAAAGAAGACCTCAGGAAAAGAGAGAGATGATTTTACTGAGCAAATGCAACAAAGAATACTAGCATTCAAATAGATGCTGAAGTCAATGCATCACGCAACAGCAGCACTTCTACTTCAGCAGCGAAGAGATGTTTGAGGGAGGTTGGTTTAATGGGTTAAGATTGCTACTAGAAAGCCTCTTTTGCAACGAAGAAATAGAGCCAAACGTTTGAAATTGGCATAAAATCACAAAGAATGGTCACTCCAAGACTGGCAAAAACAGCTTTCTGGTAGCAACCTGACCCATTATAAACCAACCTCCCTCAGACATCTATTCACTGTTGAAGTAGAAATAGTGCCATTGCGTGACATTCACTTCAGCAGCTATTCAAAAGCATCTCTATGCTATTTGTCTGTAGTTCTTCACCAAGATGGTATTAATCAATCTTGAGTCTATTTTTGTATGGTATTTCCTTTGTGGGAACCATTATCAAGAAATACCTGTAAGAGAAGGACACCATGTTACCAAACAGTGGAGGCATTCCATGTCAAGTGTACACACTTTTTGGTGATTTCTGCCACTCATCTCACCAATTTTAGTGATTTTTGGTGTGGTAGTTGGGTATGATGAGTAATGAAGCGTGACCAAATTTTAGCCACTTGGGTCAAATAGTTTGGGAGTAATGCTCAGAAAAGACAGCAGAATAACTTTAATTTTATGCAGAGTACATACGGGATGTCAGGAAATGATTGCCCCCCCACCCCCTGTAGAGCAAAAACTAGAAGAGATAGATAAAAACGGGCGAGACCACTTGAAAGAGCGTTAAAATCTGAATAAAAACCATTATATTCTATTCCTGTGATTTTAATTCTTACCATTTTTTTCCCCACAGAAACCATGGCATCATCTATTTTGAACGATTCAGAGAAAAAGCGAGTTCTTGACCGCATTCGAGCTGTCACATTTCGTGAAGCAAAGGAAGCTGGTGCAACTTTCATAACTCGACACTGGGTGGCTGAGAGATTAAAAAGATCAGAAGACTTTGTCAAAAGGAATTGGAATAAGAATCCTGAAGATTGTGAAACAGAATTTCGAGGAGGAAGAGCGGAGAAATTAACTCAAGAATCGAAAGACATTGTGCTTGCTGCATCACGGCGCCGAAAGAAGAGCTGCTCTGAGGTAGCGAAAGAGATACTTATCCGTCGTGGTAAGATAGTCAATCGGCAACTTGTGCATCAATTTCGAGTTCGCCAAGGCTTGAGTGCTTGGCATGAAATAGCTAAGCCACGGAAGAGTGATCTTAATATTGAAGATCGGCTATGGTTTTGTGATTATCTTGAGGAATGGACGGAAGACAATTTCCTTCACTTGGTTGTCAGCGATGAATTCTTCGTTTATGTCTCCAGAAAACCAAATTTTCAGAATGATCGGGTTTGGGCAACAACTCCTGATGAAGTCCCAGACGACCAGAAGTATCGAGAAATAGTAAAAAATCCAGCATGTGTGGGTGTTTTCATTATGTTCTCTATTCGGAAGCTCATCTGGGTTATCAAACCAAGAGGAACCAGTTGGGATGGGCCTTATTTTCGAAATGTAATTTTAGCCCAACATGTAATTCAGTTTTTGAAAGACCCCGTGTGTGTTTTGGATGTTGAACAGGCAACCTTTCTTCACGACAAAGCCCCCTGTATGAAAGCACTTGCGACTCAACAACTGCTTAAGGACAACAACATTGATTTTTTCGGAAATAATGAATGGCCTGGCAATTCTCCCGATCTTAATGTCTGTGAACATGTCGGATCCATCATGAAGGATCGGGTGGTCCTTAATGCTGGAACAACCCATTCAGAATCGGTATTCAACAGAAATTATGACTGCAAAGATCAACGAAGTCCTTGAAGAAATGAGTCATGATACCGATCTCTTTGAGACACTTCTGGGATCATACCCCCGTTGATTAATGGCCGTCAGAGCTGCAACCTATTTGATCCAAGTGGCTAAAATTTGGTCACTCTTCATTACTCATCATACTCAACTACCACACCAAAAATCATTAAAATCAGTGAGATGACCTGACATAAGGTGTGTACACTTGACATGGAATGCCTCAGTGTTCAGATGCAGGTTTCGTGAATCAGAGATGATTTTTTGAAGGAAAATGGGGGTCAAATGTATGAAGACAATAAATATTCTAACCATTAATATCAATATTTCTGCGATAAACAATTTTAGTCAAAACATGATGTCACCATTAAATACAATTTCTTTCAATATTAATTGCTTTCAGTCTTCAGGAAACAAACCACATTAGAAAGCGGTATAGTTAGACAGACATATCATTTTACTTCCTGTAACTTATGAAAAGAATGAAAAGAATTCTATTATTATTATTACAGTACAGGGTGTACATAAAGTCAGGATCTATTTTTGTGAAATAATTATTTTTTTCTATTTTTCTTTTCAGAAGCCCTTAGAATGAATACAGAAGAGCGTGGCAATAGTAATTTGGCGAATCGAGGGAAAGAAATAAAATGACATCAGAGAGAAGTTTAGAAGGAGATTTCATAAGCCGGGGCCAATAGACAAGACAATACGAAAATTGGTGAACAAATTTAAACGAACAGGATCTGTAAATGATGAAGCAAGATCAGGACGACCATGTATGTCAGATCTTACCGTGAATGCAGTACGCGGAATTATCACTGAGGAGCCACGTACGTCCATTCGTGCTGCATCACACAGACTCAGCCTCCCGACGTCATCTGTGCACAAAATTCTGAAACTTAATTTGCAGAAGAAAAGCTTCCTGATTTACATGAGGAAGATTTCCCTCGACGAAGTGCTGTGTGTGCTGATCTCTTAGAACAAATCTGGAGTGATAATTTAATGGACAACATTCTTTTCAGTGATGAAGCCACTTTCCATACGTGTGGAAAAGTAAATCGCCATAACTGTCGAATTTGGGCAGATGAAAGACCGAATGATTTCGTCCAAAATTGGGAGAGAGACTCGCCTAAAGTTAATGTCTGGATGGGTTTAACAAAATCTAAGGTTTATGGTCCTTTTTTCTTTGCTGAAGCTACAGTTACGGGGCTTATTTATCTGGACATGTTGCAGCAATTCCTTGAACCTCAGCTGATTAAGGATAGGATTGTTAGTACCGTCGTCTATCAACATGATGGTGCTTCTTGTCACTATGCCAAAATTGTTCAGGATTATCTAAATGGACGTTTTCCAAATCGCTGGATCGGACGCGGAAGCAACAGACCTTGGCCAGCGAGATCACCAGATTTAACCCCTTTAGATTTCTTTGCATGGGGCTTTATCAAATCGCACGTCTATCAGACGAAGATTACGAGTCTTGAAAACTTACGTACACGTATACAAACTGCTGCAGATAACATAACCCCGCAAATGCTCCAGAATGTGTTTAGAAATGCTGCGGAACGATTTGAGCTGTGCAGGGGTACTGATGGGCGTCACGTCGAATCCTACTCTTAATTATGTAATAAATGTTACCACTTTATCATTTTATGATTGAATTCCATATAATTTCCAAGTGCTTCACAAAAATAGATCCTGACTTTATGTACACCCTGTACTATATTATATAACCAGCATTTTAAAAATGCTCCCATAATTTTGACCACCAGTGTGTGTGTGTGTGTGTGTGTGTGTGTGTGTATATATATATATATATATATGTGGGATTGAACTTAGAATTATCCCCCGAGGTTTTTTCATGATGCACCAGAAGAGTTCCTTGTTCCATGCACGGTCTATATATATATATATATTAGTGTGGACCAAAATGGGGGGTAAATTATAAAGTTGAAGAAATCCTTGTTCCACATTAATGCCCTTGTTCCTTTGGACCAGATAGACATGTCAGCAAAATTTTGGTCAAATATGAGAATATTTAGGGGTCCCGAGATTTAATGACTTATAAAAAAATTCCAATGAATAGGCGCGCTTAGAACATCAATGATCAACTCAACTCTTGAGTTGCAACTTATGAAAAAATTTCTTCTTATTTAAGAAATTTTTGGTGTTAATAGAGTACAAAAACAATCTTAGATCATTATTTCAGAGAAAATTATTAATAAGGAAAACAAAAATTTTGGATAAAATATATCCTTAATTGGTCAACTCTAAATTAAAGGCTTTGCCTAATTGGCTTGAACCTTTTAGTTATCCTTTTTATCTCCTAATTTAACTGGTTTATTTTACTATTTCAGAAATTTAATTTTTTAAACTAAAAATGGCTACTCGTTCTAAAACTAAAGTTTGGCTCATTGGCCATTTATATAAAGATATACTTTGTTGCCGCTTACCTACAAAACTGCAAGTTTTGCAAAAATATTTCTTCCATCAAAAAGAGGAAAAATTGGGACGAAGATCCATTAATCTTTGCTTAGATGAAGTGATGACCTACTGGGAGAAAGCCAGGATTCCCACAATGCGTAGAGACAGTGCCATCCGAAAGATTGACTCTTTAATAAGCTGTTATGATAAATTGATGAAAAACAGAAAAAGGCCCAAGGAAAAATGCCGTATTGAAGAAGCTATGTTTAAAGATGAAATTAAGGCTGAAATTCTTGATATTGGTCACACTAATGCCCTTTTGATGATGTCAAATGAAGAAGGCAAGCTTTTCTACTTAAGCCAGCAAGAAGATCCTACACAAAGTAGCATGGGTACAGTAGACCAAATTCTTGCAAAAAGAGAGAAAAGAAGGCTTCATCATGAAGAATTAGTGTGTGAAAGAGCCCTCAAAGAGCAGAAGCGATCCAATCTTCAAGAGATTCAAAACTCAATGGGATTTTATGGATCATTCTCAAATCACAACTGCTGTTGATTCCCAAAGCTGCAGAATAATTGAAAGAGTTCAAGATTTAAAAAATCAAACAGTCTTAATCATGAAGGAGGCACTCAACTCTAAACAGCCAAGAGATGATTATAAAGAATTTTTTCAACTTCTCTTGTTTTTTGGAGAAGAAAGCATTTCTAATACTCCCTTGAAGAGACCTGGAGCGTACCATCATGCAAGATGGATGGCAAAAGGAATTTATGCATTTAAGCTTTTTCTTCTCCAAAATCAATTTAAGATGACTAAAAAAGAACTTGCTGCAATAACAGAAATTTGTTTATTTGTTGCATTGGTATACGCAAAATCTTGGGCAAAATCTTCTCAACCAGAGGAAGCCCCAAATGTTGATCTTAAATTTTTGCAAGATCTTGCAATAATGGAGGAAAATTCTTTGATATAAAGTGTTATCAAGCAAGCCCAAAATGCCATTAAACGACATCTGTGGTACCTCTCAGAAACACTTGTTGGATTAAGCTTCTTTGACAAAAGCATATCCCTTGAAGAAAAGGAGCAAATGCGAAATAATCAAAATGCCTCCAAGAAATAAGGAACTGAAACGTTTAGAAGCAAAGGTAACCCTAGCTTCTTTTAAAGAAAAAAGGATTTCTGATTTTGTTACTTCAAGGACTAAATCTCTTTTTGATGCTCTACATCTCAATTCTCTCTTCACTGAAAATTCTGCATCAACATGGGGAATAGATCCTGAGTACCAAAGAGGCTGTGCTAGAGTCGTGCCCTAGAGTGACAAATGACACAGCTGAGCTGGGGTGTTGCATTGACTGAAAAATTTAATAAAGCAGTGACAACTAAAGAAGAGGACAAACAATACCTGCTCAAAACAGTTTTCAGGAATCGTAAAGAATTTCCAACAAAAAATAAAGCAGAACTTATGAAAATGAGGAAAGACTAATTTTTTCAGGATTAAAAGGAAAAGTGCAATTTTCTCGGGACCCCTAAAACTTGACGTAGAGGTTTCAAATTTTGTAATTTGATTAAGGTAAGCAAAAGGAATAACATTACTCATGTGGAACAAAGATTTTTAAACCTTCATTTTTTTTGGTCCACACTAATATATATATATATATATACACACACACATACATACAATATATATATATATATATATATATATACACACACATACAGGGTGTCCGAGAATTATCTGTACAATTTTTGGCTGTTATTAAAAGTCAACCATGAAGTGTAGAAATTCCAGTGTTGTCCCATTTTACAGAGAATCTCTAATTTTTTTCTGATACCACGTTTTGACAAGTTTTTTAGAAATGTACGCGGGTGACAGACATTGATGATTTAAAAGCAAGAATCACAGCTGCTATTGAGCGAATTGATGTGGATATGCTGCAGCGTACATGGCAACATTTTGAGTATCGATTGGATGTTTTGCGAATCACTAATGGCGCACATATCGAATGTTTGTAACAACGTTACTTTAATTAAAGAAACTTTTGAAAATACAGATTCTAAATAATCTTGTTTAAGAATTTTACGCGTGTTATCAAGAATTTTATTAAAAGATGAAATTGTACAGATAATGTTCAGACACACTGGAATTTCTAAAAAAATTGTCAAAAACTTGGTATCAGAAAAAACTTGAGATTCTTTGTAAAATGGGACAACACTGGAATTTCTACACTTCATGGTTGACTTTTAATAACAGCCAAAATTTGTACAGATAATTCTCGAATATATATATATATATATATATATATATATATATATATAATCTCTTCCTAGTTATCTATGCTCACCTTAAATCCATCGTGCAAATCGTAGGTTACCCAAGGATTGAATGTGGCCCCCACTCTGTTTTTGAAATACCTTGCCATCAACTTTTCACTAACGCTTCTAAGTAAATCATTCCGAATGTGGAAACTGGTCGAGTTATGAGACCTGAAAATTGAGTCGGCAAGATCTCGACTATTTAAAAAACTCAGTACATGAATGTAGTTCCGGGAAAAAAGCTCACTTAGAACAAATTCTCAGAAGCGTAAAAAAAAAGTCACTGATCAGTAAAGATGGAGTTTTATTTTTAAAATTTTATTAGTCACCAAAACAAATACATATATCATACATAGTAACGCAAAAACAAAGCTACAAACCTCAATACATTTTCAAGAGACTGCACATTACCAGCATCGACAGCCCTGTTAAGTGTTGTAAGAAACCGTGTCATCGATAGTGCTTCGTTCTCATGCTGCTGGACGGTGCCAGCTACTTCCAAAATATCTTCCAACCACAGTTCGGCGTCTTCCACTTCCAACTGTTGGCACTTGGCACTCTTTAAACGCTGAAAATGAGTTAGGTGACACGAAACATTAAAATAAAAAACTAGAGTGGTAAGCGAATTATTGAATACACTTTAGTAAAGTTCAGGGAAAAGACTGACGTAAAACCTGGCAGATGGTTCGCCTCGCCCTTCGATATGCTTAAAAACTAATATGATGCAACTACAGATTTAGACTTTTACATCTCCCAATCTCAAAATTTTATTCCTCTTAAATTACTTGAATTGTCAACATCACTTTTGTGTCAAAGATAACTTAAGATAATACAATCAAAATCTAAAGAATAGTCATTTAATGTCTATATTAAGCTCTCTTAGCAATAGTGGGCAGAGCTTACTTTAACCTGATTATTAGCTACGAGTAGAGAATATTAAATAAAATGGAAAATAAAAAAAAATTATATATATATATATATATATATATATATATATGCTGCAAACCCACAAGGAAAAAGAAAAACGATTCCAAGGCCTTTCGTGTATTCAAAGCTACACCTCGTCAGGGAATCTGACGAGGTGTAGCTTTGAATACACGAAAGGCCTTGGAATCGTTTTTTCTTATAGGTTTGCAGCATTCATTCATTTCACGTGTTTTATTGTGAAATTCATCCCATATATATTATATATACATATACACATATATATATATACACACATATATATATATATATATATATATACACACATACACATATATACATACATATATACACACACACACTGCAAATTGTTTGCAAATCCAGTACTTTTTAAAACAAATTATGCATAAAAAATTATTTCTTTAATAACCATGATTTGCACTCCTTAACAGCCCTTCACAAAATTGACGAGTGCAGATTTAAACTTTGTGATAGATGGCTTGCAGTGCAAATATATATGAATGAATGAATGAATGGTCACCAACTAAGTGATTGCATTTTGATGAATGTGCGTGTGCGCGCGTGTCCTATTAAAACCAATTATAGAGCTAGGCCCACAATATAATAGGGTTAAACACTCCCTACCACGTAACCACTTACAAGATACATAATCTTGTACAATCTCTTATTAACCTACTCTGGAAAGTTGCATACAATGAATTCCGTTATCAGGAGTCACATTTCTCATATCCAAACATGGATGTCTCAATGCCGCAACGAGAGCGTGACAATCTTCCTTGGAAATGGCCTCGTTGACGGCAGTCAAAGCAGCTATTTCTGGTAAAACAAACGTTATAAAACAAATTAGTAACGTATAGAGTTTACATAGATAATACCACATTAGTGAAAAGCTGGTGACGAAGAGCGTAAATAGAAAGGGAACAGTAACTTACCACTCAAATGAGAAGTATAGGGAAATATGGATATAATATGCATTCGTTCGAATTTAAGTTAAAATGTTATCATCATTATTATTAATAACTTGTATTATTTCATATCACCACTGCACATTTCAAACCAGTAAAACCATAATACACGCAAATTTTAGGGTACTTGGAAAAAATGAAAGTTAATGTAATGGAATTGCTAAGTTTTAAAACAATTTACAAGTATAAACTAACACAAAATATACCTTGACTAAATGTTAAATATGAACTTAGGCCAAAAAAGTAATTATCTTACTCGCATTATCTTCATTCTTGCGTTCATTAACCAAGTCAATTGTTTCCTGTATGTCAAAATAAGTGAGAAGGGAGCAAGGGTCACCGGATGACCATTTGATCCCTTTGGATTGGGTCAAACGACTACCATAATCTCCCATGTAGTTTTTGTCCAAATTCTGAAATAATTGAAGTTTCACTTAGAATTATTTAATCAAATATTTATCATCCTAATAATAAATATTTAACAAAAATTCTCTCTAGTATAAAGACTGTAGAGATAATAATGTTTGGGACCGTGTGACGGAGGGGAACTACGGCTTTACGTCAGGATCAGAGCCACCTACGGCCTCACTAATCTAAATGCGGAGGACGGTCACCCATCCAACTACTGGACAGACCCAACGTCGCTTAATCGCGCCGATCTAACTGGAAGCGGTGCTACGACGTAGCTATATACATAACAGCTTATACTATACCTGGATATGCGCCTCTGGCTCATTCAAATACTTCCAAATCTCGATTCTATTTCCGGTTTGAATTGCAGCATTAATATGACCAACTGTGGTTAAAAACTGCACTCCGCCAACCACCTCGGCCAAGGTCAGGTCAGTCTGAAAAATCAAATTTGGCACTTCATCTATGAACTATTAATGTTAAGAAATATCACTTATCTGAGCCAAACCACAATCTGACAAAATTTGCCAATCTAGACCTATAAAAGTCGGCCAAACGTTCGTAGATACGGAAAAAAAAAAATTACATCAGCATCGTACCTGGGCATCTGACCTAATTGCGGCCATTTCTTCGTGGTAAAGCGGGGCGGCGTAGTCGAAAAGTGTGGCGAAATTTGACCGCATAGAATGGAGCGCCAATAAAGTATCTTTCTGAGTACCGCTCTCCAAACTCTTGTTCAATCTTTCCAGTTTTAAACTCTCTAAAATTTATTTATTACCATTATTTTAATATTTAACTAGATAAATACTGACGTGTGTGTGTGTGTGTGTGTGTTCCCTACGGAATCGCGACAATGTTAGGATACACAGAGCCCATCGCGACACGAACACACTTTCACGACATTAGCAGTGTAGCGGTGGTTAATCTTTATAAATGCTATTTTTTATCATGAAAAAAATGGGATATAATTAAGGCTAGGCTAAATTTATTAAGTTTTTTAGATTATTAAAATGTCGCAGTTTTGCAGGTTAGCCAAACGTGTTCGTGCGCGTGCGTTTATGCATGTCCCACTTACCAATCCTTCTTTGTTCGCCATGCGCATTAACTCCGTTAACCACTCTTTGAATGGAGGACCTGGAGAGCGTGCAACTGAGAAGGGATTGGTTCAAGGAGCGGTTTAGGGATTGATCCTTCCTGTTGATCATTTCGTTGTTTAGCCAATTCATGTAATCGTCCAACAAATCTTTTTTCAAATCCTGTCAATAACAAATTTAATGAACACTTTGAACAATAATGCGAAAAAAATAAATTTATATATACACTTTTTTTTTTTTAATCAACACTCAAAAGAATCTTAATCACCGGGTTTCCATAAATATTTTCTGCAATTTTACTAAGCTACATTTCACAATATTACATGACGTAAAAGAAAAAAAAGTCTCATTTTGGTTTATTCATTATCAAAATTACTGTATCAGGTACCTACAAAGAACACCTAATGACAACACTCAAAGGTACTGTATGCCGTAATACTACTAATAAACTACCCTATTTTAGTAGAGTGCATACCCTACCCATTTATAGGGTATGCAAACTATTATTAAAAGGACCTACCTTTATCGCAAAAACTTTATTTGAGAGAGATTCCCACAGATGTCTGATGTTCCTCCGAGCGATTGCTTCCTCCACCTTTACAACCGCTTCCGATACTAAAACACGAAGCAAAAATTGAAATCATAAAATAGTGACCCATAATAGGTCATGACCCTACGTAACAAGCGGTGTTTCACCGCCTACAGACCAAGGTTGGCTGGTTTAAACCATTTCTACTGACATTCTGTGGTAGAAATAAAGACACAGGGTAGTGGTGGACCGGATATCCGCATCATTTTTAACATCCGCATCCGCACTTCTGACTGCGGATGTTATGCGGATATTACCTCTAATAAATTATGCAATTTACAATTAAATTAGCTTATAAAGTAGCTTATAAGGCCCAGTCATGCACATTTCATGTAAAGTATAAATTATTAATGAACAAATAAATATATAAACCTCAAAATACAAATACCTGGTAACACAGAAAATTGAATGAAACTTGTTTCATTGAATTTTCTGCTGGTGAAACTCTTGAGAAAGTTATTTTTATCATAATGAAAACATTAATATTAATTTTAATTCTTATGCATTGCCTGCCATAATAGTAATATCACAAAATTTGAAAAATTATGTCATATTCATAATTCTATATTATATTGATAGATTAACTAAATATCCGCATCCGCGGACATTGAAATTAAAGATCCGCATCCGCAGATGTTGAAAAACTGACATCCGGTCCACCACTAATACAGGGATATAGTTTTATTTAATACAAATTCATCCTCAAACATGAAACTACGAGAACATTATATTCCGACACTAATATTTAATAATCTCTTGTATATTATATATGCAAACTTGTTGCGTGCTTTAAATTTATAACGATATGGTTTCAAGACAGTTAGAACTTGAAGCTGAAAGTTAGTTGTGTGATGCGTCATTAAAGTTCAAGAAAAACTAGCCTGGGGAACTCGAAATTTTACCATGATCCTAAAATTAAAAACAAAAACTCTGTCAATACAACATTAATGTTTCTCTCCTCGACCTTTGGTGCGAGAGTCTTGCTACCGACACATCGTCTTGTGACGATATATATATATATACGTATGAATTTCATCATTTTACATTGTGTAAAAAAAATTGTAGTCAAAAAATTATGGCGTGGGCCTCATCCATATGAAGTTATCAATTTTGTTCAGTGGTTAAAAAAATTACATCACGAACTCCTCCATCTGCTCTTTGATCTCTATTAGTGACCCTGCGTTGAGTGGTTCAAAAGTTGTAACCAGGATACGAGAGAGTGTTGAGCGGATGAACAAATGGAAAAGCGTAATCCAATTTTTTTGGTTGGGGACAATAATAATTTAGCTTGGAATGCGTGTTATTTCTAAAGAATAATAATAGTTACATTTTCTTTAAAACTTTTTTCCACCCCCGTTAATATGGATGAAGAATGGGGTCAGATAATTTTAAGTATTTAACATTTACTACTGATTTTAATAAAATGTGCAATACACTAATAATGCATAAAATATCCCAAATAACCGCATTAAAATGACAATTTCTAAGACAAAGATATCCCCAATACATTACAGACAAAAAATCTAAACTATTCAATATAAGATATTGAATATGATAATACAATTCAAAACAATTACTAAAGCGCAAAACGTGAACTTACAATTGATGTAATTGACAAAACCTTGAATTTCAGCTTGGGTCAAAAGTTCATCATAGGCATCAGCAATGTAGTTTTCATCGCGGCTCTGCAATCAAAGAAGAATCAGGGTGATACCCAGTCAGGAAAGTCTGAAATGCCCTAGTGGCTAGGACATCTTTCAACTCATAGAAGGAATTAGTGATATATAATTAACTTATGCCAATTAGGGTAAAAATTCAAAGTATCCAGTCACTTGATATGATTCCAGTCTGGCCAAATTCAATCTCATTCCTGCACATTCTATGTCATAATTATTAAATGCAACAGAATTTACACATCCTATAACCCAATGTTTCTCAACCTTTAACACAGAATGCCATACTAAATTATGGTAAGTACAGCTACAACTCAATGCAGCTGGGAAATATATATTTCCTATCTCATGATACACTGGTTAAGAAAATGTCCTAACCTAACCAACTGTAACACCAAATACCTGGAAAAAGGGAGTTAATTGGTAACTAAACTAAACAGCAGTCTGATCAAATTCCAGTATTATTCAACATAATTCCATTCGATTTACTTCAATGTTCCCATACATACATATACAGGGGACCATTCTGAGTTTGTGTATACATACATACATACATACAAAAACCCATGAACTCACCTTATTGAAAGCGATTGCTTTTTTCTCAGTCTGAGCTTCATACAATGCATAATTATAACTTTTAATATTTCCAAGAACAACATTTACCAAATGACTGCTTGGATTCACCAGAGTGGACTCCAACTCTTCAAAATCCTTTAAACGAAGTTTTTAAATCAAATAAAAAATAAACGTTATTCTAATTAAAAAAAATAAAATTTAAAATCTTTTAATTATTATTATATCACTAAAATCATACTAAAGGAAGTGTTACAGTGATGTCTATACCTCTAAATATAATTTTCGACTGACTAACAATACTACAGGAATTTAGTCACCAAAAAATACAGTTGGAGACAAGTTTAACTACAAAATGTTAGAAAAGAACTGATAAGTGATAGTCAATTAAAATTATTTAACGAGTATGAAAATATTTTTTCCCCACAATGTAAACCTTTTAATTTTATATTATACAGGGTGTACACAAATTATCTTTACAACTCCTCTCTCAAATAAAAATATTAGGAAACGAGGTACACAATGTTTTTGCGCCATCTGAGAGAGGAAGTAATAAAGTTTCACATAACCTCAAATACATTTGTCACACGTAAGACGTACAAACGGTATTCTATCTCCATCCATGTACGCTGTAACATTTCAATGTCAACTCTTGCAACAGCAGCAGCAGCAGCAATTCTGGTCTTTAAATCGTCGATGTTGGCCATTGGAGTTGTGTACACGTAGTCTTTACATAACCCCATAGTAAAAAGTTACAGGGTTATGTCTGGGATCTGACTGGCCAAGAGATGGGGCCCCCAACAGCCAATCCACCAATTTGGGAAATGCATGTTAAGGGAATTTCGTACCAATTTGTGTACACCCTGTACAATAATCTGACAACTACCACATGAAGCTCTATTACTTTCTCTCACAGAGGGTGCAAAAACGGTATGTGTACCTCGTTTCCTAATATTTTTATTTGAGAGAGAAGTTGTAAAAGGTAATTTGTGTACACCCTGCAGTCTCTAAAGACATCTGGGTATCTGCCCTATAGCTACCTGCTTCTGTATGGCATCATTTATGGCAATGATAGCAGCGTGTAAGGCAGCCTCATCCACTGGTAGTTCATTGGCCAGAATCCCCCCAATTTTGCCAAATTGTGGCAACTGGCACCCAAATTTGTTTAATTCTTCCATCATGGCAGCCATTACTTCATCTATTAAACAAACAAGTTCAACAGTCACAGACCAACACAATGGAAAAGCCATTAAAAAAAAATGGACAAGTTACTCATTCATATGCAAATGTAAAAAAAAAACTATATAGACAATCCTAAAAATGTAATGAACAAGAATCATACGGTACAAGAATGACATCAATGTCCACGCATATATTTGTGACCTTCACCTTTGATACAAGGACCTGATTCTTGCGCATGACACACAACACGCGAGTAGGGAAGGGGGGGGGGGGGGATCAATTTAAGTTCGGGGTTTCAAAAGTTGTAGTGGGAACACAGGGATACATATACAGTACAGCCTAAATTAAAATTTAACAAAACACTGTGTATTGAGAGAAAATTTTCACTTTTGCAAAGTGAATAGGCCTGATATTAATATACAAACAAAAAAAAAAAATTTTAAACTAACTAATACAGAAAATAATGGCCTTAGAGTTCTTAATTCAAAACTTACCTGAAAACTTGACTTTCCCATAAAGGTTTTGGATTTGTGGGGCAATACCCAGTCTGAACAAGTACAAACTGAGGGCATGAACGCAAAAAATAGCTTTTGGAATGTTCTTTTTGTCATAAATATCAGTAGTTTCAGGGTAAAATATCTGTAAAAAAAAATCATACCATTTATTTCCTTTGCTTACACCCCATAATTATTATTAAATAACAATACCAGTAGGAAGGGTGGGCAATGATTTAACAAGTCTTAACGTGTGTGATTTAAACAAAGTTTTAGAAAACTTCTTTTAATTTTTAACAGCTTTGCAAAAGTTTGCAAGTTGACTACTTACACCAGTTTTTTTCAACTAATAAATTTAAAACTTCATTTTTTTATGTGGTCAAAATGACAATAAAACCCACACTAATAGACAGAGTTTATTTCCACAAGTTTTGATGTCCACTGGCATCCTCTTTGGGTGGATACAGAAAAACAAATGAACAAAGGCGAGTTTTTCATTTTTCCGTATCCACCCAAAGAGGATGCCAGTGGGCATCGAAACTGTTGTGGAAATAAACTCTGTCAATTAGTGTGGGCTTTATCGTCACATTTTTCAACTAAAAAAATAATGTTATAAAGAGCAAGTTTTTGAGATGGCAGTTCCAAAATAAAATAAAAAATAAAAAATTAAGAAAAATTAAGCAAAATTAAACTTATTCACATACATCTACAGCCATTCCACAACCTAATCAGCCAAGTAAGTAATACTCTCATTTTCAAAACTTTAAATCTTCTTGAATAATCCAATTTTATAACCAATCGGGTAATTATAACTATTTCCCACCTTTAGTTCATAGGTAGGTCTATATTTTGGTAACAGCAAATTGTTACAAAATATAATTGCAATAGTTATTAGAGAGTAATCATGGATCACTGTTTGAGAACCTTTCAAGTTTACAGCTATGGCCAAAACAGTTGGAATACCTTATAATTTTTTGGAATATAAGAGGTATTAACAGAAATTATATATATCATTACTGATGCATTTTCAGTAATGATAATGAATTTAGTAATACTTCTCAAGATTTGTGAACTTCCTCAAAGATTTGATGGCATTATTATAGCTAGGCCCCTATTGTGTTATACAGGGTGTCTCAAAAGTCACTATCTATTTTGAAAAATAATGGGAATTATGAAAAACTGGTTTGACATGAAAAATATATTTATTTCAAAGTAAGTGCCACAAAGAATTAGTGCTATTTATTTATCTGTCTCCACATGGCGACCATCAGTGTCTCTACAGAGCTCAAAGCGATAAGTTGTTTCCCGGAACACACTTTCCAGCATTTGAGGTGTTATTTTCTGAACTGCATCGGTAATACGATTTCGAAGTTCAGCTACATCACTAATTCTTCTACCAGTGTACACCTTAGACTTAATGAAACCCCAGGCGAAAAAATCTAATGGTGTTAAATCGGGTGAACATGCTGCCCATGGTTGTGTTCCTCCACGACCAACCCAGCGACCGGGGAAGTGTCTGTCAAGATAATCACGTACAATTATTGCATAATGGCACGGTGCTCCATCCTGCTGAAAAACTACTGTGTCAAGAATGCCATCTGTAAGAAGTTGAGGTTCGAGGAATTGTTCAAGCATGTCAAGATAATAAACCAATTAACTTTTTTTAAATACACAAATTTGCACCAGAAGTACATATCTTTATGCCAGCATAGCATTTTTTAAAAAAACATCTAATGTCACCGAAATAGATAGTGACTTTTGAGACACCCTGTATTAGTTTTAATGTAATATTTTTTAAATTTTTGCAATTTCTTAGTAAGTATAAATTATTTAAACTACAAAGTAGTACAAAATTCAATGCATCAATGTCACATTACTCAGAAGTAGCATGCCAGTTTCATTTGACTTTATCAGCCAAATTTAGAACATTCTAGGGTGATGCATTTCTTTTGACCAAAGCTGTATAAGCTGTAATAATTAGTTTTCCTCGTGTTCTTTTAAAGTCTCTGCAGAAAATAAAAGCAGAGATGTCAACCATGAAGTATGAAAATCTGAGATTTCTTATTCTCCCCCAATTTTATCATCATCATTATTATAATAATAATAAATTATTAGACTTAAAATCTGAGAGAGTTGACATGTCTGTAAAAGAAGCCTCATAGATACAAATTTAACTTCATTTAAAACTCTGACAGTGACATGAGTCAAAGTACAGAAAAAATAAGATTGCTGCAACTCGTTTGGCCAAGGCAGCTGGCCAAAAGAAAATGTACAAACTTGCGGACACTGTTTATCACAACTGCTTTATCAGCTGTAGTAAAGAGTATTTTCATCCTTTGGGATGATATGATCTAAAGAAACAGACTATGAACAGAGGTGATTACCAAACATTTCTTTATATACAAATGTTTCACCAAAATGCCATCTGTGGAAGGTGTAATGTATCCAACTTTTACTTTTCAGTTTCTTTGTGTTAGAATGTACACTTAATTTGCTAATTTCTTTAGTAGGGAAATTAATTGCAGTGTTTGTAATACCACATTAATTAATGAAAAGCTTTCATTTAAAGGTCAGGGTACAACTTGGCTCATTAGAAAAGTATGAAAACTACGAATGAAGAGATAGCCTATTGTGTTAAAACAAATTTTTTTTTTATACACTTAATAAAATTTCTATAAAAATTAAAATTTCCTGTTACGAGTTTTACTTCACCTTTCTAATCTAAATTATCTCTCACGAGTTGAGTCTTTCAAAAGGTATTACAAAAAGTTGAAAAATCAAAAAATCCCTAACCTTACTAGCTAGTAGGTCTATGGTAAGGGACAACTAAACTTACTTTCTAATTATATCTATCACTCTACCATACACAGTACCATATATTTAGTATAGGTCTACGGATGCAAATCCTATATATTACGGTACTGGCCAAGAAGTCCAACTTAAGACCTAGCTATTAAAATATGCCTTAGGCCTAGTTTACACTAAATTTAACTAAATTTCTAATACATTTTATATGATGGTCTATTGTAATGGCATTGGCCTACCTTCTTTTCAGTAATGATCCTATTTAAACTTTATAACCATTTCAAGTTGGGACTCACCTTTGGCAAACCTACAGCTTTTAAAGCTTTTAGAAAGTAATTAATATTATCTGTATGACGAAAATGGAGACCATAATTTCTGTATCGAGAAATGTCATAATCAAATATTTTCTTGATTGATAGCGTCTCAGGTGAAAAGAAGTTGGCTAATTTAGCCAGGTACACTCCATGTCTCAATTCTTCCTCTAGGTTTCCTGTTTGAGGTAACTCTTCTTCAATGCAAGCCTCAATCCATCTTAAAAATAAAAAAATAATTTACATACAATATATTATATTACAACAAACTTAAATCTCTCTTAAACTAATTCACTAACCAAGATTTGTCTTGGAAAGATTTACCCTAATAGTAGATTCCAGAGGAACAATTATCACTGTAATAACCAAGAAATACCAGAATTATTGAAGATTTATACCAATGATTGGTCAGCCCACAACATACTATAACAGCTCCTTACCAGTTATATACATAAAAATATTACAAGTCACCAACATTTTCAGCAAATATTTAATAAAGAGTATAAAAACTCCAATTAACAGATAGGGTGAACTATTTACAAATCATTACAAATCATATTGCTTTTTAGCCAATAACTGACACCAATAATTAAAAACAGTATCGGCTGATAACCAATACCAATATCCAGTTAGGGTTTATTAGTTTGTCATATTTTTGTAACATATTCATAATTTATTTTCTGTGTTGAAAATTTGGCAACAAAGCAATAATCCTTAGATGTCATAGTTTTGTTTGTTATACAATTGGACTGTGGGCCTATGTTGGGCTTAGTAAATATGTTTTTTGGGGAACTTAGCTCAGAGATATTTGGGAGCACTATCAACAGAACTTTGCAAGTGAACACATGTTCAGTATTGGAGATAACATTGCCAGTGCTGCCAGAAATCAGCTCTCTCCTGAACATACAGAGCAGCTGCTATTTTTACACAAGAATTTAACCCTTGTGAAAAAATAAGTTATGTGAAGTGATGAAACAATAAAATATTGGAAATTTCATCGTCTAAATAGTCCTTTATTCATAATGTAAGAAAAATCGTATTTTTGAAATACAGGTACTCCCCAACTTACGATGGGGTTACGTTCCGACAAACCTGTTGTAAGTCAAAAATAACCAGAGCTGGGGAGTCGGCCAAAAACAACCGACTCCCGACTCCTGAGTCGGTATTTTTTAAAAACCGACTCCAACTCCCGACTCTTTCCTTATCATGCTGATCTACAACCTTATAAATATTGGGATGTTTGTTTCGTAGATGGCGTTTCAAGTTTGAGGCTCTAGTTGGAGCATTAGCATGTTTCCCAGTGTAAGCACTAATTTTTGCATTACACTCTTTACCATCCTTTTCTACTTGACAAATAAAAATACTTCCAACCTCATTTAGCTTAAAATATTGAAAGACTGCTGATTTTCTACTAGGCCCACGACTCATTACTAATAGGGGCTAATTAAATTAATAATTAATATATTGCTAATTTTTATATGGTACCTAGTATCCTAAAATAGAAATATGAAATTAATTTGCTAAGATTTACCAGAACAATAAATCAAATGTGGAAATGTGAATCTAGAATTAGTTCAGGAAGATATTTATTTAGGGCAGAGTAGTATGCTGGTAAATTGTTGGCATATAGAAATTGAATCAAAGAGTCGGGAGTCGGTCGTTTTTACCGACTCCCGACTCTTCAATAAAGCCCCGACTCCCGACTCTGCCTCCCCACCTCTGAAAATAACCACAATGGTAGTGATGTGCGTTAACATATACATAGTTCAATCAAAGTAAAATAACAAAAAACACAAATTATACAAATAATAGTAAATAATAGTAGTAAATAAACTAATTGGAATTCGAATTTTTTGTCATCTATTATTTTACTTAATTTATTTAATACGAGTCATCATTGTAAGTCCGGATGGACGTAAGTCAGGTGGTCGTAACTCTGGCAGTATCTGTACTGGCCAATATTTTTAAAAATCAGCCAATACAGATATTTTTAAAAATCTACCAATATCACCAATACTGATATATCGGTACATTCCTACAAATCATGCCCTATCTTTGAATTTGCAGGAAGGAAATTTAATTCCCTTTGCACAAATTCAAAGAGGGGGGAATTATTTCTGAACCAATGACTATGAAATTTCAAGCTCATTATAAGAAAATCCTTACTTTTTAGCCTCTTCTAAATGGCACAAATACTGATATGCAATGTTCTTCTGGCGTATTTCATCCATTTCTTCCGCTGATAAGCGTTGCCCATGACCTTCCACTTCCATTTTACCTTCTGGAAATGAAAATCTTGCGTAGAATTATAATTTTTACAAGTGATAAACATATACAGTACTAGCCTTTTACACCTTTCAATTGACAGCTCCAGATGATTGAGGAACTGATTCAGTGTAATCCCTCTAGTTGACAGATACATCACTGCATTGCATTTAACTAGGGCTAGGCTAATTTATATTCCTCAATCCTAATGGCTGATTGAGATGATATAAAGAGCCATAAATTTAAGATTTACTGATAATCACAAACTTTCATTCTAAATTATGACCATCCTCACATAGTTTTGCTCCTTAAGTCTTATTTCTTCTCATGGCTTTTTACTCATTAACTTATTTAGTAAAGGCTCAGTTTTTAAAACTAGCCACTTTTCTTTTTATACATGTAGCCTATCAGTACAAGTAAAGTACAAACAAACATATAGGCAGTCTTCATGAATAGCATTTTATATTTATTTTGGATTGAATTTATTTCAAAACATGTAAAGAGTGCATTAAGTTTGTAAAGAATCTGTTCAAAAGCTTTATATAGTGTATCTTCCTTTGTAATTTTCCATAATTAGGGTAATGGTAAGCTGGGTTATGATTTGGTAGAACACATCCACCAAACTCGATATTGATATTTATACAGCGAGATACTGTATAGTGAAAAAAAATAAGTACTTTATTCTATACTAATTATCTCCATAATGGTGCATTTGCGCCAAAAAATGAAGGTCAGAGTCAATTGAAACAGCATGAAATACACCAGAAGAACCTATTTTCGTCACTCATTTGGGTGGATGTGTTACACTGAATCTTTACCACTGAGAATTTTCTTTCCAAAGTGGTTTGGCTAGAAACTTTGAAATATGATATTATATGCAAGAATTTTCTTAAATCAAGACTTTCACAATTTGGAAAGTGAAAATTTTGTCAATAATGGAAGCATCAGATAGGAATTTCCTGAAAAATAGGTACATCAAGCAGGAATTTTGAGGATCTTTTCCATTTCATGTAGTTTCCAATTTTGTTGAAAATAAGATATTTAATGTAGATTTTTACGCTGATTTAAAAAATGCAAGTCTTTTTTTGGAGAAATGAGTGGTTCAAACATTAGGTTAGGTTAACTGAATACCCAGTTAGGTTAATTGAATACCTGGTTAGGTCAACTGTATGCCCTTGATGATTGGTTAGGTTAAGTTGTGATATTTTCATTAAAACCAGGGATGGAGTTGGTACAAATCCCCCAACTCTGACTCCAAATCTTAAAACTACACTCATGTCTTATATTTTTATAATTTTATTACTGTATTTTATAACTATTAAATATAACTAGTTTTTATTTCACTTATTCTTTTAGTTATGGCATTTCATGTCTTATATTTTTATTATTTTATAACTATTAAATAACTTTAGTTTTTATTATTGTAAGAGGAAAGAATAACTAAAATTGAGATTTAAAAGTTAAAACTATCAAAATTCAGAGACTAATCATTTACCTACACCATACCTATACTATACAAGTATATATGCCATACAGTTAGTATATACTAGTCGGAGTCGGACTTGTAAAATTTCTGGAGGCGGAGTCAGAAACTTTTTTCACTGACTCCACAACCCTGGTTAAAACTAACGAAAATATCACAACTTAACCTAACCAATCATCAAGGGCATTCTTTCAGTTGATGTAACCAGGCATTTAACTTAACTGGACAGAAAAATAATGGTCAAAATCTATTCATGCAAATACTTGTGACATAAGCCAATATTACTAAAGAATACCATAACTTGTATTAGTTTTCAGTTGTAGTTATAGTTTTTGACCTAATACAAGATTACAATAACAAACATAACTTTTGAACCGCTCATTTCTCCAAAAAAAAAGACACATTTTTTAAATCAGCGTAAAAACCTACATTAAATATGTAGCTTATTTTCAACAAAATCCGAAAAAGTACATGAAATGGAAAAGATCCAATTTTGCACATTCTGAAGTCTGGACTTGATCTACTTTGGGTATAGCCCTAGACCTAGGGTGGCTGGACAGTCCACCTTTTGAGCACTCTGTCCTCCAGCCAGAGCCACCTTGAGCCAAATGATAATTTGTCCTCCTTTTTGGGGTCTGGCTAAAAAGAATTATATAAATTACCTCAGGTACACTTAAAATAGCGGGTACTGAAGGCCATAATAACTGTTAACGTATTTGGTAATTGTATACAATATCCCCCTCACCTCAGTTTCTAATAAAAATTATTGCAATGTAGAAAATGATAAATAAAACCTTTCCTTTAAGTAAAAAAAATTTTAGTCAATCATATTTATGGAGATATTATTTAATTAGCAATATCCATTTGACGTGACGTTTTTCTGATTGGGCTATTTTTTTGCTACTCTGCGACTTAGTTAGTTGGTTTCTGTACTGGCTATTTTTTTTTTCCTAATTGGATTCAGTTTGGGTAATACCTCAGTTTGGTCATGTTTGTGATAGAATTATGATGTGCTATTCATGTAGTTTCGACTCTGAGAACTTGATTCATCATGTGCCCTAGATGAAGACTAAAAAAGTGCATAACTTAACATGTTATTACCTTATCATTTGTATAATTTAAGTCTTCAGGGTATGGGGGCAGAGCCCCCATAAAGATCATGCATCACAAATTGATCGGTATAGGGTTCACTATGATACGGGATCTTTACGGGGGCTCCACCCCCGTACCCCTGAGACCTAAATTATACAAGTGATAATGTAATATGTTGAGTTATGCACTTTAGTAAAAAATACATTTTTCTAGGTTAGGTTAGGTTAGATTAGGGGTATTATTATAGTTTCAACCACAACTTGATTACTGCATATTTGATATTTGTAATAGATACATTTAAAGATGAGAAAGTTTTTTTTCTATAACTTCCGTCACAAATGAATAATAACTGGGATAATAAAATAATAACAACTTTAGCGATGGGTACCTACCTGTAAGCAGTATATCGGGAAACTATAAATTTACCAGGTTAGGTTTGGTTAGATTCAGTTCCTAGGTTTTCCATTGGTTTCTGATGTGATTCATCTGAAAATGACATTCATTTCCGTTGCAAATCACTCGTTTTTGACCCCCCCCCCCCCCAAAAACCGATTTCCCACGCATTCCCCATATTGTCAGGGGTAGGGGGGTCACAAAAACAAGCCATTTGTGACGGAATGAATGTCATTTTCAGATGAATCATCAGAAACCACTGGAAAACCTAATTTTTATTTTTCAAAATGAGTCATGGTTGAAACTATAAATTTACCAGATTAGGTTGGTTTCCAAAAATAAATAAAGTAATTATATGCTATAAATAAAGGTTTTACATCAATTTCATGAAATTGAGGCGAGGGGGATGTTGTATACAATTACCACATTTTTATTATATGCAGTTGGCAACAGGGATGGGGTCAAATACGTATTTGTATTTACAAATACACAAAAATGGATATTTGCATTTGTATTTATATTTGAGAATTTAAAAAGCTGCATATTTGTATTTGAATTTGTATTTGAGCCTTTTATTTGCCATATTTGCTTCAAATACAGTCAAATACACTAATGTAATATAACTGTGCATATAACTACAAATTGATATGAACAGTAAAAATCAAACATTGAGAAATATGAATTTATTTTCTTCAATTATGCAAAAGTGCAGAAATATCAAGAAGTGTGAAATAATTTTCTCTAATAAAAATAATAAACAAGAGGAATTTGTTACTTTTCTTGCCTTGGTATGAAAATGAAGTCTACTTTGATAAAAGCCAAAGTATTGCAATGTTAAGTTTTATACAATAAGTACTATACCAGTACTGTCTTACTTGAGGGGTAGCCGAAGTCAAGTAAATATTATCCATTTATATTTAGGATGAAATTGGTACGAAATTTGCAAATACAGTAAAAATTGTATTTGCATTTTATTTGTATTTGAAGCTTCATATTTGTAGATTTATAAATTCAAATATTTGTATCTGTATTTGAATTATGCCGTAAAAAAAATAGTATATTTGTATCTATATTTGTATTTGGGCAATTGTATTTGACCCCATCCCTGGTTGGCAACACTGCTGATAAGCCACATCTGGGTTAATATGAGTTTTATCGTACTCAGAATATCAAAAGCAAATATAATTATAAAATATTAAAGCATAATTTTCATATAATTCACTATGCTCGCAGATGCGTCCTTACCGAATTATGTAGATTTGAATATAATGACATTTTTGCATTTTTTTCCCAGCCCTTCCAATATTTGATTGGTGACATCATGAGAACATGATATATGAGCTAGACTTTTTAAGTTGTTAGGCCTTTTAAGGGTAATTATATAGAAAATGGCGCAACCTGAAGTATGATGTAAAAAACATTTTATTAGGTCAATTTCGATGTGCTGAAGCCAAATCTGTTAACTATTTGGTGTGCAAATGCTTCAAATTAGAGTAAGTTATTTATATTTTACTCTTATATTGAAGCATTTGCCTAAAAAATGGCTAACAAATTAGGCTTAAGCACATGAAAACTAACCTAACCTAACCTGAGTAAAATAATCAAATCAACTTACGTTTAACTTAAACATTGGGAGGATACAACTTTGCCGCAGCTTTGAGGAAAAAATGAAGTCTCTGATCACTAGGGACGTTATGTAAAAATAAATATCTAGCAAAATGATTTGATTATTTTACTCTTAGGTTAGGTTAGTTTTCATGTGCTTAAGCCTAATTTGTTAGCCATTTTTTAGGCAAATGCTTCAAAATAAGAGTAAAATATAAATAACATTTACTCTAATTTGAAGCATTTGCACACCAAATGGTTAACAGATTTGGCTTCAACACATCGAAATTGACCTAATAAAATGCTTTTTACATCATACTTCGGGTTGCGCCGTTTTCTATATAATTACTCTTTTAAGTTGCTAGTCTACTTCTGTTAGTTTTTCATAGATGTTTGTCGCGATGACATGTGAACAGTGCAAATATTATTTTGAGGATTTAATATACCAAGTGCATTCTGATGACTCCTGAATAATAGAAATATTGAATATGTTATTACATTATCATTTGTATAGTTTAGGTCTCAGGGGTAAGGGGGCAGAGCCCCCATAAAGATCACGCATCACAAATTGATCGGTACAGGGTTTTATATTTTTTATTTTTGAATTTCCGACGCTAAAATGTTGATCAATATTGATCAATTTGTCATGCGTGATCTTTACGGGGGCTCCTCTGCCGTACCCCAGAGACCTAAATTATACAAATGATAATGTAATAACATATTCATGTTAGGTTAGGTTAATTAATACCAAAATACATTTTCCTAGTAATATTTGATGCGTTTTGCATAGATTTTGACCTCCATTTCCCTTGAAAATGAGCCAAACTTCAAAGTACTATAACTTTGTTGGATCTCATTTCCAACGGAAATGGAGGTCAGATTTGAACAAATCACGGTAATTATATAGAAAATGGTGCAACCCGAAGTATGATGTAAAAAACATTTTATTAGGTCAATTTCGATGTGCTGAAGCCAAATCTGTTAACTATTTGGTGTGCAAATGCTTCAAATTAGAGTAAGTTATTTATATTTTACTCTTATTTTGAAGCATTTGCCTAAAAAATGGCTAACAAATTAGGCTTAAGCACATGAAAACTAACCTAACCTAACCTAAGAGTAAAATAATCAAATCATTTTGCTAGATATTTATTTTTACATAACGTCCCTAGTGATCAGAGACTTCATTTTTTCCTCAAAGCTGCGGCAAAGTTGTATCCTCCCAATGTTTAAGTTAAAGGTAATTTGATTTGATTATTTTACTTAGGTTAGGTTAGTTTTCATGTGCTTAAGCCTAATTTGTTAGCCATTTTTTAGGCAAATGCTTCAAAATAAGAGTAAAATATAAATAACTTACTCTAATTTGAAGCATTTGCACACCAAATAGTTAACAGATTTGGCTTCAGCACATCGAAATTGACCTAATAAAATGTTTTGGTACTTGTGGGTTATCTGTCACCACTTTTTAATTTAATTTTCCAACTTTTTCACAAATACAGATGTGTGTTATCATGTTGCCATTTTCACAAAAATGTTTTTACGCCTCGTGAACAGGCTCTCATCGATCTCAACCACACACTAACCTAACCACACACTAACCTAACCACACACTAACCTAACCACACACTAACCTAACCACACACTAACCTAACCACACACTAACCTAACCACACACTAACCTAACCACACACTAACCTAACCACACACTAACCTAACACACACTAACCTAACCACACACTAACCTAACCACACACTAACCTAACCACACACTAACCTAACCACACACTAACCTAACCACACACTAACCTAACCACACACTAACCTAACCACACACTAACCTAACCACACACTAACCTAACCACACACTAACCTAACCTAACTAAAAAAGAAATGACCCCTTAGGTTAGGTTAGGTTAGAAGGAATAGTGGTTGAGATCGATGAGAGCCTGTTCACGAGGCGTAAAAACATTTTTGTAAAAATGGCAACATGATAACACACATCTGTATTTGTGAAAAAGTTGGAAAATTAAATTAAAAAGTGGCGACAGATAACCCACAAGTACCAATGTTTTTACATCATACTTCAGGTTGCGCCGTTTTCTATATAATTACCCAAATCACACCAAATACTACTAGAAAAATGTATTTTGGCGTGTAAAATGACTGAATTACTCAATATACATAATTACCCACATTTGTTTTCAATTTCATGACTAGAGTCGGACAGTCAGCCTGCCAATGAGTAAAAATGAATATTCATTTCTTTCAGTTATATTTATATATATTTATATATTTATATTTATATATATATATATATATATATACACACACACTGGTCAAAAAAAGAAACACAATTAGCTTGCATATGGTGTAAAATTTAAGTTGTTAGTGGTATTATCACAGTTTCAAGATTATAGTTAAATGTTTGTTCAAATCTTTTAAAGCCACTTAGTGCATGTTTTTAAACCTGACTAATCCTGGCTAAGACACCATTTTGTTACAAACAATAGAGAGAGATTAAATTGAATGTATTCTTTATGAAGGCATGCATTTTTTCTTTGACTTCACAGAATACACACTGCCCATTCAGAAAACCAAACTTTTTCCCGTGATTGAGGCATGCCACGACTCTCAGAGGTCAACAGAGGTCGTGCCTTGGGCATGTTGGATACAGGCATGTCTGCTGTCCAAGTTGCACAACGAATGCATGTGCAACCCAGCACAATCTCTAGGCTTGTTAGACGGTACAATGCCACAGGAAGTGTTCAGGACCTGCCAAGACGTGGGCAACCTCGTGTGATGACCCAACGCCAGGATCGCCACATTGTACTGCAGCACCTGCATCATCGGCAGCAGAATGCTCATCAGACAGCCAGAAAGACACCTGGTATCCACAACAATAGAATTAGTGACCAGACCGTCAGAAACCAACTCCGTAATGCAGGACTCCGATCCGGCAGGCCTTACAGAGGTCCTTTTCTCACTGATGCAAGAAGGCAACGACGCCTGCAATGGGCCTATCAGCACCGTGACTGGACACAAAGAATGTGGAATCAAGTCCTCTTTCCTGACAACTCTCGCTTCAGACTGTCCAATTCTGATGGCCGTGTCAGGGTATACAGACAACCAAGGGAGCGATACTCAGATGCTGCAGTAGTGGAGCATGACAGATGGGGAGGACCAAGTGTCATGGTTTGGGCAGGAATTGCCTTTGCTTCAAGAACTGAGCTGGTGGTTGTTGATGGCACTCTGACTGCCCAGCGCTACAGGGATGAGATTCTTCACCCACATGTTCTTCCATTCATGAGGCAACATCCAGAATTGGTGCTCCTGCAACAGGACAATGCCAGACCTCATGCAGCCAGGATAGTGCAGGCGTACTTGCAGGGACAACAGGTGCAGACCTTACCATGGCCAGCCTTCAGCCCAGACATGTCACCGATAGAGCACGCATGGGATGAACTTGAATGGCGAGTTCGCAGACGTCAGCATCAGCCGCAGAACATCAGGGAACTGACCAATGCAATTATTGAAGAGTGGAGGGCCATCCCTGTTGCTTTCCTGCAGAGACTGCTGAGGTCGATGAGGGCCAGACTCCAAGCGTGCATTGTGGCTAGGGGTGGCCATAAGCGTTATTGACTGTTTGTTATGTTAAAGAATCATTTACTATATACTGAGTCCTCATGTTTATTAATAAATCTCAAAAATTGCGTTTCTTTTTTTGACCAGTATATAATGTTATATATGTTAACGTACGGCCACATAGGCAGTGTCGTCCTTTTTGGAAATTTGGAAATGGCAACCATACCTAGACCTAAATCATGAACTTAACAACTAGAAAACCGCCTTACTCAAGGGTTCTACCCAAAGTAGGCCAACGTAGACTGGTCTTATGGATATTATATGAACGTTGGGTCCTAGATAGTTTTCTGTTCCACATCAAATAATAGGCTACGATGATTAACGTAAATTTCCTTTAAGCTTAACTTAAACTTTAGTAGCACAGGCCAGCTACTAGAACCTAGTAGAACCTAATCGCAGGCTTACCGAAGCTAACTTAATAGTCAAAGAACTAAATTTAAATTTTGAACATTATTAAATCTTCTACTACACATACACAACACATATGAACAGTGAACACCAAGAATTAATTTCCAAATTTTATTTAAACTAAAAACATTCCCTTCGCTTTACAACCGCCACTAATTCAAGTATTTTTCAACTGATAACAAGAAGGCCGTGATTGGATATTTGATATCAATACTCAAATAAACGGACCAATCACATTAGAGTATAACAATTTTTAGCAAAAACAATACACCTTACAAATATTTTTGTCACTGGTACACTCAGAGATTTTATATGTACACGATATTATAAATTCATAATAAAAAGAACGAAAATTAGAACAATAATGCATATACAATGGCGCATACAAGAAGAGCAGCCAGGCATTTGCCCCGCCCCTAAATATTAGAATGCCTTCCCTTCCTTGCATGAAAAGTAAAATAAAATTCTTTATAATGTCACTGACGTTTCGGATGAGTTCAATAAAAATCCACGAAGACTGGATGTTGTCATTTAAATTATGTACATTTGTAAAAATAAATTAACACTGTTTCACACTTGTTTACACACAAAGCTGAAATTTTTGGGTGCGCCACTGTATAACCTTTGGTTTGGTTTGTATATATATATATATATATATATATATATATATATATATATATATATATATATATATGCTGACCATACGTACCGTTTTGAACGGAACAGTACCGTTTTGTATGGGTTTTTGTATGGGCTCTGTCACTGAAGAATAATTGTAAGCTCAATATGTTTATGTACTTACTTTTTCATGAATACAGAATATTACATAACCCCCGTCCCTTTTTTGCCATCCCAATGTCCCGTTTTTGTCTCAAGGAAATATGGTCAGCCTATATATATATATATATATATATATATATATATATATATATAAAATGGGCTCTATATACAGGGTGTTTGAAAACTTTCTGTACAAATTGTAATGGGGGATAGGCAACACCAAGACAAACCCTTTTCGTCTATAAGTGTATGTCCGCTGACGTCACCATTCGGCGCGAGAGGGCGCCGCTGCAATTGGCTAAAAGGTGAAGTGGGCTAGACTCGCGCTTGCCGCGGGCATTCTTAAATCGTACGTAGTACGCGTAACATGGAGCGCTTCACGACTGCTGAGATGGCTGACATGCATATGGTGTATGGGGCTGCCAATGGAAACGGAAGAGCTGCTGTGAGGTTGTACCGACAGCGCTTCCCAAACAGACGTGTGCCAAACCACCAAACGTTTGCGCATTTGCATCAGCGACTGCGAGAAACTGGAACATTCCATGCAAACATGCATGACACTGGTCGGAAGAGAAACGTGCGCACTCCTGACATGGAAGAAGAAATCCTACGGCGATTTGAGGACAATCCAAGCGCAAGCACGCGAGGTGTTGCACGTATCCTCGGTGTGAACCACGACCTGGTCTGGAGAGTGTTGCCGAGCAGCAGTTACATCCGTTTCATCGTCAGAGAATCCAGGAATTACAACCTCGGGATTACCCTCTTTGTGTGGAATTCGCACGCTGGTTTCTGCAGCAGACAGCGGTGCAGCCTAATTTTCCGGCTTATGTGCTGTTCTCAGATGAGGCCTGTTTCACACGTGAGGGTGTGTTTAACATGCACAATTCTCACGTGTGGGCGCACGCAAATCCACATGCTACACGGGTTTGTAATGCCTGGACTCTCTGACGATGAAACGGATGTAACTGCTGCTCGTGCAACACTCTCCAGACCAAGTCGTGGTTCACACCGAGGATACGTGCAACACCTCGCGTGCTTGCGCTTGGATTGTCCTCAAATCGCCGTAGGGTTTCTTCTTCCATGTCAGGAGTGCGCACGTTTCTCTCCCGACCAGTGTCATGCATGTTTGCATGGAATGTTCCAGTTTCTCGCAGTCGCCGATGCAAATGCGCAAACGTTTGGTGGTTTGGCACACGTCTGTTTGGGAAGCGCTGTCGGTACAACCTCACAGCAGCTCTTCCGTTTCCATTGGCAGCCCCATACACCATATGCATGTCAGCCATCTCAGCAGTCGTGAAGCGCTCCATGTTACGCGTACTACGTCCGATTTAAGAATGCCCGCGGCAAGCGCGAGTCTAGCCCACTTCACCTTTTAGCCAATTGCAGCGGCGCCCTCTCGCGCCGAATGGTGACGTCAGCGGACATACACTTATAGACGAAAAGGGTTTGTCTTGGTGTTGCCTATCCCCCATTACAATTTGTACAGAAAGTTTTCAAACAACCTGTGTGTATATATATATATATAAAATGGGCTCTATATATATATATATATATATTATATATATATATATATATTATATATATATATATATATATATATATATATATATATATATATATATATATATATATACAGGGCGTCCCAAAAAAATGTATACACACTTTAAATAATTATAAAGGCAGTGTTTATTAAAATACATTTCATTTTCAAAATGTAATAGAATCTACAGACATTATTTAATTGTTTTGTCAACGCCTGTTTTCAAACTGACGTCCGTTCTGGTCCAGGCACTGCTGATAACGCGAAGCAATGGAATCGCAAACATCACGAAACATTTTGTTTGGTATTTGTGTGCATTCTCGTTCAATGGCTGCTCTCAATTCAGCGACTGTTGCAGGTTTTATAGCGTAGACTTTGTCTTTTAAGTATCCCATAAAAAAAGTCTAGTGGTGTGAGGTCTGGTGAACGCGGAGGGTATTCTACGAAACCCCTTCGTCCATCCACATCCACATCGTGCCAAGTACCACTCACAATACTCCACTCTTCGGTCCGGATCATCTTCATTAATAGCATGGACTAATCTTGGAATGTAACTTTTCCATTGACAGCGCTTCAAATGCGTTGGACAGACGATTCTGAAATTCCTACCTCACGACTCGCTTGCCGCACAGATTTTCTTGGACTTTGGTGATACGTTTCCAGTACTCTTTCTTGCTTTGTGGGGCTTGTCGATGTCCGTGGTCTTCCGGAACGCTTCTTGTGGACATTCTGAACAGTTCCATCGGCTTCAAACTTATCTCTAATTCGAGTGATGGTAAGTCGCGTTGGTGGATCTGTTTGAAACTCCCTCCTAAACTGTCTTTGCACTTCAACTGCGTTTTCACACTTCCAGTAGCATTTTAGAATGAATTTCCTTTGTTCAAAGCTTAGTCTGACTGCCATTATTAATTCTAATGGGTTTAACTTGGAAAGAAAGAAACATCAATTGAGCTATCAGCTGTTAAAGTGTGTATACATTTTTTTGGGACGCCCTGTGTATATATATAGGGTGAACCAAATGTAGGTGGACAGTAAATGATAACGTTTATTTTGAGAATACATATTTAATTTATTTGTATACTATAATACAAAATAATATTTAAATAAATTTAGTTATAATATTTAATATAATATAACACAAACACCATAGTTATAATGAACACCATAGTTATAATATAATATAACACAAACCGTATTCAACCTACTGTCCACCTACTTTTGGTTCACCGTGTATATATATATATATTAGGGTGTTTCATACCTATAGGGTAAAATAAAAATGAGCTTGGAGTTTTAATCCACACGTTTCTCCGTATTCTAAAGAACAAGTAAACACGTTTGTGCAAGTTTGAACCAGATCGCGCTGCATTTAGAGGTCCCCAACTTTGACGACTTTTTGTCAGTTCATTTCTCGCCTGCCTGCAGTGAAGACGGTTTTCTTCGTCACTTGAGCGGTTCGTGTTGTATAGCCTATTGGACAACTATGGAGGTAATTATATATGCTACTAATTATCTCATTTTACTGTGGTATTGAAATTTATTATTATTTAATTTCTGTCATTTTACTGTGGTAGTGATATTTATTATTAATATTACATGAAATTAATTAGTCTGTTGCATATTGACAACTAAGCTGGTAATTATTTATGATACTAATTAATGTAATTTTACTGCGGTATTGAAATATATTTAATTAATGAATTGTCAAAGAGAACGTATTGTACACGTATCAGTTTTATAAATAAAGAAAAGCAGTAACTGGGACTCGAACCAGTGTCATAGCCGTTTGGCGGCATCGCTCAAGTCGGCGTACACAGCACGCTATCCACTCCCTAGATGGTGTAGTGGATAGCGTGCTGTGTATGCCGACTTGAGCGATGCCGCCAAACGGCTATGACACTGGTTCGAGTCCCAGTTACTGCTTTTCTTTATTTAATTAATGAAATTAATTACGATGTGAAATTATTTCTGTGGAATTATTTAGTTTGTTTTCTTTCCCAGGTGTCTACCAGAGCGAAAACAGAAGTGTTTCTCATTGGCCAGACGGATGCGAACATCACATCAAGTGGCCTTCCAACTCAGTTGCAAGTACTCAAAAAGTACTTTTACCACCAAAAGGAGCAAAAATTTGGACGTACTAAATGCCTGAACCTGTGCCTGGATGCCTGTCTCATATTTTGGGAGAGAGCGAGAATCCCCATGATGCGTCGAGATTCGGCCTTGAGGAAGATGGAATCCCTTCTCAAGGAATACGACCGGCTTGTGAAGCACAAGTCACATAAAGCAGAGTCCTTCCGAGTGAGGCGGCGATGTTCAAGGAGGCAATAGCGAAGGAGATCATGGACATTGCTCATTCACAGGCTAAGGAAATGATGAAGAATCAGGAGGACATCCACTTTCTCGACATGCAGCGTGAAGATCCAAATTCCTGCAGCATGGGCCCTGTTGATCGGCTGAATATTTCGTACCGCGATTCAGCAGTATTTGCTCAAAACTGTGATGCAGCATAGGGCGAAATACCCGAATAAAACCAAGAAGGATTTCATGGACAAATGATTCGCAAGAAGTGGTTATGTTTTTTGTATCTTTGTGAAAATGTGTAGTGAAATGGTACTCGTTTGTTGAATAAAAATTCATTGACAGATTTTTGTTTAATTTTTTCCGTTTATGATCTGCCAGAGCATCAAACTGGGGACCCGTAAACTTTAAACTATTGAATTAATACTTCGGTTTATCAGTCTCCTCAGCAAATGGAACAAGGGGATCCATGTGGATTAAAATTTTTCCAAACTTTTAATTTATGAAACACCCTAATATAATATATATATATATATATTAAATCGACCAACCCGATCATCCAAGCTATCCATGAGTCCTGCCATTTATCCTCTAAGACTAAGCTATGGACTTCCTGGTACGAAAACGTCTGTCTGTAGCTCCACTTAACTTCGACAGTGCAGTATTATTTCTAAACAATTGTATATATTTCTATCCTTAGTATATGAACTGTCATTGTATTAATAATATTTGTCATATGGACTATAGTCTGCCAATAAACCTTTTCATTTTCATTTTCATTTTCATATATATATATATATATATATATATATATATATATATATATATATATATATATATATACAGGGTGTACATAAAGTCAGGATCTATTTTTGTGAAGCACTTGGAAATTATATGGAATTCAATCATAAAATGATAAAGTGGTAACATTTATTAAATAATTAAGAGTAGGATTCGACGTGACGCCCATCAGTATCCCTGCACAGCTAAAATCGTTCCACAGCATTTCTAAACACATTCTGGAGCATTTGCGGGGTTATGTTATCTGCAGCAGTTCGTATACGTGTACGTAAGTTTTCAAAACTCGTAATCTTCGTCTGATAGACGTGCGATTTGATAAAGCCCCATGCAAAGAAATCTAAAGGGGTTAAATCTGGTGATCTCGCTGGCCAAGGTCTGTTGCTTCCGCGTCCGATCCAGCGATTTGGAAAACGTCCATTTAGATAATCCTGAACAATTTTGGCATAGTGACAAGGAGAAAGAGCACCATCATGTTGATAGACGACGGTACTAACAATCCTATCCCAAATCAGCTGAAGTTCAAGGAATTGCTGCAACATGTCCAGATAAATAAGCCCCGTAACTGTAGCTTCAGCAAAGAAAAAAGGACCATAAACCTTAGATTTTGTTAAACCCATCCAGACATTAACTTTAGGCGAGTCTCTTTCCCAATTTTGGACGAAATCATTCGGTCTTTCATCTGCCCAAATTCGACAGTTATGGCGATTTACTTTTCCACACGTATGGAAAGTGGCTTCATCACTAAAGAGAATGTTGTCCATTAAATTATCACTCCAGATTTGTTCTACGAGATCAGCACACACAGCACTTCGTTGAGGGAAATCTTCCTCATGTAAATCATGTAAAACCTGCAAATGATAGCTTTTCTTCTGCAAATTAACTTTCAGAATTTTGTGCACAGATGACGTCGGGAGGCCGAGTCTGTGTGATGCAGCACGAACGGACGTACGTGGTTCGGAACCCACGTAAAATTGTAGGTCCCCTCCGCCACCACGGAGGACATACACAATACACAATTACGAACACAGTTAGGTAGACCAGCCACGAGTGGATCCTAGGGTATTTGTTGGTCTGAAACATTATAACATTATTATAACATTATAACAATTCCGCGTACTGCATTCACGGTAAGATCTGACATACACGGTCGTCCTGATCTTGCTTCATCATTTACAGATCCCGTTCGTTTAAATTTGTTCACCAATTTTCGTATTGTCTTGTCTATTGGCCCCGGCTTATGAAATCTTGTTCTAAACTTCTCTCTGATGTCATTGTATTTTTTTCCCTCGATTCGCCAAATTACTATTGCCACACGCTCTTCTGTATTCATTCTAAGGGCTTCTGAAAAGAAAAATAGAAAAAATAATTATTTCACAAAAATAGATCCTGACTTTATGTACACCCTGTATTAGGCTCTATATATATATATATATATATATATATATATATATATATATATATATATATATATATATACATATACCGGGTGTCCGAGAATTATCTGTACAATTTTTGGCTGTTATTAAAAGTCAACCATGAAGTGTAGAAATTCCAGTGTTGTCCCATTTTACAGAGAATCTCATTAAGTTTTTTCTGATACCACGTTTTGACAAGTTTTTTAGAAATGTACGCGGGTGACAGACATTGATGATTTAAAAGCAAGAATCACAGCTGCTATTGAGCGAATTGATGTGGATATGCTGCAGCGTACATGGCAACATTTGGAGTATCGATTGGATGTTTTGCGAATCACTAATGGTGCACATATCGAATGCTTGTAACAACGTTACTTTAATAAAAGAAACTTTTGAAAATACAGATTCTAAATAATCTTGTTTAAGAATTTTACGTGTGTTATCAAGAATTTTATTAAAAGATGAAATTGTACAGATAATGTTCGGACACACTGGAATTTCTAAAAAACTTGTCAAAACTTGGTATCAGAAAAAACTTAATGAGATTCTCTGTAAAATGGGACAACACTGGAATTTCTACACTTCATGGTTGACTTTTAATAACAGCCAAAAATTTTAATGTGTTCAACCCTTTAAATGGTTCATTTCAGCATAAAAACAACTATCCTAAAATATTTTAGCAAATTTTTAATTTTTAGGGGTTGCTACCAGCAATTAAAAATTGACAGAACGACTCAAATTGTCAAATTTTTCCACACCACCCAGGGGATACAGTACAAGGCGCATTGCTTTTTTTTAATGTGGAAAGCTCCCCCGTAGGTCCTACCATAACCACAAGCATGCATAATTAAACTAGCATGATATTTGAGACATTAGCTGTCCTTACTTCATCAATGTTTCTTTCTTTCTATCAGGGTAAACAGCCCTGTAGTTTTTCACTACTTGTAGCAAGAATTGTTTTTGATCTTCGTCATGTGTTAGTATTTTTTATATTCATCCATTAATTTTACTCCTCTTTCCGCTATATTATTCACGACTTTCCACTGTTTGATAGATTTCTTAGCGGAGTTATACTCTTCATCATTATGCCATTCTTTAGCATCTTTGAGTAAAAATTTTGAACTAAATTCTGTTATTGTAAAGAATCTTTGAGTATTTGATGTGGCAAAATCTTCTAATTTATTCGTTGGAATAAGTGCAGGATCTAGAAAAGCCCGTTTTGCAGGAAGAGTTTCTGTTGTATTTTGCAAGGCCTTTACAATTTTGTTTTTCGTTTCAGTAGGCACTTCATCATCATAAAAGGCCAAGGCTACCAGTTCTTCTGATAGGTACCAGAGGTGACCTAACAGTTTTTTAATAGCAACAAATGCAATTGTGTCATTTATTTGTTTGTAGACTACAAGATTCTGTAATAATTCCAGATCAAGACGAGGAGCGCAAGATGGCACAGGAGCTGTAAACCATGCCTTTACATACAACCAAGTAGCAAATAGACAGAAGTCTTTTAGTCCTTTTTTGTCTTTTACTGAAATTTTGAACTGAGATGTGAACATAAAAGTTTTTAATGAATATTTAATTTTGGCCATCCACCTAGCCCGATGAAGTCCCGCTGGATGTTTAAATTTGATTCCACCTTTTGGTTCACCTCCCCAAAAAATAATTGTTAACTGCAATAGTTGTAGGTAATCGTCTCTTGGTTGGAATGTATCTAGTTGATTTGCTGCAAATATAATTATGTCATCTTTGATGTCATGAATATTTTCATAGATATCTGGATCTGATAATGCTGTTTCGTAGTCCTCCTTATTAATGCTTGACCATTTTTCTCTGAACTTCTTAAAAAGGACTATATCTGGGCCAGAAGATGGTGATAAAGACTTTCAAACAACAGCTTCCAGCATAATTTCAAATATGTGGTGTCGACATGCCAGCCACAATAAATCGTTGTCGAATTTTTGTTCTAGAAGAATAGCTGCACCATTTCTAGGACCAATATTGGCTGCCGTTGTATCGAAACACACGCATTTTATTTGTTCGCAGATGACCCATTCAAGCGATGTCTGATTGTTTGCATTAAAACTAGAGACGCATTTCTGTCACTCAATTTTGCAACATCAAGACTTCCTAATAATTAATTTATCATCAAACAATTTTCTACGTTTGCCTACCTTACTTTTCCATGTTGAAGGTTGTGCAGCACAGAAACCAGATTCATCACTTTTACTCTCCTCTGATTCTGATTCTGATGATGTACTGGTGAGTATGACAGCCTCTTCATTCTTCTTTCTTTTGATCTCTTCTTCTGCTTTCCTCTTGTCATAACGTTGTTGCTTTTCTGCTGCTCTTTGCTCGTTTTTAGCAACCCTTATCAATGGTACCCATTTTTCCATGACGTCCTTTCTCACGTTGCATTTTCAAGAATTTCTTATCATCTTCTATTTTTATAAGCTGCATAGCATTCTCATGAGCAATGTCAAATAAGTTTTCCAGTTTATCTTTCCATTTTTCTTCTTTATTATTTAAATTTTGTGATCTTTTCAATTTGTTTACTTTGTTTTTCTTAAGCAGCTGCCATTCCTTTAGTATTCCTTGAATTTTATCTACTACATGTATTCTTTGTTTTGCTGGTATTCCTGCTTTTTTCCAAACTGCTAGCACATCATCCGCAGTAGAGCAGCATGATTCTCTAATGCCTCGCTTTTTAATATTTCTGTAGTGCATGAAGAGGGCCATCATTTCCTTCTCTGATGGTAATACGGATGTTTTTAGTACTGCAGAGGGCTGCCCAATTAGCCATACTTCAGTTTCTTTTCTTGTAGAACTTCTTCCAACTGAGCAACTGGGTGATGGTGAGTTAGGCCTAGCTTCCATAATCGATTAATTGGTATCAAAATTACGAGTTCCAAGCAACAATTAAAAGCAAGCTACGTAGTATATAAACCATTAATTAAAAATTCTGAAATATAAACAATTAAACATAAAATCATAAGTTGTAAAAACAAACAAATTGAAAAAAAAGGGAAACTTTGACGCCTGGTAGCACATAGTAAATTTTATTTAAAATTCACCAAATTTGGCATACACTACTTTTTTGTCATAGGGAACAAAAATACAGGTTGAACAATTAAAAAAAAAAACTTTGATTTTTTTGAATCACCCTAAATTTATTATATATATATATATATATATGGGAATGAACTCAGAATGGTTCCCTGAGTTTTTTATGATACACAGACCGTGCATGGAACAAGGAACTCTTCTGGGATAATTAAATCCACTATAGTCCGAATAAGTAATGGTAAATGACAAATACCATAGTTTTTCTTTTTCATGATGCAAGCCCGACGTTCCATGCACGGTCTGTGTGTATCATATATATATATATATATATATGTTAAACACAGACCGTGCATGGAACAAGGAACTCTTCTGGGAAAATTAAATCCACTATAGTCCGAATAAGTAATGGTAAATGACAAATACCATAGTTTTTTCTTTTTCATGATTTTAGCCCGACGTGGGCAACGGGTCTCTCAATGTCCCGGTTGAGGTTTAAGTTTTGGTTTTTTTTGGCTAAAAATACAATAGTTACCCCCTTTTTCTTTGATTTATTCAACCCGACGTGAATGCAACGAGTCTTTTACTTATATAGAGGTTCTGAATGTAGGGATCTAGGCTTGCTTTAAACCCTAGATCCATGTCCCAAAGCTGGATCCTGTCTGCTTTGCAGATAGCTGGTGAGGGAAGCTATATTTATGGAATCTCTTTGCGAGAGACCCGTTGCCCACGTCGGGCTAAAATCATGAAAAAGAAAAAACTATGGTATTTGTCATTTACCATTACTTATTCGGACTATAGTGGATTTAATTTTCCCAGAAGAGTTCCTTGTTCCATGCACGGTCTGTGTTTAACATATAATTGTCTCAGGGAACCATTCTGAATTTGTGTATATATATATATATATATATATATATATATATATATATATATCAAAGCTGGGCACAAACCGTTAATCCGTTAATCGTTAATTAACGAAGTTAACTTTTTCGTTAACGATTTAACTTTTAAGTTAACTTTGAAAATCATTATCGGACTAATTAACTTCCGTTACATTTAACTTCCGTTAACTCAAGTCCGTTAACCCAAAAAATTCATAAATAAACGTTTAAAAGTTTCTATTATTTTCAGTGCTGGATCCGTGGACGAGCAGGAGTTGGAGTATGTCTCCCTGGCAGTGTCTGTGGTTGAGCCTGACGATGTCGACACTATCGTTGGCAATCCCATCAACCTGCCAGCCCACACCTTCAACCTAGTGGCCAGCAAGGATGCAGATGCTGCACTGCAGAGTTCAGTGTTCAAGGGGCCCTACAGGGCTGCCATGGCCAAGGCACGCGCCCTCTGGAACCTGCAGGATCGCAGCACTGTGGCAGCAGACAGCATCTACGCTGAGGTGGGGAGGAGGCTGGTTGTCCCCAACACGACGAGGTGGAACTCCACCTATGACTCTGTGGTGGTCCTGAACACAATCCTGGAGACGAAGAGGCCTGCTCTCCACAGAGTCATGACTCAGCTGAAGGTCAACAGCTTCAAAGACCAGGATGTCGACTTAATGAAAGAGTATGTCAAGGTAATATATTTATAAATTAATAATAAACTAGCGGGACTCGTGGAAATTCCACGATTAATTTTTTTTCTGGTTACAATTAAATGCAGGACCTTGATACAATAATAGCGTTGTTTACGTAAACGTTTAAGAATACAATTATTCCAACTATATTTATTTATTGCAATAAAGTTATATTTTTCTTAACACCAGCCAGTAGATACGTTTTAGTTTTGCTCATTCAATTATCGTTATATTATGAGTAAAATACAGCAGAATAATATTGCAGAATAATACAATTTGAATTTCTACAATTTACTAATTCTCCATTGTTTTATTTCCAGATCATGTCACCTGTTGCCAAAGCACTCGACAAGATCCAGGGGGAGGAACAAGCCTACCTTGGGACTCTGCTGCCAACAGTTGCTGCGACAATTTCAGGCTTAAGGGCTTGAAGTCCAAGGGCTCGTCTACTGCAGCGCCTTGGTCGACGCACTTTTGGCAGGCATCGACAAAAGGTTTGGGCCCCTCTGGAGGATGACGAATGCCAGCTGGCTGCTGCCTTCCATCCCAGGTTTCGCCTCATCTGGTTGGACAAGTATGACAACACCAAGGTCGCCAGGGTGAGGAAAAGCATGGAGGGTACAGTCGAGGAGGCCATGAAGCAGCAGTCCAACGAAGTGGGCAGCAACAGTGAAGGCAGCAACAACGAGGAGGAGGAGGAGGATGACTTCTTCAGTGCTGTCATCCAGACAAAAGAGAGCAGCAGAAGCCACAGGTCACTCAAGGGCAAGGCCCAGAACTTGGTCAAGACCTGGCTGGAAACCAACTCCAAGGACTTGCTGACAGATGCTGCCTTCTTGGGTGAGCAAGTGTTGGTGGACTTGTTCATCAAGTTCAACACAGCCATCCCCTCCAGTGCTGCAGTGGAGCGTTTGTTCTCTATGGGCAAGGACATCCTGAGGGCCAAGAGATCATCCCTGTCTGATGAAAACTTTGATATGCTAATTTCATGAAGGGCAACATGCATCTCATGGACAAAATGGAGAACGAGAAGAAGAGGGAAAATTAAATTATATATATTGTGTTTTTCATTTTTTTTATAATAAAAGTTAACGTTAACGGTTTATCGGTAACTTCCGTTACAGTTTAACGAATTAACGGATTAACGGTTAACGAAGTTAACTTTTTGGTTAACGGATTAGCGGTTAACGAAGTTAACTTTTTGGTTAACGGTGCCCACCACTGATATATATATACATTTCAACTGCAAAGAACACGCAATATAAATAACGTAAAGAACGACGCTTGTATAGGAGAACATTCCGCGCAAGATGAGAAGAGAGAACGAACAAATGAAAAAATGAGGTAACCACCCAGGAATCGAACCCGGGATCTTCCGATTGCCGGTCAGATATGATAACCATTACACCACGGGCCTCACTCGAACAAATGCCGTAATTCCTCTACATACGCGCAGAAACCAATGCCCCAAGGGAGCACCTCCCGCATGCCGTATCTATATATACATTTCAACTGCAAAGAACACGCAGTATAAATAACGTAAAGAACGACGCTTGTATAGGAGAACATTCCGCGCAAGATGAGAAGAGAGAACGAACAAATGAAAAAATGAGGTAACCACCTGGGAATCGAACCCGGGATCTTCCGATTGCCGGTCAGATATGATAACCATTACACCACGGGCCTCACTCGAACAAATGCGTAATTCCTCTACATACGCGCAGAAACCAATGCCCCAAGGGGGCACCTCCCGCATGCCGTATCTATATATACATTTCAACTGCAAAGAACAGCAGTATAAATAACGTAAAGAACGACGCTTGTATAGGGAACATCCGCGCAAGATTGGTTTCTGCGCGTATGTAGAGGAATTACGGCATTTGTTCGAGTGAGGCCCGTGGTGTAATGGTTATCATATCTGACCGGCAATCGGAAGATCCCGGGTTCGATTCCCGGGTGGTTACCCCATTTTTTAATTTGTTCGTTCTCTCTTCTCATCTTGCGCGGAATGTTCTCCTATACAAGCGTCGTTCTTTACGTTATTTATACTGCGTGTTCTTTGCAGTTGAAATGTATATATAGATACGGCATGCGGGAGGTGCCCCCTTGGGGCATTGGTTTCTGCGCGTATGTAGAGGAATTACGGCATTTGTTCGAGTGAGGCCCGTGGTGTAATGGTTATCATATCTGACCGGCAATCGGAAGATCCCGGGTTCGATTTCCGGGTGGTTTACCCCATTTTTTAATTTGTTCGTTCTCTCTTCTCATCTTGCGCGGAATGTTCTCCTATACAAGCGTCGTTCTTTACGTTATTTATACTGCGTGTTCTTTGCAGTTGAAATGTATATAGATACGGCATGCGGGAGGTGCCCCCTTGGGCATTGGTTTCTGCGCGTATGTAGAGGAATTACGGCATTTGTTCGAGTGAGGCCCGTGGTGTAATGGTTATCATATCTGACCGGCAATCGGAAGATCCCGGGTTCGATTCCCGGGTGGTTACCTCATTTTTTCATTTGTTCGTTCTCTCTTCTCATCTTGCGCGAAATGTTCTCCTATACAAGCGTCGTTCTTTACGATATATATATATATATATATATATATATATATATATATATATATATCCTATTTTATATATATATATATATATCCTATTTTATAATATATATATTATATATATAATAGGCTCCTCTTGCGGGGTGAGGACAAGGCTCCTTGCTCTCCCCTATGCTGTTTAATGTGTATATTGACGGATTAATTGCTTCACTTAATGAGGCAACAGTAGGATGTTGTATAGATAACACAAGGATAAATAACTTAGTTTATGCCGATGATATGGTGTTAATAAGTCCCTCTGTTAAAGGTCTGGATCGGCTACTAAATGTCTGCGAAGTGTATTCGCAGAAACATGATATTCTTTTTAATGTTACAAAAACTAAGGTTATGCAATTTCATCCTAAAGCTGTAATCAGCCAGCTGATATAAGGTTTAAAATGAATGGTGAAGTAATTGAGGAAGTACAAGAGTTTAAGTATTTGGGTCAAACTATTACCAGCTCCTTGAGTGATGACTCGGATATAAGAAAACAATCTCGAAGCCTGTGTGCTAAAGCGAATATGACCATAAGGAACTTTCGTTTCTGTACAAGTGAAGCTAAAGACACTCTTTCGTACTTTCTGCAGTAATATATACGGTCAGCAACTCTGGGTGAATTATAAAAAAAGTTCTGGCAGAACCCTAAATTTGCTGTACAACGGGTCTTTTAGACTCTTACATAAATTACCCCCGAGATGCTCGGCTTCGCAAATGTTTGCTACCCGCAATGTCCCGAGCTTCCCGGAGGTAACAAGACGTGCTCAACACAGTCTAATGCAAAGAATTAAAAAATCAACCAACCCGATCATCCAAGCTATCCATGAGTCCTGCCATTTATCCGCTAAGCTATGGACTTCTTGGTACGAAAACGTCTGTCTGTAGCTCCACTTAACTTCGACAGTGCAGTATTATTTCTAATCAATTGTATATATTTCTATCCTCAGTATATGAACTGTCATTGTATTAATAATATTTGTCATATGGACTATAGTCTGCCAATAAACCTTTTCATTTTCATTCATATATATATATATAATATATATGACTTACTTGACTTATGTCCCTTCTGAGGTTTCAGGTAGGGTCCCATCTGATATGTCGGTATTGCCTCCACTCGTCTCGATCCCTCGCCAGATCCACCAGCTCTCTGGTCGTTAAACCTTCATTAGCTTCGCCGAACCCCTGCAGCCATGTCCGTCTCGGTCGTCCTCTCGGGCGGTTTCCGTGTACTCGTCCATGCAGCGTCAATCTTGACCATCTCTCCGCCTCCATCCTCTCAACATGCCCGTACCATCTCTTCTGTGCATCGTGCACTCTCTCCACTATATTCCGTTCCATTCCAGCCATTTCCCTCACTCTCTGGTTTGTCACCCTATCCTCCCATCTTATATTCAATATTCTCCTCAGACAGTGCATCTCGAATGCCAATAGTTTCTCCTCTTCTCTCCTTTTCATTACCCAGCATTCTGATCCATATAAGGTTCCAGGTATCACTATTGTTTTCAGCAGTTGCAGTTTAAGTTTTCGCGTGATGTTTCGGTCTTTCCATACTTTTGTGAACCTTCTGAAGGTAAAGTACCCAAGTCCAACTCTATCACTCACCATCTTGAATGTATCTCTGTCTTCCGTGAACCGTACTCCCAAGTATTTGAACGAGTCCACGTGTTCTATCGCTCCTGATGACAACCTTACCTGAATAGCTTCTCCTCTTCTTCCTAGATTTTATTTTATTTTTGTTAATAGTTATACTTTGTACACGATGTTTCCAATCTGTCCACCATTTCCTGTAGTTGCTCCACCGATTCTCACATCAGCACACGTCGTCTGCGTATCTCAGGTTATATTATATATATATATATATATATATATATATAATATATATATATATATATATATATATATATATATATATATATATATATATATATATACAACTGAGAATGTTGTCCTGAGAAACTTTTATGCTACACAAACTGTGCATGGAACAAGGAACTCTTCTCTTCTGGGAAAATTAAATCCACTATAGTCCGAATAAGTAATGGTGAATGACAAATCCTAGTTTTTATTTTTCATGATGGAAACACAACCTGGACAACAGAGTTCCTTCTTCTATGCACAGTCTATGCGTAACATGTATAATTATTATATTAATTATATAATATATATATATAATTATATATATATTTTATTATTTTTTTTCACTACTCTCGGGAGAGTAGTTTCTAAGAAAACTAATCTAGCTGTTTTGAAGTTTAAAAGAAAATAAATATGAACAAAACGTATGCTAATCCTACTACTACTTAAGATAAGTTTCCCAAAGGAACTTTTATCCTAGAGCCCTCAATCCTTGCTTTTCATATATAGAGTATATGATGAAAATAACCACGAAGGAAAATAAAACATGAAATAGTGCTCAAGCGATTTCGCCTAATGACATCCTCAGGAACACTGAAATTAATCACCCAGAGTTTTAGCGCCTTGCCCTTCTCTTCTTATCTATATACATATTTAGATAAGAAGGGCGAGGCGCTAAAACTCTGGTAGCTGTTCCACCTGAATTGTACGATCCTCACAAATATAAAGTAACTAGCAGAAGTTACGAATATTCATGATTTTTTTGTAACTAATTAGTTACAATCACTCGGCAAAAAAATATAACTAGTTACCACTACAGTTGCTCAAAAAGTAACGATTACTGAGTAATTAGTTACGTCACAGCACTGTATAATACACCTTGTATACTTTTAAACTTCATTATTTTGAACTTTATAAAAGCATATACTTTCCTGGTTCAACAGACAATGTAATACATAATATAGCTTCAGATCATTTATCTGCTTGGATAACCTCCATAGGCCGGAGTGGTTTTGTTGTCCAAATGTAATATAATGAAATGAGAAGAGTTATACATTAAAATTAACAAGAAGTTAACTTCAAAATAATACAACTTCATTTCTTTTTAAAATTCATACAGTATATATGATCACTATTTACTTAAAACTTTTAATGCAATCATTATGAATATCAAATTAAGCCTCTGCGAGTATGTTACAAATTTGTGTTCGTCTGTGGAAATCATGTACGAGTTCCATACACGAATTGCACGTAGGGTTTAAATTAAACAAACCTGAAAAAAGTTGCACACACACTCTCTCATAAATATTTATCAACGTCGTAAACACACCTTAAATGTCTCGTTAAGTTTCAACACTCTTCTGTTGGATAAAAGCAGCGAGACACAAACTTTTATTTAATTTTCTTATCAGTTGCGTCAGTAAATTGCATACTTTTTGTACCCGCTGAGCCTGAAATGAAGATTATTTGTATTCCTGGTGTGGTGTTGGTTTAAATTTGTGAATTCGAATGAGGTATTTGAAAAAATGCTTAAAGCCGTTTTCTTTTCCTTTTGGGGATACTTAATTGTCTTCCATGAATTTATTATAATGTTATAATGTTTCAGACCAACAAAGACCCTAGGATCCACTCATGGCTGGTCTACCTAACTGTGTTCGTAATTGTGTATTGTGCATGTCCTCCGTGGAGGCGGAGGGGACCTACTATTTTACGTGGGTTCCGAGCCACAAAGCCTTAATTTTTCTACCTTAAACTATACCCAATCTATCAAAATATGCGTCTAATCGATTTTTAAACATGTTTATAGACGTGCTACTAATTACTTCTACCGGCAAACTATTCCACCTATTTACTATTCTATGCGTAAAAAAGTTTTTGGCAACTGCTGTCTCGAACCTTTTACTTGTCAACTTACACCCGTTATTTCTAGTCCTATTATATTGAGATATTTCGAAAAAGCTATCTCTACGTTATCGAACCCATTCATAATTTTGAAAACCTAGATTAGATCACCCCTTAGCCTCCTAGTCTCGAGTGTAGTCAATTTTAACTCCTTAAGCCTATCCTCGTACGACTTCGACCTAAGGGACGGAATCATCTCAGTTGCTCGTCTTTGAACTCTTTCGAGTTTGTCTATATCTTTTCGCATATGCGGATTCCAAAAGGGGTCTAACTAATGATTTATAAAGAGGAACTATAATATCGCGCGATTTGTACTCAAAATTTCGAGCTATAAAACCTAACACTTTGTTCGCTTTATTGACCGCTGCTGTACTTTGTTTTGCTACTTTTAAATCACCAGTGACTATAACTCTTAAATCTTTTTCCTGCTCTACGCTTGCTAACTCCTTCCCTGACATACTATACGCAAAATTACCGTTACGCGAACCTATATATAAAATTTTGCACTTATCGACGTTAAATCTCATTTGCCATGTGGCTGACCAATCAACGATTTTATTCAGATCTTCCTGGATTTTACCTCTATCTTCGTCATTAATCGCCCTACCACCCAGCTTCGTGTCATCCGCAAACTTTGAAACTGTACTGACTAGGCCGACGTCTAAATCGTTAATATATATAAGAAAAAGCAAGGGGCCCAACACAGAACCCTGAGGAACACCACTCGCTACATTAGCCCAACACGACTCCGCTCCATCAACGACCACCCTCTATTTCCTACCTCGCAACCATTCTTCTATCCAATTTCTTACTACACCCCCGATTCCATGAGCCTTAGTTTTTTCAATGAGTCTTTTGCGCGGTACGGTGTCAAACGCTTTTTGAAAATCTAAATACACTACATCAACCGCCAGATGACTATCGTAAACGTCAACCACGCTTTGAAAAAACTCTAAAGATTAGTTAAGCAAGATTTGTTTCGTCTAAAACCGTGCTGCGTATTTCTAACCGAGTTATGCAATTCTAAGTGTTCGACTATACGATCCCTAATTATTGATTCCAGCAGCTTACCTACAACAGACGTTAAACTGATTGGCCTATAATTTCCCGCCGCACCTTCATCGCCTTTCTTAAAGATAGGTGTTATGTTTGCTAACTTGAAATTATCTGGTACACACCCCTCAGAAACAGACGCATTAAAAATCTTTGTTAGCGGCACAACAATGCTATCTTTTAATTCTTTTAGTTGTATGGGATATATGGAATCCGGCCCCGATGATTTACGCATTTTCATTTTATCAATATAGCGCATTACCTCCCCTTCACTAACCACAATATTATCCAAAATATTACCAGTATCAAAAGATATGTCTATGACCGTAGGGATATTCATTACATCCTCTATAGTAAAAACTGACGTAAAAAATTCGTTTAGCAAGGTAGCCATTTCCTTGTTTTCAGAAACGATCTCCGTTAACATTTTTCGACAGCCCCAAGACACTTTACTGGATTTCTATTGTTGACGTATTGAAAGAATCGCTTGGGGTTTTCTTTACCGTCACGAGCTATAGATATTTCAAATTCGCGCTTGGACTTTTTTATTACGCTTTTCGCTTCACGTCTTACAGATATGTTGTTGTTTCGTAACCACAAATTGTCTTTATCGCACTTATGTAGCCTGTAAGCCCTATCTCTACTCACTCTTTATGATGTATGTCTCCTACTCCAGAAGTAAACCACAAGGGGTTGTTATTTACTTTCGCACGCTTAATTTTGTACGACACACACACACACACACAATGGAATACACGTTCTAAATTTTGTCTAAACACTGCAATATCCTTAATATCAGCTCTGAGAGAGCTGATATTAAGGATATTGTATTTTTGTTTAGACAAAATTTAGAATGTGTATTCCATTTCCTCAGCAACCAGTAGCGGTCCTGTTACGTACATAGCAAAAAGACCTCGAGTATACTAACGAGTCACTGAGCAAATTGAGCGCAGACTTTATCCTTAATTTTATATCATTAGCTTTGATTTTTTACATATTAGATTAAATAGTTCTTCGCTTACTTGTTTATCTATTACTTTTCATTACATCTTATCTTTCCCTCCAGTGAAATATGCGCGCAACAACAAACCATAAAGAAATGAAAATTTAACCCCTCGTTACGAAATATATAATTTCGTAAAATTTATATAGGAACACTTTCGACTCTTCCATTTTAAAAGCGTGATAGTCAACTGGTGCCAAGTGCCACTCCAATCTGGGGACCATGAATTGAGTCATTTCGTCTAATTTTAATTAAAACCTCTCTTCCGTTTTCGAAAGATGATGGAGGGTACCCGACATGTTGAGCATACGAAAATTGTTAAAGGATAAAATGTAAAAGCATCGCATTCATTATTACCGTATACTTATACCAAATTCTAATTAATAATCTTAACATTATCATCAATAAAACTTTAATGGCTAATTTTTCACATATGGATGTAATCAATAAAATAATTATTAAAAATTAGAATATCTTTTTTGGTATTCATACCAATCAAAATTCAATTGTACGTTTTTCAAATATCAATAACAATAATACCAAATGATATATATAAAGTTCACAGATATTTTCAAATGCCCCCCAAAAAATTCTTTACAAACGTTGGATACAGATTTTGACATTATGCAGGACAGGCGTTTTTTATATTAACCTTATGATTTACGAGAGTTGATGATGTGTGAAGGTGTGCAGTATGTCCGTACACATGTTGTGTAAAGAGTACATACAGTATGTCTGTATAGAGAGATGTCTATCCATTATAACTGCGATGGTTGCTATTTCTGCCCTTCCAAAATCAATTCCGATTCTCTCTTAACTTTCGAACAAAAAAGAAGAAACAAACTGTTCTAATCCAACCTTAACAAATTCAATTCCAGATCAGTGTCACCCATCTACGTTGACCCTCGTTTATCTCCACTTTTTCCTTCCAGGGTCAGAGAGACGAAACACTAACAGCCGAAAAAGGTTAGAAAAGCAGCATTAAAACAGCTTAACGTAAATCATAATAAATGGCTCCTAAATTAACAGGTTCTAAATAACGTCTCTCTCCTCCCAAGAGAGAGAACCCAAAGTCATCGAGTTTTCATACCCTTCAAATTTACACCCAGGAAGTCGTGGAGATCCAAGAAGCAGCCACAACACTTATCTGACCAAATAATAATCTATGATGTCACTACGAGTATTCTACGGTGTAATTAACATTATGCCCATTTCAAGTTATTAAGTTTTAGATAAAGTTATTACAAACCGATAAGACAGATAACAATAACATATACAAAATAATGAATAATGATCCACGAGATAAAAAAACGCATGAATGAGCAGCTACGATACACCTTAAAAAATACAATAAAATACAAACATTAAATACAAAATGGCAGCTGAAAATGCCGACTTTGAAATGTCGGTTTATAATACAAGCTTCCGAACGACCACCATCAATCACGGAGTATAAATGCAATCTCGCCTCTCAAAACCTACAAAATCCAAGGTTTAAAACCATAAACTTAAACCCAGTGACCGATAATTAATTAAAATATCTTCAGTTTTCATCATAAATAATGAACAAAGTATTGATAAAATGCAGAGTAATAAAAGTATTATGATGGGCTATTTACAGTATTAAGTAGCATTTCGTAAAAATATCAAGATCCTCGCCACCTATTTCTGTAAGATGTCGCACGACCTTAAGAAAGAGACCTTGACCTCGATTTTGACCTTGCAGGACTCCTGGAACGAGATGAAACTTTGTTCTTTTTTCGATTTCCACTCGAAGATTTTGACCTGAAAATAAATAATGCAAAATTCATCATAAAAACTTTAAAACCAAGAACACGGCATTTTATGAGAGGGCACACTCCTAAATGCGAAAGGAGATGGGAGGGGCGGAGGAGGGAACAGATAAATGAATGATGTATGATGAAGAGCGAATTTATGGTCAAAGTACGAATGGAGAGTGAAGTGATGATTTTGGATAGATTAACAACGGATGTATGACAACAATGAATAGCCAAATACTACGAGAAGGAAAGAGTGATGTTTACGCAACGCGAAGTTCGTCTTTTTAAGTTCAGCGCTTTAGTGAAGTTCAAATAAATGCCATCAATTAATTACCTTTTCCTCATCTTCTTCTTTTTGGACTTCTTCGAGTGACTTTTGGATTTGGATTTGGATTTGGATTTCTTCTTTAGTTTCCTTAAACAGAAAATTTAATCAATTAATCCATTGATCTATTCATCTCTCTGATTCTAACACAAACAATAAGGTAACCATGAACCTACCTTGAGCGAGACCTGCTTCTTGACCTTGAAACAGACTCTGAATCCGAACGTAAACTCTTCGACTTCGGTTTTGGACTCCTGCTTGAGGGTGACCTCGATTTTTTAGCGTCCACTTTACTCGACCTGGAAATTGGACTTTTAGACAAGGACCTTGACCTTGAACTCCTGGAGCGAGATCTTCCCTTTCTCCCTTTGGACTTAGACAAGGAAGGAGACCTCGATTTCCGTTTCCGAAACCTTGAGCCGGAAACCTTTCCAGCTGGTGACCTGGATCTCGACCTAGACTTGGATCTTGATCTTGATCTAGACCTAGACCTTGATCTCGATTTTGACTCCTTAGAATGCGACCTTTCTTTAGTAGAGTTCTTCAAGGGTGACCTTGAAGTGGTGACATTTAATGGCGACTTGGAGCGTGACTTCAACGGTGCAGTTTTCAAAGGCGATCTTGACCGTGATCTTGAAACTTTGGGTGACTTTGACCTGGACTTCTTAAGCCACTGAGGTGACCTCGACTTTGACTTCTTAAGCCTCTGAGGTGACCTCGACTTTGACTTCTTAAGCCTCTGAGGTGACCTCGACTTTGACTTCTTAAGCCACTGAGGTGACCTCGACTTTGACTTCTTAAGCCACTGAGGTGACCTCGACTTTGACTTCTTAAGCCACTGAGGTGACCTCGACTTTGACTTCTTAAGCCACTGAGGTGACTCGACTTTGACTTCTTAAGCCACTGAGGTGACCTCGACTTTGACTTCTTAAGCCACTGAGGTGACCTCGACTTTGACTTCTTAAGCCACTGAGGTGACCTCGACTTTGACTTCTTAAGCCACTGAGGTGACCTCGACTTTGACTTCTTAAGCCTCTGAGGTGACCTCGACTTTGACTTCTTAAAGCCTCTGAGGTGACCTCGACTTTGACTTCTTAAGCCTCTGAGGTGACCTCGACTTTGACTTCTTAAGCCTCTGAGGTGACCTCGACTTTGACTTCTTAAGCCTCTGAGGTGACCTCGACTTTGACTTCTTAAGCCACTGAGGTGACCTCGACTTTGACTTCTTAAGCCACTGAGGTGACCTCGACTTTGACTTCTTAAGCCTCTGAGGTGACCTCGACTTTGACTTCTTAAGCCTCTGAGGTGACCTCGACTTTGACTTCTTAAGCCTCTGAGGTGACCTCGACTTTGACTTCTTAAGCCTCTGAGGTGACCTCGACTTTGACTTCTTAAGCCTCTGAGGTGACCTCGACTTTGACTTCTTAAGCCTCTGAGGTGACCTCGACTTTGACTTCTTAAGCCTCTGAGGTGACCTCGACTTTGACTTCTTAAGCCTCTGAGGTGACCTCGACTTTGACTTCTTAAGCCTCTGAGGTGACCTCGACTTTGACTTCTTAAGCCTCTGAGGTGACCTCGACTTTGACTTCTTAAGCCTCTGAGGTGACCTCGACTTTGACTTCTTAGCAACTGACTTTGAACGCGACTTTGAACGCGATTTCGAACGCGATTTCGAACGCGATTTTTCTTGTTTACTGTTTATCACGTCAGACGTCTTATTCCTCGGGGGTGACTTTGATTTCGAACGCGACCTCGATTTGGAGGACGACTTGGAGCGTGACCTGGATTTAGATCGTGATCCAGATTTGTGGGATCTTGAAGTTGTGAATTTCGATCGAGAACTTCTCTTCGATCGTGATCTCGATCGTTTAGATTTGGATTTTTTGGAAGATTTTGGCGACCTCGAAAGTGACCTTTTTCTCGACCTTGATCTTGAAGCTCTGGACCCGCTCGAGTACGACCTTGATTTAGAAGAGCCAGAAAGGGATCTCTTCCTCTTCCCTCTTCCACGTGATCTTGACCTAGAAGTATTGGACCTCGACCTTGACCTTCTATTTCTTGACCTTGACCTCGATCGCGACCTTGAGCCAGAACTCGACCTGAAATTATAAAGTACTCCATGAACCAGACGGCATTCAAATTTGATCTTCAAAAGACTGTTCAAGTATTATATCTTAAGGAATGGCAAATAGGAGGTAATCAGTTACTTTCTTTTCATGGCGAGTAATATACAATCACGTAACCATCACCCACCTTGACCTCGAAGAGTTCCTCGAGCCCGACCTTCCCCTCGAGCGTGACCTCGACCAGCTCCTTGACCTTGACCTTCGCGACCTTTTGTACTCATCGATGAGTTCGATCTTACGTCCGTGAAGCTTCTTCCCGTCGAGTTTAATGAGGGCGTTTCGCATGTCATTATACGTCAAGAACTCAATTACTCTGACGGAGAAACAACAATTAATAATGACTATTTTCTTCAACACTGATGTGAATTACAAAAAACCTGATAATTTTTCTTTTAAATTTCATGCATTAATTATTCTAACCTTAGTTGTGAACCGATCAAATTAAACCATATATTTTATCCAATTCAAACCATTATTAGAATATCACTCGATAAGGGATAAACTTTTAACTGGTTATTCGTAGTATGGTAGGTTTACTTGTCATAATTTTTTAATATCGTACGATGGCGTTATCTTTCTTCCTGAATTACTGAAGAGGAAGAACTGCGTATATACGTCCTTGAAAAAACAAATCGATATAAATCACTGTTCTTGCCTATATTAAGTTAGTGGCACTCACCCTTTATTTTTGCCATTCTGGTGAGCATCAGCGTAAGTAACTTCTCCAGCTTGCCTCATAAAATCTTTTAAGTCCTACAAAGAATACATAAAATTAAACCTTCACATACTCAACAATGTTTAATTAATAAATAATAATAAACCCCAAATTAATCAATGTAATAAAGTTAATTGGAATGGAATAATTATTAATTAAATACTTACAAAATAATGAGCTGTAATAATAAAACAAATAATGGATATTATTATTATTACTTATTAAATTAGTCAGCCCTAAAAATTGTGAATTTTCATTAAAAAATAAGGATAATAAATACTATCTTTTGTTCCATGCATAAAATTTAAGTTAAAGAATAATAATTATAATTAAACCTAACCCCGAGATGGTAATGGCTAAGATTGGACTAATCAGACGTCAGCAATTTAAAGTTCAAAAAGTTTCTCTACAACTGATTTTGAAGTTTTCTTATCACCTGAAAAGATTACTTTGATAAACCATGTCGGAAGGAGGGGAATCGCATTGACTACTAGTAGTAGTAGTAGTAGTAGTAGTAGTACCAGTAGACTTATCAAAAGTAGTAAATCGAGAGAAGCCTCGCCCCTGAGTACCATCATTGTAGTCGATAAACCGAATCCGGGGCATCTGACTCGAGTAGTTTACTGGTAGCCGATTAGCCACGAACCGTACTCGCTCGTAGTCGATTACCCTCGACCATGATCCCTTGTAGTCGATTACCCGCGAACCATGTCCTCTTGAAGTCGAATGAGCTTAAACCGCGTGCGCTTGTAGATCATTTACAGAGAAGCCTATTGGTTGCCGACTAACCACGAATCGTGCCAAATGGTAGTCGGTACACCCCGGAAAGTGTCCTTCGGTAAGCTGTTGAAAATTGGCCACAGTAGCGTACAAGCGACCAACTGACCGTGAACAGTTTCCACTTTTTTCAGTGACTGATGAAGCAGCAGCAGGTTGCCGATGCGTCACGAACCATGTTCGCTAGTAGCCGATCTACCATGAACTTTATCCACTCGTAGACGAAAAGCCAGGTCTAGTAGCCGACTATGTATGAACCACATCCACTTGGAGTCGACTGACCTGTTGTACCCTACTAGTGGCAAGGACTAATGTAGTAGTAAGGCCAAGGGGTGAACCAATGTACTTGTTGATGACTGACCTAGATTACTAGTGGGTATCTTAACCATCGTTCGATATTTCCAGTCGTTTAACACGTAATCATGAGGACCTGATGTCAAGGCATGTAGATTACTGGTATCCACTTATCAAGTGTAGCCAACCTAAGTCTTACTAACAAAAACGTAACAATTCGTATAATAGATGGTCATGCGTATAAAAAATGATCACCTAAATACCTACCTACGAATCATGATCCTTTAAGGTGATTAGCAACAAGGTTTATCGCGAGTAAGCCTGACGCGTCTTTATTTCAAGCGAACCTCAGGAGGCCCTACTTCATTAATCACCGCTCCTAACTTAATTCTACAACTCAGACCGACTATGAACGATACAATAACCCCGTAAATAAACTATTCAGCCCGTATGCCCACATGAGTACCCAATAAAATTAACTTGGACGGGACAAATGAAGCATGAAGTAATTCGAGGGAGTTCGACAATATATTTTTCTTTAATCAAAAGGAAAGGCTGGGGCCAAATTTCAGAGTATTCTCGAGAGAACTTTTACCCTTCAAATTTGGGAAAAATATAGAGTAGAGGGCATGTATGTAGAATCTAATCAGTTTTAAATGTCATTTTCTACCTTTTTATTGGAAGGGGAAGCGGGAGGTGGTGGTGGTGGTGGTAGGTAAACCTAGTTTACTTTAAAATACTAAGGCCGGCCGCACGCAGGATCGTCTCGCGACTCACGACTCGGGTCGTGACAACTGGAGCCGCGCGTGCTTTTACATTGACAGAATGGGAGTGCCGCGCACACTGTAGCGACCGCGACGCAAATCGCGCCACGATCGTCGCAGTGCGCGGGGCTCCCATTCTGTCAATGTAAAATCACGCGCGACTCGAATCGTTACGACCCTAGTCATCAGTCGCGAGACGATCCTGCGCGCGGCGGACCTAAATGATACGGAGCTTGAAACGACGGAAATCCCATATAATGATACTATGAGACTCAAATACCCTCTACTCATCATGGCAAATGAAGCGTACATTTATACACTCTCCCTCTCTCCTCTTTAATTATATCCTTACTGTTTCGGCATATTCTTAAAAGCTAAAGACTGTTAACATCAGCAATGGAGAATTGATAATTTCCGTTTTGTACAAAAGTGTGTCAAAAGTGACTTCTAACTACTGAACTGTAAATTAAATGCGTTATCATTTGAGTGGTCAGAGTTATTTTTATAAAATGGAAACTCGCTTTGAAAATATATTCAATGCCGAGGAAAGTTTACTTTTCGCGTTAAAATAATGAGAAAAAGAGAATACTGCTATTAACTTTCGAGATATCAATTCTCCAACCTAAGTTAACCGCAATTATCTCCGCATTAGACTTCAATTAACATCAAAAGGACGATACTCACACCGCAAAATAAATTTAATAAATTATAATTACTCTCAACCATTTATGGATAAAATAATGGAACTTACCTGCCAAGAAACTTTACTGGAAAGGTTTGATATAGACAACCGATACTGAGTTCTAGAAGGAGGACCAAACCTGCAATTAGAAAAACAATCACTCCGCAGTTATGGATTATAGAGATTACCCAACTGCCAAAAATAAATAGGTGCGTATTTAACTCTGACGTATTTCCAAGGTATTTTATCAGCGCTTAATACCTAGAAAAATACATCTCTATGTACATCAAAGGCTTAAGGGATGATGGATGGGTTAACTATTTTGCTCGTACCCTAGAGTGAGTGTTTGTAATTCTTCAATATGTTACATCACTTTTATGACCCGGTGCTGACTCCATAGGTTCATAACCTTGGGCATTTGAGGGCTCGTCATAGACCCTACCGAGTCAAAGGACCAAAACTATGTTATTTATTATTGTAGTTAAAATACAGATTTAACGAGAACTATGTCAGAATGACATTAATGTCTCAGACTATATTTGTGACCTTTACCTTTGATGCAAGAACCCGATTCTCGCTCGTGACACGCGTGGGCGTGTATGAACTTTTATAAATTTATGTTGAACAGTTCAAAAGTTATACATGGACATGAAAGTGTAATGAACAAATGACTGGATGGACAAGTGCAATCTAGTATGGTCCCTCCAAATCTTTTGGTCAGAGACAATTACAGGGCATAATTGTTATAAATTTTTGAAGTCAAACATTAAACAAAAGACAAAAGCTGTAACATTAGTCAGCAACAGATATGACCAGAAAACCCAAATGTTGCAAACTGAACAGGTCCCTACCTAGTTTTAAACACTGGACCAATTTTTAAAGAAGTCCACAGTGAATGCATTTTTATAGCAAAAATTTCTAATACCATTACAGAAATGTCTACTTAATATTTCTGAAGGTCTAACTCATAGACTGTGTTAGCTATGGCTCCCAAATAAGGTAACAAATAAGGGGACCACATAAAACACTATTTTTCATCTCTCTTCCTACAAATGCCAAATATAGTATTAGCTTTAACCATCAACTGTCTGATGACTTTAGGTATATTCTCTCTTTAAAAAGGGCAAATAAAGCAAGTACCGTACTGTTTACCATTTTATGAAAAAAAAAAAAAAAAAAAATCATATTTTGGCCAATGAATTTCCTTATGTGGTATTGTAGAAAATTGATAAATCTTAAAAACTCTCAATAATCATGAAAGATACTTTGAAATTAAATCTGTGTTACCAATCTGAGTCTTTCACCAAGTTTGGACCATTTGACAAGAAATAGTGAAATTGGTGTTGACAACACCCTCTGAGAGTTCCTTACAATCAGGTGGTTGATAAAGGAATCCCATAGGATGGATATAATACCAAAAATGAATTATTCTATCCATAGAAAAATAATTTAATTGTTTTGTATTAAGAGCACTAATTACCTCACTCAAACTGTGATCCACAAAGGATGAAACACCCAACCCTTTATAATGGCTATTTAAAAAAAGAAGTAAAAATCTCAGTGAAGGTCTACTTATATTAATACCATAAAAAAATAGTCATTCCTTACTTTCTCTTTGACTGAGTTGCTCCTCTGCGCCCTGAATCTGATTTTGCCCACCAGGACCTAGGGGTTGATCGAGCCTTCTCTACAGAAACTCTGAAGAAGAACAAGTTAAGATATTATTTATGGGATGTATCTCAGTCCTAATAAATAAATGGTAGACTTACGGTTGATGAATTGGTAGATTAAATTTCATAAGGGAAAATCTAAGTTTAGATGGGGCACGTGTCTATAGTGACTGATCCAAATATATTTTAAATTGCATTTTACAAATTGAAGATCCCATCAAAACCCGTAACTTGGGAACTTAAGGTCTGACTTTTTCACAGACCAATCCAAATATGGTAAGACTTGCATAATATGAGGGAAAATGGTATCTAAGCAAGTCATTAAAATTATCTTCATATAAACATGATTTTAAAATTTCAGTCCACTAAGATATAAGGTCTTTGGTATTCCTTATTTTCAGCACAACCCCTTAGTCTCTGTTGTTTCCTAAAATTTGACACGTAGGCCATGTATCTGGAGCAGTCACTGATTAATCAGTTTGCCAAAATGTATCGCATGACTCGCAAGAACATGTTGGTCCTCCATTTCTATTCAGCTCATTTCCAATGTAGAGCAAACCTGTGTTTAATTAGAAATCTTTAAATATTTGCAGTATCCTTTAATGTTATATCTCCCAGAGTGAATAACAATAGAAATAAAAACTCAGTAAAAGGGAAGAGGTCACTCGTAAGTCTATAATATAAATTCTACACAAGATCTCTTTTTGTCCAATACTGTTCACCTACTATTTGCTGTATATGGCATTATTTCTTGCCAAATAATAGTATTTTTAACATTTTCTAAAACTATATTCATTTATGATATTATTCAAATAAAGAGTAGTTTATCCTAATAATTTGCAAGACCTTATCTTCGATTTTGGGGCAGAGGGACTGGATGTTTCTTATATCCAGCGTGTGACACTTTCCAAAGGTCAGTTTGTCCCAATTAAACTAAAGATAAGGAACCCAGTGGTGTAGCAAGGGGAGGCTCATGCCCTGGGTGCCAGTTTTTGGGGGGCACCAAATTGGCCAAGTGAACAATTTTTTTTTTAGCATGACATTTGCATTTTTTACATCTGTAGCCAGGAGGCAAGTTTGGACATGTATCATAACCACAGACAAGGGTATAGTAGTAGTAGTAGTTTATTTCTGTTAAAAAAAAATTAAATTTAAAATTTGATTTATTAATAAAAACTGGTACATATAGAAACAAATTGATACATACATGCTAATATAGCAATGTATCAAAAGAAGTGTATTAAATAAAATTGTGACAAAAATATAGAAATATGTGCATTGCCACAAGCTTTAACCAATTGAGCCAATGGCCTAGAAGTTAATCAATGCCTTAAGTGTGCTATATAAAATATTGTGGTGGTGACAGAGTGTAATGTATTCACATAGTTAGTGAATGACAAATATTTAAATAACCACTATTATAATTTTGATGCCAAAAATTCATTTAATTTCTGCTATTGGCAGGTAGACTTCAAAGAGAATGAGTGAAATATGTATACTTTGAGCACACAAATAGCGATGAAAAACTAGACACCAACCAGTTTCAAACTCATTTGTTCTCATCAGGATATCAAAAGTTTTAACCAATTTTGTTCAAGGATGTAAAGTACATTATTGGAAAGACTAATTATAGGTAAATAAGACAATATACAGGATGTCCATAAATGTTTACCCTGAAAACAGAATGCTCTCATGTTTTAATGACAAATCTTACATCCGTTTTCTTTTTACAGGTGATCTCGTACACGCGTAGAGTTTCTGTGTTGGTGTGTTTTGTCTACCGCATTCGCCGCTAGGAGCGCTGTAGTAGCTGTTCAGTTAAGATGGCATCTGTGACAGAGAAGGCACAATGTGTTGTGTGGCTTGCAGAAACAAAATCTCCTGTCAGTGTTCAGTGAAGGTTCAGAACAAAGTATGGAAAGAATCCACCTGATGTGAAGTTAATTAAGTCATGGATGAAAAAATTCTTGGAAACTGGAAACGTGGAAAAGGGAAAGAGCAGTGGTAGACCATCAGTTTCCGATGGGACGGTGGAAAACATTCAAACTGCTTTCACACAGTCACCAAGGAAATCAGTGAGACAAGCTTCATGCCAACTAAAGATACCGAAGTCTACGGTGCACAAGGTGTTACACAAATGTTTGAAGTTACATGCCTACAAGGTACAAATTGTTCAAGAACTGAAGCCTGATGACCATCCAAAACGTGAACAATTCGCTATTGACATTTTGAACAGCATTGATGAGGATAATGACTTCTTGTTACGCGTCTGCTTTTCAGACAAGGCTATGTTTCATCTTAGTGGTAGAGTCAACAGACACAATGTGCATATTTGGGGATCTGAAAACCCACGTGCCGTAAGGGAGCATATTCAGGGCAGTCTGAAGATCAATGTCTGGTGTGGACTAATGCATGATTAGATAATTGGTCCTTTCTTCTTCACTGAGAACGCGGTTTCCATAACTGTGTACCTGGATATGCTCACCAATTATGCCATCCTCCAGCTGCAGGACAGGCAGCCAACTGTCATCTTCCAACAAGATGGGGCACCCCCTCATTGGGCGCATGTTGTTTGTGAAACTCTCGATGCAACATTTCCAAATCAATGGATTGGCAGGGACGGGCCAATCCCATGGCCCCCAATATCACCAGACATTACCCCGCTGGATTTCTTTCTCTGGGGTTATGTTAAAGATTTGGTTTATGCAACAGTTGTTCCAGATATCAGGACATTGCGAGAACACATTACGGATGCAATTGCAACAGTTAACCCACAAATGTTGGAAAATGTGTGGCGTGAGTGTGAATACCATTTAGACATTTTATGTGCCACTAGGGGTGCACATGTGGAAGCTTATTAAGTTCATTAACTATGTATCAAAACTTTGTATGTTTATCTACTTATGATTAAAACTGTGTTTGAATATGAGTGTTTATTTAAAAGTTATAGCATGCTTTAATCAGGGTAATCATTTATGGACACCCTGTATTACATTTCACTGACTAGTGTGTACTGTGTATACCTAAACCTATTATATAATTAGAAATATATTTGAGAAAAAATTCAAAAGTTGTGAACACCTCTAGATTTTTTTATAAAAATAAAACTGAAAAATGAAGGCAAAATTGAATCTGCAAAATTTGATTTTTCAAGGTTTTTCAAGTTTTTGTTCATTACTTTGGTATACTACAGGAACACCTCAAAATTCGTCATTTCGCAGATTCATCATCAATCTTTTACTAACTATAGTTTTGCAATCCATCATCCATATTCACAGATTCGTCATTTTTTTTAAAATATGAAAAAAAAATGATCGAAATTGATGAAATTCAACTGTTTACCAATGCAATATATTATATATTTTGCCAAAAAATGAGTAGAATTTTATTAATTAATCTGTTTAATAACATAATACAGTAAGATGTTTTCTCATTGAAACGTGATAATCTACCTTGAATTTTGTCATTTCATCGTGTTATTCCAGAATGAATTAACGACAAATTTCGAGGTATTCCTGTATTTTAAAATTTCCATGAAAACAGTGTTTATGTAGTAAAACAAGAGAGGTTAAAATAACCAATAATCTTATTAATCTACCTTGAAAATAGGGCTTAGACTGCATGAAATTGACTCTTCATAGTCAAAATTTTCCCAGGGGAGGGCCCCTGGATCCCCCCACCTTAGCACCTAACTCAAGCTGCCTTCAGCAGCCACTGAGAGGGGGGTGCTATTCTCTACCCTTGCCCCTGGGTGCCATGAACCCTCACTATGCCACTGAAGGAACCTTACTGTATATAATGATACTTAAGGAGACGGAAAAAAAATTTGAGTATGAAATTGAAAATTTACTTAAATTAAAATAGCAATTCCAAAACCAAATACAGTTAGCTATACATGTGTCCCTCATACTTGAGACTTCATGACCAACCTGGTTCCCAGTAATTCTCGACCATTCATTTCATAAACAGCATCACTAGCATCTCGGTCATCATCAAATTCCTAAGAAAAAATATAAGTATTATACAGACAACCATATAGTACAGTGCAAGTTTAAAGTAAGCAAGCTAGTCTAAAATATAGCTCAAAATCAATCTGATCTTCATATGCTCTTTAGCTACATAAACTTATTGTTAATAGCAAGATATATTTTTAGCAATAATATTAAGCCTAAAAACTGACAAAAGTGAATTTACCATAAAGACCCTATTATGATGGTTACAAAAATTGCAACTAGACCTTAAAATAAAATTATACTTCATAGTTTCAATTAGGCCTAAATAGATAAAGCCATAAATAATAAAGGAAATATCCTAATTAAACTATTATTTATATCTAATAATTAGTTAGACTACAATAATATGAAAGTAGCAACTTTGCAAAGTACACCTGGATCCAATTTGTTTTCATTTTGGGATTACCAACTTTTTATGCAAAGAACAGTACTTACAACAAAACCAAATCCATTTTTGATGACAATATCTCTCAATTTTCTATATTTTCTAAAGAATCTTTCAAGATCTTTGACTCTCACTCGATGGTTTAATCCACCAACATAGACTCTGCTGCCACCCATTTTAAAATTTGGCAGTCTTGGCTTAAAATATTATGATTAGATTTAGAGGTTATGCTATTTATAGGCCTGCAATCTTCATATATAAATAAAACATCCAAGATTAATAACATTTTAGCTTATAAAAAATTACATTTATATCAGCATAATTTAGGATTAAATATACAGGGTGGGTACAAAGTCCCTTCCATATATATATATATATATATTATATATATATATATATATATATATATCTCTCTCTCAGAGGCGACAGCAGGGGTCAGGCAGGTCAGGCTCAGCCTGACCTAACTTTAAAAGAATAAATTTAATTTCCTGGTCATCATGTAAAATTTAAATGTGTGTATTTCAAAGATCTATTTATTATGGCCACTTTATTAGAGCAATATAAATTTTAGAATGCCGCATTTTTTCCTTCTCTCCATGGGCTGCTTCTTTGGGCAAAGTCAGACTTGTTTTATGATGCCTGAGTGACCGAGCACATTAAGCCACAAAGCCAGGTCAGGCATCATTTCCAATGCCTTGCATCACACTTATGAAAAAATGAAACTTTTACAAAATTTAATATAATTTAAAATGAACATTAGTATAGCATCTGTCAAAACAATCAGATAAGTATATAATTTTGTCAATATTTTTTCAAAGAAGAGAAAAGTGAGTTTTTCAGTTTACAAGTCAGAAAGCTGTTTGAGTGAAAATAGAGATATGTGGCAACTATGAATTGCGCACAGCTTTCCTCATTGTCAGTTACCTCAGGGACTGTGTCATATTCGTTTCAATGCATTTGAATTTTTTTCTTTTGTGCTGTGTGTGTGTGTGTGTGTGTGTGTGTGTGTGTGTGTGTGTTTCTTTTACTCAACCTTAGATACCCATTTACATTGAAGTACATTTATAAAGATCCTGATTTTACTGCCTGCAAAAATGTCAAAGAACTGCTAAAATTATGCATTGACTTAGATTTAGAAAAAGCTTTTAGCGAATCTGCAAAACTGTTTAGATTGATTTTAACTATACCAGTGAGCAGTGCATCCAGAGAGAGAAGTTTTTCAACATTAAATTGAATTAAGATGTATCTAAGGAACAGAACTGGTCAGGAAAGACTAGTATGTTTAGCAAGAATTGCAATAGAGAAAGAAATTGTGGTTTCCCTGGAGACAGTGGAGAGGCAAGAGATTCTACATGACAAGATCATCAAAGAATTTGCATTGAAACCGAGGAGCAGTGCCGGCCTTAGGGGTGTGCGAACCGTGCGGTCACACAGGGCCCACAACTTAGGGGGGCCCAAAAATTTCACAGAAATTTACCATCGATGTCAGAGTGCCACAATTGGTGTAAATTAATGTAATTTATTTGTGTAATATTGTGTAGTATATATTTGTGTATTAGCTTGATTTTTCTTTTCTTCTCAGTCATTTAAAACAGTAGATAGATTTTAATGAAAAGATTTTCGTTACTTATATATACCTGCAATTGGTTTATGTTTATTTTTATTAAATCTAGTTAATTCTTTTATGTTTTAGTATTCTTATATTACAACTGCCAAATATTCATTTGTAGTTGATTAAGTTATTTTCTTTTTTGTATATTTACAAACTTTATTTTGTGTATTTACTTTTGTTGAATATCCTAATTAAATTGAATTATCCAATTCCTAATTAAATATCCTAAGGCCGGCGCTGGTTGAAACCTCTTATGATAGTTTAAATATTGGATAATAATAAAGTAATAAGTAGTAATAATAGTAAAGGCTGTTGGTCTGTTGGTATTCTGTTACAGGTGCACTTGTATAGTTAAATTTTACTTGTTGTACTTGTTAACAATCTACTAAAAATAAAATGATTTGCAATGAAAAACAATTTGACTTGTGTCATGGGGGGCCCGTACAGTATACTCTGCACAGGGCCTGAAATATCCTAAGGCCGGCGCTGCGAGGAGGTTGGAGTTTATGTATAAATGACTCATGGTAGATTAAATATGATGAAGACATTCTCTAAGGACATAATAAAATACAAGTAAGTTATTATAATTATTAAACAATTTATTGATTTAGTAGGCTTTAAGTAATTTTTGAAAACAAAAGCAAAATTATTTAAAAAACAAAATTTAAATATTCATTAATATGAATTTTATCGAAGTCATATCAAGCCCATAATGCTTGTGCCTGACCTATGTGAAAAGTCTGGCGTCGCCCCTGATATATATATATATATATATATATATATATATATATATATATATATAATATATATATATTAATATATATATATATATATATATATACATATATATATATACTAGACCATTTCACGATTATATGGTAATTTTTCAAATTGAATTTTGATAAACGCACACACTTATTTTTTTATATAAAGGAAGAAAAACAAATAGACAAAATATAATTTTATTTGAATGATAAAAAGGCACCCCTCAGATGGCACTTCTTTTACGTTAATGGATAATTAGAGCAAATATAAGACTGAACGAAAAATATGTTTTAAAACAAAGCGACAAATTCTATTTAAGACATATATGATTAAGAATATAGGGATTTCAGTGGCTGAGGGACCTCCTTTCTCTGATTTTCAATGATTTGAAAGGCCAGTTGTCTCTCTTCCTCTCTTTGTGAGCTTCTCATTAAACTCTGTAGCCAGTTTGACTCCTCGTTCAGCACAGTCATTGATTACTTTGACTGCCATGACCCGATTACGGTGCTCCTCAATGTCTTCAAGTTTCTTGGGAATTTCTATTTTCAAACACTTGAAGAAGTCTTGTGTTTGAGTTGTGACAAAACTGGTAATCTTTAAGTCATTGGGGTTTTGCAACATTCGGGGGTCCACCTTTCTTGCCCTCACTTTTTGAGGAGGCGCATTGTAGTAGGGACCACTGATTATCAAATCATGGTAGTTGTGTGTATTAACCTTCATTCTTTCTCTCCCATACAGGTTTGAATGCCATAACCCCCATAAAATCTAGACCCATAAAATCTAACGTCAGAATTGTGGCTTAATGTTATAAAAAGATAAAACAAAACACAAAAAGGGGTGTTTGTTTAAGAAGTCCTAAACCATTTGATTAACTTAATTTGACTTCAGTTTTTGATTTTTGGACCAACGTGAGAAAAAGGTCATGCACGGTATGGGTCCTGAAATGGGTAGGCTTGCCAAATCTGAACAGGCCAACAAACAAAGTGCACAGTGCGACTGGGTATATGTGTAATGTCGGTTGCTGAAGCTAGAAGTTAAGAAAGACAGAAATTAAATGACATTCATCTAATGCGTTTGACTTCTTGAACTCGAACAATCATCCCAGAACCTTCTGAAAGTTTAAGTGGTGGTACCTGCACATCAGTTAAGGCCAGGTATCAATAACACCTTGCCCTCCTTTCCATTTAGCCTAGTCAGGGTTATTTAGGGTATAATTATTGTATGTGAACAAAAACCACTAAAAGAAGGACATTTAAGTTTCAAGATAAGGAATCAGGAAGCAACTCATCATTGTCTCTTGATTCATCTTTATTGTAACCCGAAGGAGCCTCTCTTGACCATTGTAATGCGAAGATAGATCACTTGCTTTGCCTAAGTCCAGTTGTCTGTGACCATGTGTTAACATATATATGAAAAGGTGCTCTTGCGATTGACACTGCGTGTACAGTTGTAAAAGATATACCTTATTGCTTGTCTGCCCACTTACCCTAATGTCATTGATTCACCCTGCCTAACCCCCGCTTCTCTGACTTTTTCCTCCCTTTCATGTGTTGTATAGAATGTAACCTCCCCTTTCCCATCAATAAAAATTGTTCATGGTTTTTCCTCTAGTGTGTTTTTCCAACCCGTTGAGGTTACAGTTTGATTGGCTATGGCATTGTCATCGGGAATGTGGTGAGCATTGTTGTTTCCTTTTTCGTGGAATATTGGGAGGTCCTGAGGTTGGGTCAGTCCGGTGGGCATTGGGACACTTAACTAATCGCATTGTTTCTCTGTTCTGAGGATAACGAGATCATGCCTGGAGGGTCGCGTCGGGATCAATGAGACTCCGGGAAAGTTTACCGCATCAGGGATTGTTAGAAGCCCGTCCTCCCTCAGCCAACGAGCCACCTTCGGGTGTTTGGTTTTGAAGTAAGTCTTCTCCCCATACCGGTAGAAAATAATTGCATGAAATGAAAATGTTGTCGGGTGGTTCACATTGACTCGGAACTTCATTGGTTTATTGGATAACCCCACCGCAACATTTTTGGTGCCCAGACCCGGGAACGGGAGGCACCCAACGTTGACGGCTTCAGCTTAGCACGGACGAAAAAAAAAAAAAAATATGTCAGATTTAGTTGAGTTCAAGACCCAGGTTGCCCAACTTGTTGACCTGGTCAAGGAGCAGAAAACAAGCAGCCAGAGAGGAACAATCTGACGATCTTGTGGCCCGAAGTGAATACTGGCAAGGACGAGTGGACCAACTGGAGAGAAAACAAGCAGCCAGAGAGGAACAAGAACTTCAGAGTGCCCATCAGGAATATGAAGACCTCGTACCAGATAACGACATGGAGCAGAAGGCGGAGGTCAGAAAAGAGCCGTCCAAGAATCCTCGAACAAGGAAACATTCAGACGTCAGTTTCAACAGACCTCATAACCGGTTCCGAATCGTCTCATATGAGGAGTCAAGCTCATCAGACGAAATCAACGTCAAGAAGGAGGAAACGCGGCCTAGATACCCATCATCCAGAAAATATCATCATAGGGTCCCGCAGCTAACACCCATGAACGCTCCCGAATTGGATGACTTCAATGTCAACAGTGGACGCTCCTTCCCGAATATCTTGAAGCGTTTGAGCGCCACTGTGCCTCAAAATATAATTGTGAAAGACGAGATTGGACAGGAACGTTAGGAAAGCACTTGACAGGAAAACTTCAAGACTTGTACCATGCTTATGGGGGTTGTGGTATCGAATATGACCACATGAAGGAAAACTGTTAACATGGCATAAGAGAATCAAGAAGACCGTGACCACTGGAAAGGTTGCCGAATTCAAGAATGCCAAAATGAAGTCAGGGGAATCTCCCGATGTATATGCGGCCGATTGGAGACATTGGCACGAAGGGCATTCCCTCAGAAAGACATCGAGACCAGCAAGGAGTTAAGGAGGAAGTACCTCGAGACTGTCCCCTCAGCCCTGTCACAACACCTAGCGAGGATAATAACGGAAAACAAGACTCTGCACCAGAAGAAGGTCTACTGGTCCAACATTTTGGATTTTGTGGCCTTACAAGGAACTGAAAGTTCTGGAAATCCGACCACACCTGAACCAATAGAAGTCTTGCAAATGCAGGTCCCTGTTCAGGTTTCCGAAAATCTTGACACTTCCAGACAGGGATTTGTTCCTCAGAGCCAGCCACGACTAGGTAGGAATAGAGGACGCGTCGTCCACGAAGCAATGGAAATGGGACAAGCGTTTTCTCACGGAGGCAAGGAGGGTCAAGAGAAAACCAGCGAGGACAGGATCGCTCACGAAATCAACGACCAAATCAGGAAAGCAGTTACAGGCCAGGATCCTCGCCCCACCCTAGAGAACAACGACAACCCAGAACTCATGGCCAGAGGGAATCCAGCAACGGAGCAACAGATGAAGAGTGTCAGTGGTGTACCAGAAAAGGACATAACGAGGCCAATTGCCGAAGGAAGAATGGTGCCTGTTTGTTGTGTGGCGCGTTGGACCATTTTGTCCGTGAGTGCTCCAGAAATTCCCAGAGAACACCAACCCCTGACCCTACTGCCCAATATCATTGTTCCCGTTGTCAGGGGCCTCACCCTGGTATGTATTGTCCCTGAGAAGTCATATCAATCGACAGGAAATCAAAATATGGAAGATCATGACGGCCAACACCATCCCAGTCGGAAAACTAAGCATGTCCAACGAGGACAGGGACTCGTTGGAAAGGATTGTCACAATCCCTGATAATGATGACCACCCAGAGCTAGATGCACCCCAGAGTTTGCCCCCCGAGCAACTACCTTTCCTGAAGACCACTGGTTGTGTGACTCACAGGGCGATTTGAGAAGTCATGCTCTAGAGAAACCAGGGGAGCTTGGCCAACAGCCAACGACCCCTTTTGGAGCTTCTGGAACGATTTTCCACGAACAAGCGGCACCAGTTGTGGAACCTGATCTACCTACCCTTGATTTTCGAGGAGTTAAGTTTGCAGAGCTGGAGCCAGCAAATGTACTCACACTGGATGTTGTGATTAATAACACGATCATAAACAGTCTTATCGACACAGGGGCTCAAGTTAGTTTAATATCGGGAGGGCTGGTTGAGCAGTTGGGGTTGGTTCTGGATACCCAAGACAGTACCTATTCGTGGGATAGGTAAAGACCTTGCATGCCACACTCTGGGGTCAATAAATATTGCACTTTCTCTACATAACATCGTCATGAAGCCTTGTACATTTCTGGTAATCCCGCATTTGGACACAAATTATCCACTTTTCCTCGGTCTAGATTTTTAAGAAAGAATGGCTTGCAAGTAAATTTGTCACGTCGAAGAATATCTGGAACTTGTGAGGATGGATCTAAATGGGATGTGTATTTGGGTTCAGGTGGGACAGAGTGTACGAAGCTTAGATACCAAGTTAAATGTTGGGCAGCTGAAAGTGTGCAAAGAAATGATTGTGGACCTGTTCGAGTGCCAGTAGAGTGGGAGGAGAGAAAGTGAATTGAATGGTCCTTGCGCATGTTCACAAGGGGCAAGCATGTGGTTTTATGATGGTAGTGCAGTGAATGCTCATTTAGGTGATAAGGTAATCGGAGTGCCAGGTATCATGAATGTTGAGCAACCGTCAGTTTTATTGTATACAAGGGGGAAGTCATTGGGAAAGATTAAAAAGGGAGACCTAATAGGATACATGTACACAATCGTTATACCTGAACATGAAAGTAATGTGCTCCAGTGTAGAACTGCGACGCAGGGAGATGTAGGCCCGAGTCAAGTGTCTCCAACTCTTCAAGATTGGACTCCAGAGCGTATACAGTCAGGAATAAGCCTGGATGGTTAACCCCAGACCAGAAGGAAAGTGTTCATCGCCTGTTGGAATCCCGAAAGGAAGTATTGAGTCGTGGAGATTCCGATGTTGGTGCAGCAAGAATGACCCCACACCGCATCGAACTCTACGATGAAACCCCAATTTTTCAACGTCCAAGGAGATTCCCAGAACCTATCACACAGGTAATTGAAGATCAGTGTCAAGAACTTCATGAACTGGGTATTATTGAACCTACTACTTCACCATGGAGTGCTCCGGTAGTCCCGATTAGAAAGCCGGATGGTTCCATCCGGTTATGCGTTGACTATCGCAAGTTGAATAAAATTACCAAGCCAGATAGGTTCCCGATGGCCAACCTTACAGATTCGGTATATAGTCTCCATGGAGTAAGGTACTTCACGACCCTAGACCTTGTCCGCGGCTACTATCAAATGCCCATTGAAGAGGATAGTCGTGACTATACCGCATTCTCAACACCTCATGGCCATTGGCGTTCAGAAAACTCAGTTTCGGCTTGAGGAATGCTCCATCAGCTTTTCAACGTGAAATGCAGGAAGTCCTGAAGAGTTTTTCCAGAAAGAACGTGCTTGTTTATATTGATGACATCTTGATTATGGAAAAGACCTTTGCAGCTCACCTGAAGTTAGTAGTAGAGTGTTGAAAGTCCTGGAAGATCATGGGATTAAGATCAAGCCTCCAAAGTGCAGATGGTTCAAGTCAAAAGTACCCTTCTTAGGACACACAGTTAGCTCTAGTGATTATCAAAGTCTCCAGAATATATGGAAAAGGTTAGTAACTTCCCAAAACCTACCACCATTCGTGAATTGAGGGAATTTCTTGGACTCATCAACTTCCAACGAAAATTCCTACCGCAATGTTCCCCTCTCGCAAAACCCTTGTCAGAGCTCACTCACTAAATCCGCTTCGACTAATCTTCAATGGACATCTGAAATGGAGTCTTCTTTTGATGCACTCAAGACTGAGATGCAGAGGGAGATAGAGCTTGCATTTCCAGATTATCGTGAAACTGCCGAAAAGATAAACCTATGGGTGGATGCCTCCGCTATCGGCGCCGGAGCATGCTTAACTCAAGTTCAAGATGGGAGGGTTAGGATTATCGCACATGCCTCCATGACCTTCTCGAAACCCCAACGTAAATATTCCGTGACTGAACGCGAACTAGCCGCAATGCGATGGGGTGTGAAAACTTTCGCGCCTTCTTATATGGCATCCCTTTTGTCTTGAATACGGACCATCAGGCTTATTTTACCTCCACAACATGAAACTGGTAAACGATAGAATTGCTCGGACGCTAGAAGACCTGGCCGAGTTTGATTTTGAACTCCATTACATACCAGGAAAAGAAAATCAAGCTGCTGACACTTTATCACGTCATTTCCAGACACCCCAGGAAGATGGGAAAGAAGTGACACCCACTGATTTTCCAAAGGGATTAATGGTGCTTTTTAAACCAGAAGGAGGTGGTGACTCATTAATCGAATGTCTCTTGCATGTCCTGACTCAAGTTTTGGAAAAGGAATGTCCTGACAGTGTCACCTCGCTCAGGAAGCAGCTCGTGGGTGAACTGATGACGAAACCCTCACGATATAAGATCCAATTGAATGCAAAGAAAAAGCAAAGTCTTCGGTTGATGACATTGGCTGGTCAGCCAATGACTCTTGAAGTTTTGCTGGTTTGCAGTCATTTATATAATCTGGATATTGTCCTGCATTTCGGTTCAACTCATCCCCTCGTGTTTCAAGTCCCCGCAGGAGTGGGTGATGATAGCAGAGAAAGGGTACACCTTCAGTGCCTGGGTGGGATACACTTTAACTTGTTGCAGGAAACGAACACATTCCACGCTAATAACCTGTCGCTTATAAACACCATTAATTCTTATGACGCCACTGACTCAGATCCGGATCCAGTGAACCCAATTATGGATAGCCATGAAAACTCTGATCCTCAGGGGCAGGAGGTTAACCTGCATTTTCCTGAGTATCAAGTGGATATCGTATGTGCTCATTCATCTCGATCTAGAGCAATTGTTCCTCTTGAATGTAATGGCCAGACTTATTGTGCTCTCGTGGATTCCGGAGCTGAGATTAGTTTGGTGTCTGAGACTACCTGGAAAACCATATTAGGTGAGCAGGAAGATTACTCAAAAGACATAATTGTAAATATACAAGGGATGGCTGAACGTCGGGTCATGGTGACCAAATTCGTAAATTTGGATGTATCATTGAGAACGCAAGTGAAAGCAAAAGACCATCCATTTGCTATCATGGATGATGGTTCTCTCCCATCATGCTTTTTGCTTGGAGCAAATTTCATGACTACTTCAGGACTAGTGCTAGATCTATCCAACGATAGTGTCCTGAAGGAGGGAGAAGTGGTCGCTACCTTCTTGGCAACTGCAGTAGACCCATCAGAGGGTCCTGAAGTGATCATTATCGGAAACGTTAGGCCGTATTCTCTTCTCGAACGGGTTAATGTCGAAACATTGCAGAGAAACGATCTAGAATTGCGCAGGCTTAGGAATTATCTAGGGAGAAGGAATGCGAATGCCCGTTGCCCGAGAAACTTATCTCGGTACAACCGCTATCTTAAAGACATCTATATAGAAAACGGGATTCTAGTTAAATACGACTCGTTAGATCTTGAACTGTATCCACAGAACTTGATCTCATTTAACTTCCTGATTGAACTTGCCATCAGTGTCCATCTTGAAATGGCCCATGTTGGCCGTAATAAAGTCCTGGAAGTTCTTTCTCGAGACGTATTTCATCCTCGATTGTATCAGGTTGTACAGGAAGTGGTCACGTCATGTTCACAGTGCCAACTGAACAAAGTCTCAAGTCAAATTAAGGGTCCACCTACCTTAAAGATCATGACCAGGTCACCTTTTGAATTGGTGGCTGCCGACTTGGTAGTGTTCCCGAAGACGTCTCGAGGGAACATTGGTTGTCTGGTAGTCGTAGACCACCATTCAAAGTGGGTGGTAGCCATCCCAATCATGAATAAGACTTCCAGCACCATTGCAAGATTGTTCGAGACCCGTGTCCTGCCTACTTTGTTGAGGAGGCCATGTCGGTTATTAACCGATAATGGGCCTGAATTCAGGGGTCAAGAATTTGAGCAAATGTTAGCTCAGTATGGCATCGTTCATGTTTTTACGACACCAAATCGTCCTGAAGGGAATGGGGCAGTCGAGAGAGTCAATCGTACCATTGGCGAGTTTCTTAGAAACCTTGTTCAAGGTCCTAGCTCGTGGGATTTACATCTTCCCAGAGCCATCATATCATACAATGGTACTGTGCATACGGAGTTAACGATGTCTCCAGCGCAATTTTTATTGGCTAACTCGCATCCAGACCCAATTCCAGCCCTTATCTCGGCTCAGATTCAAGAACAATGGGTTCCTGGTCACCCTAGTTTTTGTCCTTCTCTAGAGGACAGCTGGTGATCAGGAAGGTAGTCCAAAAGGGGCACCTTGTCATGAACAAGCTTCTCCCCAAATATTGTGGCCCATTTTGTATTGATCGGGTAGAGTCAAATGGAGTCACTTATGTGATTTCTCCAGCCTACCCAAATGACCAACCATTCTTAACAACATCACGTGCCCATCACACACAGTTACGCGCTTGGAAGGAGGCTCCTATTTTTCTCAGGAACCATCCAAGCTACTCCCGATTGGTAAAACTTCCCTGGGTTATCCCAGAAGATCAGCCTGATGTACCTGATCAGGAATATTCTTGTCCGAATGAAGTCCCAAACTATGCCTATCTGTTCGAAAATTCATCCGAAGAAAGTTCGTGGGATTCTTCTAGTGATTCTCATGATGAGGTGGAATCGGGAAAGCAGGGGGTACCCTTGGTGCGTCCTTGGATTTCTGTAGCGCTGGACTCTTCTGGGGAGTCTTCCAGTGAATCATCGGAGAGTTCACTTGGTTCAAATGAACCGGATTTCTCAGGTTTTCCTGGCACTTCTCCAAGTTTGTCAGAGTCTCCTGATAGTCGTCGAGATTTCTTGGGGTTTCCTGACAATCCTCCGGATTTCTCAGGATTCCCCGATGCCTCTATTGTTAGGCCCATTCTCAGACCGGAGTCGCGAGTGGAAAAAGTCACATTCCGAGATTGTCCTGAACTGCCCAGTAGTGATTTGGATAATGCGATTGGTGAGATGTCGCCGATTCCCCATGTGACTGGCCGGGCACGGGAATCGCCCGTGGATGATAAATTGGTTAGTTGTGATAGTCCACCTCACCATAGTTCCCCTTGCAGTGTCGCTGGGTCAAGTGGTTTATCTTCTCCAGACTCTTCCTCCCTAGTGAAATCATTAGAGGTAACTCTAGAGTTCATACAGGAGGATAGGGAGGAGATATACCAGTTATTGGAAGGCCAGATAAGTTTGTGTGAACAGGGTCTTGATGCTGGTCATGAGGATGGGCGCCCGACTAGATTGAGTCTGTCACCCATGAGAGAGCTGGTTTTAGAGGGACGTGCCCTGATTCAGGAAAACCGGAGGAGATCTCGAGAGCGATTGGTTGCCACCCGAAGACGGCTGGGGGAGGTGCTCCCGGCATTAACTGGCAGTTCTCCTCCACAAACCCGCTCCCGCGGACCAGTCATGGATCTTTCCCACGTCCCGAAGAAACCAGTTGAGTATGACCATGACTTGCATCGGTAGATTCCGGAATATTATCATGTGAATGTGTTTGGTTATTTATGTTTAAACTTTTTAGAATTGCCATTTCAAAATCAATAGTTCCATGTATAATAAAGTTAGCTAGTTAGAATCTATGTAAAATGGAAAGGAAATTCTAAGGATTTTTGTAAATTAATGTAAATAGATTATTGTAAGGTATTGCTAAATGGAAGGAGAGATTTTGCTAGGGATGGTATTTGGATCTGTTGGGATGAGAGTGGTTCCCTGGTGGATTGGTCTTTTTGAGTGGCTCTGCCGCTCAAAGGGGGGAATGTAGTAGGGACCACTGATTATCAAATCATGGTAGTTGTGTGTATTAACCTTCATTCTTTCTCTCCCATACAGGTTTGAATGCCATAACCCCCATAAAATCTAGACCCATAGAATCTAACGTCAGAATTGTGGCTTAATGTTATAAAAAGATAAAACAAAACACAAAAAGGGGTTTTGTTTAAGAAGTCCTAAACCATTTGATTAACTTAATTTGACTTCAGTTTTTTGATTTTTGGACCAACGTGAGAAAAAAGTCATGCACGGTATGGGTCCTGAAATGGGTAGGCTTGCCAAATCTGAACAGGCCAACAAACAAAGTGCACAGTGCGACTGGGTATACGTGTAATGTCGGTTGCTGAAGCTAGAAGTTAAGAAAGACAGAAATTAAATGACATTCATCTAATGCGTTTGACTTCTTGAACTCGAACAATCATCCCAGAACCTTCTGAAAGTTTAAGTGGTGGTACCTGCACATCAGTTAAGGCCAGGTATCAATAACACCTTGCCCTCCTTTCCATTTAGCCTAGTCAGGGTTATTTAGGGTATAATTATTGTATGTGAACAAAAACACTAAAAGAAGGACATTTAAGTTTCAAGATAAGGAATCAGGAAGCAACTCATCATTGTTTCTTGATTCATCTTTATTGTAACCCGAAGGAGCCTCTCTTGACCATTGTAATGCGAAGATAGATCACTTGCTTTGCCTAAGTCCAGTTGTCTGTGACCATGTGTTAACATATATATGAAAAGTGCTCTTGCGATTGACACTGCGTGTACAGTTTAAAAGATATACCTTATTGCTTGTCTGCCCACTTACCCTAATGTCATTGATTCACCCTGCCTAACCCCGCTTCTCTGACTTTTTCCTCCCTTTCATGTGTTGTATAGAATGTAACCTCCCTTTCCCATCAATAAAAATTGTTCATGGTTTTTCCTCTAGTGTGTTTTTCCAACCCGTTGAGGTTACAGTTTGATTGGCTACGGCATTGTCTCGGGAATGTGGTGAGCATTGTTGTTTCCTTTTTCATGGAATATTGGGAGGTCCTGAGGTTGGGTCAGTCCGGTGGGCATTGGGACACTTAACTAATCGCATTGTTTCTCTGTTCTGAGGATAACGAGATCACGCCTGGAGGGTCGCGTCGGGATCAACGAGACTCCGGGAAAGTTTACCGCATCAGGGATTGTTAGAAGCCCGTCCTCCCTCAGCCAACGAGCCACCTTCGGGTGTTTGGTTTTGAAGTAAGTCTTCTCCCCGTACCAGTAGAAAATAATTGCATGAAATGAAAATGTTGTCGGGTGGTTCACATTGACTCGGAACTTCATTGGTTTATTGGATAACCCCACCGCAACAGCGTGGTGAAGGTTGTGGAGCATTAGAACCTTATCATCTTCAGTCACGAGGTTTGAGAAAAAGCCAAATCCTACAAGATCCTCACTCAAGTACCAACCATGGTTCTGAAGTTTTTTGAGGGCTGTAGCACCCACTTCCTTATCAACCTGGATCTTGTAGATATGTAGCATCTTGAGGAGGACCAAATCATTTGCTGGAGCATCAATTCCAACTGGAGATGTATACCAAGCTTGAAGATAAACTGTCACTGAAAAGATGTTTATTCGTATCAGAGCTTGTTTTTCATGAGGGGTGAGAAGGAATTGGTTCCTAAATAAGTAAATTTTTAAGGAATAGATGCCCTGTCCCATCCATCTAGCTCTGCTGTAAGCTCCTGGGTAGTGGAATCTGCTATCAGAGCCTTTATTTATTTTAGGCATTGGACAACCAAGGAAGATAAGTGCAAGTTCTAAGTATTCCTTAGTCACCTCGAGTGTGGCCCTCTTGAAGTTTGGAGTTGATAAAAGAAATAAGCTTGTCTCTGTGCTTCAAGATCCAATGATCTAAAGATTCTGAGGTGAGATCATTGGGTTCATAGGGCTTGTAATTCTGCTGATCAATGTTATCCCAACAATCTCTGAATCGGTTGAATAAGGGAATTTGTGGACCCGAAGAAGAGAAAAACATGTCAAAAACTGCAGTGATAAGAAGCTCGTGGATATGGTGGTGGCATGCCAGAAAAAGGAGTGATCTCTGAAGGGCCTTTTGGATGATGGTACAAGCCCCAGCATGGATACCTGTATTGCTTGCAGTAGTATCAAAACAAAGGCCTGCTACCCACTCATTTACTTGTGGCCATCGCTTCAAGACATCTAAAACTGCTCTCCCCATTTCTTCTCCCGTTCCAGAAATAAGCTTTGGAATAGACAGTAATTTTTCTAATTCGCCTGCACCAGTCACAACAATGGGCATTACATCAATCTTACCCCCATGCATGGATGGAAGAAGCTTTCCATCAAAATGAATTATTAAAGGGTATTTGGTTGGAAACTGGCTTTAATGTCTTCTCCCATCTGCATCCGTGTTGATCACCGAGACCTGTAGATAGAGGATGATGAAAGTGTGATCTCTTCAATTTCCACTCCAGCAGCTGAAAGGGCAGGTGCCACAATGTGATAGCAGCTCTTGCAGATGTTCCAGTGCGGTCCAGAGCAGCCAAGAACTTTTTATCCTAACAATTGCACCTGGTTCAAGCTTCTCCTTTTTTGAAGATGATGATGAGAGTGCTCTGTAGAACAATTCATCACCAGATGATTCTTCACTTCCTCCTGAACCGGAATTTTCACATTGGTTGAGATCCACAACCTTTGTCAATTGCCTCATTTCTTCCTTTGATTTCCTGCGAAGTTTTTCCATTCTTTCCATGCTTATCTGTCGTGCTTTTGCCTTTCTTGAAAACTCCTTGTCTTCTGGACCCATAATCATTTTCTGATCGTTCCTTTGATCCTTAAGAAAATCTTTATCCTCCTGCAATTTTATTTCTGTTTCCACTTCTGAATGAGCTACATCGAAAAGCTTCTTTAAGCTAGTGACAAATTCTGCTTCATTCTTCTCTTGGGTAGGAGTTTGTCGAGTTCGGTTCTTGACCAGCCCTTCATGCTTATTGTAAAGCCTTTTAAGCTTTGAGACAATATAAGGCTTGTGGGATGTAATTAAGGAGGCTTTTTCCCACATAGCAATAACTTCGTTGGCTACATCAAAATGAATTATTAAAGGGGTATTTGGTTGGAAACTGGCTTTAATGTCTTCTCCCATCTGCATCCGTGTTGATCACCGAGACCTGTAGATAGAGGATGATGAAAGTGTGATCTCTTCAATTTCCACTCCAGCAGCTGAAAGGGCAGGTGCCACAATGTGCATAGCAGCTCTTGCAGATGTTCCAGTGCGGTCCAGAGCAGCCAAGAACTTTTTATCCCTAACAATTGCACCTGGTTCAAGCTTCTCCTTTTTTGAAGATGATGATGAGAGTGCTCTGTAGAACAATTCATCACCAGATGATTCTTCACTTCCTCCTGAACCGGAATTTTCACATTGGTTGAGTCCACAACCTTTGTCAATTGCCTCATTTCTTCCTTTGATTTCCTGCGAAGTTTTTCCATTCTTTCCATGCTTATCTGTCGTGCTTTTGCCTTTCTTGAAAACTCCTTGTCTTCTGGACCCATAATCATTTTCTGATCGTTCCTTTGATCCTTAAGAAAATCTTTATCCTCCTGCAATTTTATTTCTGTTTCCACTTCTGAATGAGCTACATCGAAAAGCTTCTTTAAGCTAGTGACAAATTCTGCTTCATTCTTCTCTTGGGTAGGAGTTTGTCGAGTTCGGTTCTTGACCAGCCCTTCATGCTTATTGTAAAGCCTTTTAAGCTTTGAGACAATATAAGGCTTGTGGATGTAATTAAGGAGGCTTTTTCCCACATAGCAATAACTTCGTTGGCTACAGTTTGCGCAAGCTACAGAGACATTTTGCTTTCCTACCTTAATGTGAAAAAAGACGTTTAAGGACATCACTGTTAGTTGGAAGCTGCTTCTCAGAAAAACCCTCTTCCAGCACTTGTCCGACCAACCAGACTTCACATTTGTTTCTGGTTTTTGCCATAATTCTGAGGGAAAAGTTTTACCACCTGTTAGTCTTAATAATAATATAATATAATCATTAATCACTCACCTAAATTATATTATGACTTGATTACTGTAAGAAAGTTGTAAAGTAACATGAAGTAACCTTTCTAGAACAGTAAACTTGTGAAAATATCAGTAATTATAGATGAAAAAGCAAATAAAACATCATATAATCCATAAGGGAAAAAATGGAAATTCTAGAATAGTTATCCTGAAGGAAGAATTTTCTAGAATTCTCTCTAAAGAATATAGGGGGGTTACTGGACCATTCCTGAAAATGACCTACTTATCTTCCAATTTTATTTATGAATTTTATATACCAAATTTAAGAGGACATCACAAAATAAATAAATATATTTGCCAGAAAAATGAAAATTTTCTCATGAGGGGTAAAATAGATATGCATTGAGGGGTGGGACAACAATAAGCTCTTGTCTTAATATTTTGCATGAAGTCTTTATTCATGACATATTACTTTTTTAGTATGTGTGCGTTGAGCCATCATAAATTTCAATTTTTTGAAACGGCCTAATATATACCCACAAGGGGGTTCTAAGCTCGTGCTCTTTGTGCTTGTTTGTACATGCTTGTTTCTGGAGGTTTCACATGCGCCCTCCCGGCCCTAGCACACAAGGATGATGGGGCTTGACCCTGCAGTCCTTGTCATCCTTGGTATTTTTCCATTTCAACTGTCCCCTCCACCCTTTCTTTTTCCTCTGTCTTTCCTCTCACTTTTTCTTTGTTTTTCTGCTGAGATATGCTCTTTTAAATAGAGGCAAATCGGTTCTTCCCAAACTTATATATATACACATATATATAATTTGTTAGGTTGTCATAATATTTTTGTTAGTTTTAACATTTTATCTGATTAGGTATACATGGACAAAGTTGGGGAACACACACTACACTAGGACAATGTAGGGGAACACAAACTACACTAGCACAATGTAGGGGAACACAAACTACACTAGCACAATGTAGGGGAACACAAACTACACTAGCACAATGTAGGGGAACACAAACTACACTAGCACAATGTAGGGGAACACAAACTACACTAGCACAATGTAGGGGAACACAAACTACACTAGCACAATGTAGGGGAACACAAACTACACTAGCACAATGTAGGGGAACACAAACTACACTAGCACAATGTAGGGGAACACAAACTACACTAGCACAATGTAGGGGAACACAAACTACACTAGCACAATGTAGGGGAACACAAACTACACTAGCACAATGTAGGGGAACACAAACTACACTAGCACAATGTAGGGGAACACAAACTACACTAGCACAATGTAGGGGAACACAAACTACACTAGCACAATGTAGGGGAACACAAACTACACTAGCACAATGTAGGGGAACACAAACTACACTAGCACAATGTAGGGGAACACAAACTACACTAGCACAATGTAGGGGAACACAAACTACACTAGCATAATGTAGGGGAACACAAACTACACTAGCATAATGTAGGGGAACACAAACTACACTAGCATAATGTAAGGGAACACAAACTACACTAGCATAATGTAGGGGAACAAACTACACTAGCATAATGTAGGGGAACACAAACTACACTAGCATAATGTAGGGGAACACAAACTACACTAGCATAATGTAGGGGAACACAAACTACACTAGCATAATGTAGGGGAACACAAACTACACTAGCATAATGTAGGGGAACACAAACTACACTAGCATAATGTAGGGGAACACAAACTACACTAGCATAATGTAGGGGAACACAAACTACACTAGCATAATGTAGGGGAACACAAACTACACTAGCATAATGTAGGGGAACACAAACTACACTAGCATAATGTAGGGGAACACAAACTACACTAGCATAATGTAGGGGAACACAAACTACACTAGCATAATGTAGGGGAACACAAACTACACTAGCATAATGTAGGGGAACACAAACTACACTAGCATAATGTAGGGGAACACAAACTACACTAGCATAATGTAGGGGAACACAAACTACACTAGCATAATGTAGGGGAACACAAACTACACTAGCATAATGTAGGGGAACACAAACTACACTAGGACAATGTAGGGGAACACAAACTACACTAGGACAATGTAGGGGAACACAAACTACACTAGGACAATGTAGGGGAACACAAACTACACTAGGATAATGTAGGGCAGGGGTTCCCAAATTGGTGTTCCACGGAACACAATTTGGGAACCCCTGATGTAGGGGCATAAACTACACTAGGTACCACAGGGGTACGTAAACTACACTTGCTCCAAAATTTCTCATTTTCACAACAATTGGAGGTTAAATTTATGAAAATGAAATGCACAGGCTAAGTTAAATGTTCAAAATGGCCTCCATTCTGTTGTATACAAGCTTGACAGCATTTATAAACACACTGACATATTTTCTCACAAAGTTCTTAATTATTTGCCAAAGTCTGGAATTTATCTTTTATTCTGTCTGAGATACTCTAAACTTTAAGGTTTTGAATGGAACACTATCTTTCAAGAGACCCCATAGCGCGAAGTCACGAGGAGTTAAGTCTGGAGACTTTGGTAGCCATTCAACAGTTCCTCTTCTTCCAATCCACATATCACGTGTTTCATCCAAGAATTGTCTAATGTTTCATCCATAATGAGGTGGAGCTCCATCTTGCATCCAAATTACGGAATAAAAATTTTGTAAACCCCGTAACTGTGGCACAATAATGGCATGTAACATTTCTAGGTAACTGTCACACGTCACCAATCCATGAAAGAATGCAGCGCCAAAAATTCCAAATGATGATATTCCACCCCATACAGTTATTCCTGGTGTGTTTATTACCTCTTCTTTCACCAGATAAGGATTTTGGAGATTGTAATAAACACAATTGTGCCTATTAACTTGACCATTGAATTTAAACTGAGCTTCATCAGTCGAGAGAACTCTGTCCTCGAAGCCTTCATTATCATCACATCTTTCAACATACCACTCGCAAAACTCTTCACATCTGTCCGGATCATCATCTTTGAGCGGTTGCATTAGGCATGGCTCTATATTTTGTATATATATAGTAAAGAAATGAAACAATACAAACACAAACTAAAATTCAATAATCTCAGTAAAGCAACTTTTGGGCCATGTGGACCTGGTATAACCAACCTAACCAAAACCCAACCTAACCAAAACCCAACCTAATTTCAACAGAGCACCAACTTACACATCTGGACTTTTTATTTGTGGTCTGAGTTACAGATGAAGGCATGTCTCTCTTTCCTATAAATTAAAGGGTTTCCACACTTGGGACACACTCAAGAATTGAGCAAAATACTGTGCCCTGAAAATACTAATTGCCTCATCGTCATTAGCCACTATAGTCTGGAAAAAAAAAATATATATATATATATATTAGGGTGGTCCAAATCCATAGGGGGAAATTTCAAAGTTGTCTTAGATAGTCTCCACAAGTGTGGTTTTTGTCCATTTAGTGTCCACATGGTCTGTGCAAAATTGCAGCGTGATTGGTGAATATTTAGAGGTCGCCCCACTCTGAATATATATTATATAATGTACTTTTTCTTCCGTAGGTCCGATGGCTCAAACTCGATCAATTCCAAAAGTTTGGCTTCTAGGGATGGCAACTGGAACTTTATCCACGTCAAGGCTCCCTACATGCCTTGACGCCCTCCTCTTGGGGCAATACCACCACATCAATCAAAAGCAAACCACCTCCGACAGTCTGAACCAGGCATGCCAGAGGGTGATTGAAGTCTGGACCCGAGCGCGGATCCCAACTCAACGGATCGACTCCTGTGTCCGTAAGCTTTCAAAGCTTTTAGACCGCTATAAAACACTCAAGAAGCACAGGACCAGGCAATGTGCCAGCGATAGAATGAATGAAGACATCTTCAAAGCGGACATCCAGGAACTGTTTGACATCGCAACCAGTGATGCCATGAGCACAATCGTCAACGTTGAGGACCGAAATTTCCTGTCCATGCAGCGCAAAGATGTCAATTCTTGCAGCATGGCTGGCATTGATAAGGAAACGACTACACAAGAGGACAGAAAGCGATCCAGAATGGAGAAGGAAGCCAAGAGGAAGGCAAGGCATGAAGCAACACAGAAAGATTTGGAAGAAGCAGGAGTGTCATCAATTGATCTTTCCTCTTCTTCTTCCCTTTTTTCGCAAGACAACGACGACTATTGACCATCGGTTCCGATTCCTTCTTCGTCTGAAGCTCCGGCACCAAAGCGTCCTAAGAACAAGGTTACGAACATTTTCCAATCTCCAGAAGTCATTGGAGCAATGGATCGCACCAATCTTTCTGACCGGAATGCTGTTTTCGTAACTGGAGCTGTATTACAGGCCGCGGGGCATGATCTGTCTGGGATGACGTGCTCTCGGAGCTCTATTCATCGCTACAGAGAAAGTGGGCGAGAACAGGCAGCTCGAGAAGACCTAGAATCATTCTCTCTAGAAGACCCTGTCCTTCTCCATTGGGACGGAAAGCTTCTCCCCGGCATTGAAGGGAAGACGAATGTGCATCGGATAGCAATCCTTATAACATTCAATGGACAGAAGCTGCTTGGTGTCCCAAAGATGAAACAAGGAACTGGAGAAGCACAGGCCCAGGCATGCCTTCAAACTATGAAATTATGGAAGGTGGAACAGCATGTGAGAGGTCTCGTCTTCGATACCACTGCGTCAAACACAGGTTTACATCGCGGAGCCTGTGTCAGGATTGAAGAAGCATTGGGTCACGAGCTAGTTTGGATCAGTTGTCGACATCATATACTTGAAGTCATACTTGCTGATGTCTTTGCCTCAATATTTGGCTCAACAGGAAGTCCTGAAACAGGCCTTTTTAAGCGATTTCAAAAGGAATGGCCATCTCTCCCACGAAGCATTTGTCTCAGCATCGGACAGCTTGTTCGAGAACCCTCAACTCCAAGAGATGAGAAAAGAGATGCTCACTTACTTACCTAACGCTCTTCAGGCAAGCCAACCTCGTGACGACTACAAGGAGTTCCTTGAACTATCTTTGCTCTTCCTGGGGGGAAAGACTGGTGGTCAACTCTTTATCCGAGCTCCGGGTCCCATGCACCACGCGAGATGGATGGCAAAGGCGATTTATGCGCTCAAAATCTACCTATTTCACTATCAATTCAAGCTCACAGCACGCGAAGAACGAAACGTGACTCAGCGGGCTTTATTTGTCAGTCTGATTTACGTCAAGTACTGGCATGAAGTGCCAATGGGGACACAAGCTCCTCTCAATGATCTCAAAATGCTGCATCTTCTGGAAAAATATCCACACGGAGGAGCTGCACAAGCGGCGAAGACAGCTCTAAGACGCCACCTGTGGTACTTGTCGGAGCATCTGATTGGACTGGCCTTCTTCGATAATAGGATCGATCCTGATACCAAAAGGAGAATGGTTCAACACCTCCAACATCCCCAAAAGAATGGCTGCCCCCGACGAATTGACATGGCGGAAGCTGGTGTTGAAAATGATGTGGCATCCTTCGTCACGAAAAGGACATTGACCCTCTTTGATGCCTTGAAAGTTGGAGGTAAGGAGGAAGCGCGCCAGTTACTTCAAAAAGATCCACGGGAATGGCCAAATGACAAGAACTACAGGGAACTTAGAGATCGCGCCTTAAAGATGAAAGTCATCAATGATGCTGCCGAGCGAGGTATTGCTCTCGCACAATGCTACAATGACACGAAACGAGGACCAGAAGCAGTACCTCCTACAACTCGTAGCCACCCACCGAAAACAGATACCAATACCATCCAAGGCGACTCTGATGCAGAAGAAATAATGAAGATACACCCATTATCATGTCCTATTGTCTTACTGTTTTCTTTCATATTCTTTGAGAACCAAAAAAAATTTAGTTATTCAGTTGTCTATATATTTTCCCAAATTTTCAAAAAGGGGGCAAGTGGGGCAACCCCTAAATATTAACCAAATAACGTGAAGCTTTGCACAAATACTGTCCACACCAAGAGGCATAAAACCAACCTTGTGGAGAGAACTTAGTCGATGCTTTAACTTTTTGGACCACCCTAATATATATATATATATATATATATAATATATATATATATATACATATATATATATATATATATATATATATATATATATATATTTATATATATATTAGGGTGGTTCACAAGCATAGGGAAAATTTAGCATCTGATTTCACTTTTGGGTCATTGTTGCTTTTGTTCCTACACTTAGTGTGAATAACTCTGTGAAGTATGGTTGGTCTACGGTGTCATTAAGAGGTCACTCAATCATGCATGACGTCTCACTAATGACTGATTACTATAGTATGACTAAATTTGGCTGCTTCTTTTGTAGGAATGTGTAGAAAGGCCGCCGAAGCAATCAAAAACACAGTCTAGCAGAGAGATGTGGTTACTAGGGAAGGCGGAGAAGTTAACTAGGGCAGGACTCCCTACCAAGCTTCAAGTCCTCTGGAAATTCATGTTCCACCATCTGGAGCAGAGGAAGACAAAATATAACAGTGCAGTGATGACCATTGAGGCTTTGATCCCATTTTGGACAAAAACAAATGTTCCAATGACAGATACCAGATACGCTGAGAAGAAGCTCCTGAAACTATACGAGTAATACAAGGGGCTGAAGAAGAACCACACAAAGAATTTCCCATCCTACAGAATGGAGGAGGACATATTTCATGGAGACCTTGACGATGTGTTCAATCTTTCACGTCATGACACCCTCGAGACCATGATGAATGAGGACAAGAACTTCCTTGTCACTCAGCTTGATAATCCCACTTCCTCCAGCTTTGGCCCGATTGACAAGAAAATGGCTGACCAACAGATGAGGAAGAGGATTCGGTGTGAGGTGGAGATGAACCGAGAGGAGAAGGCCAAGCGCGAGGCGGATGCGAGATGGTCCCAGGGAGAACTGGAGGCTTCTAGTTCAAGCACATCTGAATCATCAGATTCAGATACTGTAGTTTTTAAGGAGTCAGCACGAAAATGTTCCACTCCTAAGCAATTGAAGTCTGTGATCACGCCTGACATTTCCTTAGCCTTGGATCGCCACAACATCAGTGACAGGAAAGGAATGGCAGTGGTCGCAGCAACTATTAAATCACTGGGGCACAACTTGGACAAAGTGTCAATCTCACGCAGCACCATTTGTCACATGAAACAATGTACATGCGAAGCAGTGTGCTGCGAAGATCAGGCCACTTTCAAGACCCATGAGCCCCTTCTCTTGCACTGGGATAGTAAGCTGCTTACAGATATCTCCCATGGGTTAGAGGTGGTGGACCGTGTGGCTGTGCTTGTAACTGGTAACAGGGAAGAGAAACTCCTTGGAGTTCCAATAGTAGCTGCTGCAACTGGAGCATCTCAGGCTCAGGCGTGCCTGAAGCTTGTGGACGACTGGTCTTTGAGGGACAATGTTCAAGGTCTTGTTTTTGATACAACTGTGTCCAACATGGGACTTCATGCTGGAGCTTGTACTCTCATTGAAAAGGAGTTGGGTATTGATCTGGTGTGGATTGCTTGCTGATACCACGTGGTAGAAGTTGTCCTTGCTGCAGCCTTCGGTGCTTGTTTCGGAACATCCAGTGGACCTGAAATTGGCCTATTCAAGCACTTCAAGCAGCACTGGGTTTTCATTGATCGCAGCAAGTTCAAGAGTGCACCCGACAGCCTGTTCATTGAAACAGCAGAACAAAGGAAGGAAATGGTCTCCTACTACAAGGAGGCTGTCAAGAAGAAGAGCCAGCGGGATGACTATGATGAACTGATGCTTCTCTGCCTCCATTTCTTAGGAGGGAAGCTTGACAGTCCTGTGAAAATTCAAAGCCCTGGAGCCATGCACCATGGATGGCCAAGGTGTTCCTATTCAGAGATCAATTCACCTTGCTTCAGACCGAGAAACGGAACATCGAGGAACTAAGCCTATTTATCACGCTCCTTTATGGCTGCTACTGGAACAAGGCCAGTGTTGTATACATGGCTCCATTGAATAACCTCACTTTCTTGCACCAGCTGAAAGCTCACCTAGGAAAGACGAATGACGCGGCAAATGCCACGATGAAGCGCCATTTGTGGTTCATTTCTGAGCACTTAATCCCCTTGGCACTCTTTGATCCTTGAGTTCACGCGTCCACGAAGGAGAGGATTGCTCACAACATCGTAGCTGTTCCCGAAAAAAGAAAAGGACTCAAGCGCATGGATGGAAAAACATTCTCCTCGAGCAATCCCTTGGAATTCTATGCCACCAAACGTTCAGCAATCTTCTTCAACCTCGTCATGCAGCACGGAAGTGAACAGGCGCAATCATTCCTGTCCAAGACACCAAATGATTGGAACACAGATCCAGCTTACCAAGGAATGAAGGAATGTGTAGAGAAGATGGCAGTGGTTAACAATTGCGCAGAAAGAGTTGCGCTCATTAAGGCTTTCAACAGCACAATCACGAAGGATGAAGTGCAAAAGCAGTACCTTCTCCGCGCAGTCACTCAGCACCGCAAGGAATTCAAAGAGCCGACTAAAACTGGTCTCAAGAAGACCTAAAGATCTTCAACTGTGTGCATTATTTGTTCCGCTGTTATAATTTCATAATATATTAATATACAGGGTGTACATAAAGTCAGGATCTATTTTTGTGAAGCACTTGGAAATTATATGGAATTTAATCATAAAATGATAAAGTGGTAACATTTATTAAATAATTAAGAGTAGGATTTGACGTGATGCCCATCAGTATCTCTGCACAGCTCAAATCGTTCCGCAGCATTTCTAAACACATTCTGGAGCATTTGCGGGGTTATGTTATCTGCAGCAGTTCATATACATGTACGTAAGTTTTCAAGACTCGTAATCTTCATCTGATAGATGTGCGATTTGATAAAGCCCCATGTAAAGAAATCTAAAGGGGTTAAATCTGGTGATCTCGCTGGCCAAGGTCTGTTGCTTCCGCGTCCGATCCAGCGATTTGGAAAACGTCCATTCAGATAATCCTGAACAATTTTGGCATAGTGACAAGGAGCACCATCATGTTGATAGATGACAGGGATAGGATTGTTAGTACCGTCGTCTATCAAGATGGTGCTCCTTGTCACTATGCCAAAATTGTTCAGGATTATCTGAATGGACATTTTCCAAATCGCTGGATCGGACACGGAAGCAACAGACCTTGGCCAGCAAGATCACCAGATTTAACCCCTTTAGATTCCTTTGCATGGGGCTTTATCAACTCGCACGTCTATCAGATGAAGATTACGAGTCTTGAAAACTTACGTACATGTATACGAACTGCTGCAGATAACATAACCCTGCAAATGCTCCAGAATGTGTTTAGAAATGCTGTGGAACAATTTGAGCTGTGCAGAGATACTGATGGGCGTCACATCGAATCCTACTCTTAATTATTTAATAAATGTTACCACTATCATTTTATGATTGAATTCCATATAATTTCTAAGTGCTTCACAAAAATAGATCCTGACTTTATGTACACCCGGTATAATATATATATATAATATATATATATATATATATATATAGTCATAAATTGTCAAGTCATTATTCAAATTGTTTCATTTTGAGCAAGTGCATAAAAAGGTCCTAGAGCAAAGATAATTGGCACGTTTATTCTTGTGGGGGAATAAAATAAGGGCAGATGTGACCGAATTTAAAATTCTAAAAAACGCTGTTGTGGACCACCCTAATATATATATACGGTGTATATATACGGTATATATATATATATATATATATATATATATATATAGGATTGAACTTAGAATGGTCCCCCAAGGTTTTTTATGATACACGCAGACTGTGCATGGAACAAGGAACTCTTCTGGGAAAATTAAATCCACTATAGTTTGAATAATTAGTGGTAAATGACAAACACCATAGTTTTTCTTTTTCATGATATTAACCCATGGGCAATGGGTCACTGGCAATATAGTTGGGCTGGGATGCTTTAAACCCTAGATCCTGTCCCAAAGCTGGATCCTATCTGCTTTGCAGATAGCTGGTGAGGGAAGCTATATTTCTGGGGTCTGTTTGCGAGTGACCCATTGCCCAAGTTGGGCTAACATCATGAAAAAGAAAAAACTATAGTGTTTGTCATTTACCATTACTTATTTGGACTACAGTCGGCCCTCCGTATCCGCGGGTTCCGCATCCACGGATTCAACCAACCGCGGATCAAAAATATTTGAAAAAAAAAAAATTCCAGAAAGTTCCAAAAAGCAAAACTTGAATTTGCCATGTGCCAAGCACTACACTGAATCCACGCGAATGAAGTGATGTGTAGGCATACCCTGCTGTAGCCTCCCGCCATTTCACAGATCCTCAGTCTCTCTCCAGCACTCATTGTTTGAGCATTGAGAGAATAAATTTATATTTTCTCTATTTATAATTATATTTCCTATATGTACTTGTATTTTAAATATTCTGTGTTTTATTCTATGTATTTCTCTTTCAGGTCATTAAACGAAAGCAATCTAAGTGTTGAAAGAAAGAAAATGTTACGTTGTTGCTGACGTGTACTATGTAGTTAGGCCTACGATGGTTGCGTCTGTACTGAACATGTACAGACTTTTTTTCTTGTCATTATTCCCTAAACAATACAGTATAACAACTATTTACATAGCATTTACATTGTATTAGGTATTATAAGTAATCTAGAGATGATTTAAAGTATACAGGAGGATGTGCGTAGGTTATATGCAAATACTACGCCATTTTATATAAGGGACTTGAGCATCCGCGGGGGCAGTGGCGGTCCTAGCTTACATGACGCCGTGGGCGAACCTCACCTTCAGCGCCCCCCCCCCTGTTCGCCAACACACACACATTCGAATCCCCCCAAAATAAAGGACAGACATAACTTTCACAAAATAACTTTTTATTGGACTAATTGTTGGAACTTCAGAACCAAAACAAAGACTCAAATTTCTGAATTTTACAAATCCTTCATCACGTAAATAGAATAACTCACTTAAGAGAATGTAATTATGATACTATGAACAGGAAAAATACAAATTAAATTGCACAACTGCCATAAATAAACTAGAGAATCAAATTTCTAAATTGTACAAATGCTCTATCACATAAATAGAATAAGACACTTAAGAGAGGGTAATTATTATGCTACACTCTGAACAAGAAACAAAATAAATTGCACCACAGCACAACTGCCATCTAAAGCCTGACTCTTCTTACCTTCCTTGATGCAAAGTCATGAATTAAATCATCATATGAAATCTGCTCAGCAATTGTATGATTTATACTGATGATGGCCAGACCGGTAAGGCGTTCCTGTGACATAGTTGACCTCAAGTAGGATTTGATGAGCTTCAGCTTTGAAAAGCTCCTCTCTGCTTCAGCAACAGTGACTGGAAGAGTAAGACCAATTCTGAGAGCAGTCCACAAATTTGGATATATTTCAGAGAGCTCCCTTTCATGGATAAATGTCAGCAGTTCAAGCAAGGATATGGTCTTTGATGGCAAGTCAGGCAAGTTCTTCAGCTCCTGTGCAAGCTCTCTGCCATCCAAGTCAGATTGTCCCTTAAAGTGTAGTGTAGTACTAAGGTTCACACATTGTTCTGTCAGCTCCTCAAATGTGAGATTTTGGAAATGTGTCAGCACTCCAAACTTCTCTCCCACAATTTCCAACGTGGAAAATCTTTCCTGAATGGCTGATGTTGCAGCATCAACCACTGCATTGAAAAATGTCACCTCCAGCTTCTTCAAAGCATCAATCAAGGGCTCATCAGATGCTTCATAATATACATTTCACTATTTAACCAAACCCAGAAAAATAACATTACATATGTTAAAGTATGGGCCTTTATTCCCAATAATATTAATCTGGAAGCATTTTGCATTGTTTAGGTCTTTTATGGGAAGGTTTATGGAAAATGCAATAGATGGTTTTTTATTAATAAAAATATATTTATTGATCTTTTATTATTTATTTTATTTTATTTTTTATTTTTATTTATTTCTTTATTCTTATTTTTATTTTTTTTGCAGGCGCTCATGCCGCCCCTCCACAAATGCCGCCCTGTGCGGCTGCCCATATTGCCCATATGAGGAACCGCCACTGCGCGGGGGGTCCTGGAACCAATCTCCCGCAGATACCGAGGGACGACTGTATATTGGATTTAATTTTCCCAGAAGAGTTCCTTGTTCCATGCATGGTCTGTGTGTATCATACATATTAGTGATGGATCGAGTGGTCGGTTTTTCACAACCGCGGTTGCGGTTGTGTTTGCGGTTGTCAATTTTTTTTTCGGTTGTGGTTATCATATACTAGGAAAAATGCGTAATTATTAACTGGATTTAGCCACTATAGTGCGATTTAGCCACACTTGGTACATAATATATACTAAATAGTATTTATTTAGTAAATACCTTATGTTGAACATAAGTTTTGCAATACACCGCTACTGCTATTTGTGTGTTGCAAAACTTGTGTTCCAATTTGAATTGGAATTGATAAAATTGAATTGACTCCATGTCTGATTGTAATGCCCATTTGCAAAAAGGCCATAACATAGCTATATATGTATTAGTGATGGATCGAATAACCGCAACCGCACTACAACCGCACAAAAATTCACAACCGTAACCGCAACCGCCATTCCATAAGTGCGGTTGCGGTTGTAAAAGCTTAGTTAATTTTAATTTTAGGTTAATTAGAAATATTTCTTTTTTTAAAAAGAAAATGATGGGTCTCCTTATGCGTGCTTAAACGTGACATCATACGGCTGCCGTAGTAAAATTGGTTTAAACTGCGCTCTAAGTTATTACTCTGTGAGCTCCATGAAGTAACATTTATTTTTATTTAATTTTCTTCAAACTAAAATCGCCTTTAGTACAATAGTCAATAAAGCTTATTCCTGCTCGACGGACCTCTCGGGTTAATTAATTTGACCTATTCTTTCATAATAGCTATATAAGTTTAGAATATACTTCATTTAAATAGTATTTATTTAGTAAATACCAACATAAGGTATTTACTAAATAAATACTATTTAAATGAAGTATATTCTAAACTTATATAGCTATTATGAAAGAATAGGTCAAATTAATTAACCCGAGAGGTCCGTCGAGCAGGAATAAGCTTTATTGAAGAAAATTAAATAAAAATAAATGTTACTTCATGGAGCTCACAGAGTAATAACTTAGAGCGCAGTTTAAACCAATTTTACTACGGCAGCCGTATGATGTCACGTTTAAGCACGCATAAGGAGACCCATCATTTTCTTTTTAAAAAAAGAAATATTTCTAATTAACCTAAAATTAAAATTAACTAAGCTTTTACAACCGCAACCGCACTTATGGAATGGCGGTTGCGGTTGTGAATTTTTGTGCGGTTGTAGTGCGGTTGCGGTTATTCGATCCATCACTAATACATATATAGCTATGTTATGGCCTTTTTGCAAATGGGCATTACAATCAGACATGGAGTCAATTCAATTTTATCAATTCCAATTCAAATCCAATTCCAGTAAAACAATAATTCAGCAATTCAATTCCAGTAAAATAACAATTCATCAATTCAATTCATATGCTTTTCAATTCCAATTGAATTCAATTTATTTATTCAATTTTATATTGAGGAAAAAACACAAGGTTTTATAATAACCATTTTATTTTCATACAACATACCATACACTATTACTCACTAACAAATCATGTTAACTAACACACAAATATTCATATGGTTTATATCTTCATTAGAATCACTACTATGAATCCATGATCATTACACAATATGCTACAGCCCAAATTACTGAGAATTACATCTGATCATCATAAGTTGTTCAAAATAGTTATCACTCAGGTTGCACCTCTCTGGCCTGAAGAGTTTGCCAGCAATGGAGAACAGTCGTTCCACAGCAGATGATGTAGCAGGGATGGCCAGGTATTGATGCAAGCCTGGTGAGGACTGGGAACTCAGGCTGCTTGGCCTTCCAGTAGCCAAGGGGGATCAACATCTTCTGGCAGACATGGTTGGCTGAGGTACAGAGAGACCTCAGTGTCAGATGGAGTTGGTCTGGGTGTTGAGGACCAGTTGTGGTCAGGGAGAAGAACTTTTTCTTCATCATCAGTATTCAGTGGTGGTTCAGCAGTGAAAGTGTCTGTAGGACTGACACTAGTGCGATGTTGTTGTACTTCTGAGTCAGCAGGTCACAGATGTCTTGCACTTCATTGTCCCTACTAGACCACAGATCGATGGTGAGAGACAGATCATGGACCTGCTGTAACTGGGTCTTCAACTGTGTCTGAACACTGTGGTAGAAGCACACTACTCAGATGCTTATGACTGGGCATCGTAAACATCAGCTCTGCAGTCTTCATGAGTATGCGGAATCACTCACCTTCAACCAGAGACAGGGGAAGGAGATCATGGGCAATAAGAGCCACAACACAGTTGGTGAGTTTTAGCTGTCATTGGTCAGCGGAATTCCACTTGGTAGGCTTTGATGTGAAGATATCCATGGAGAGTTTGGTTTGGTTCAGCTACTGGACTATCAAGTTTTGCATAGATGTCTGCATGGTTCCTCTGAAAACAAAATATAATAATAACAACAATAATGACAATAACAATAATAATAATATAGTATTAAAAATATATTTTAATATATTTATATTAAAATATATTTTTACTACGTAAAAATAAAAATAATATTAAATTGAAAGATAAGTAGGCCTATAAATATTTGGAAATTAACAGTATTTACAGTAAAATTAATTCACTTTATGATAATCCTTTTAATTAAAAAAATTGCTCACCTCTAGCTGCCACCTGAAGTTTGATGTTGCTTTGTTAGATCCAGCTACAGATTGGTTACAGTGACGGCAAACTGCCTTATGGTTTCCTGATTTACTGTCACTGGAACTAGGCATGATGAAATGACTGAACACATTTGATTTAGGTGGCATTTTCTTGCATAAGACAGGTAGCTACCATATCTACTCAAGTTCTAAAACAAAGAGCTCATCATCAATTCATATCAATTCCAATTCAATTCATTAAAAAAAAAAAAATTAAATTCCAATCCAATTCATAATTGACCCCGTCTGATTACAATGCCAGCCACTTTGGAAAAAGGCCAGCATATTGGCCACTTTTCAAAATGACTGGTAATCCTGCCAGCCATTTTGTGTATACCCTTTGAAGCTGTGTCATACTGGACACTGAATGCCGTTAGGTCAATTGAATGCCTGGCTAGGTCAATTGTCCACCAGACATGGGGTCATTACAAGGTTTATCATTATCATTACATCATTATTACAAGCCCTTCATTATCATTGTAACAATCATTACAATACTGAATATACTAAATAAGCGCTCCACCGGTGCACTGGAGGCAGGGATGCAAAGATGCTTGGCAGCAAGAACAGATACATCAGGATACAGATGTGCATTGTCCCTCCACCATGTCAGAGGATTGCAGTCCTCATCAATGCAGGGCTGTCCAAGGTAGCTGTCCACCTGGTTGACAATAGGGTTCTGAGAAGCTGTAGAGGGAGCTGGAACAGCCATAAAATTGAACAACTTGCACCACTTTGGTGCTGGCTGGGACTGGGAGGAATCAGAAGCCACATATTATATATCGGGTGGCCCCCAAAAAACTTTACTTAATTGAAAGTTTAATAACTGCAACAATTCAAAACTTATGCGATTGAGATTTTGCACACATTAACAGATGCATATAATCTATAATTGCTGGAATTTTCAAATATGTAGGTTCTATAGTTTTGTTACAGTGAACAATTTAAAAGCATAAGTCTAAAAATAGCATGCCTGGTGTGCATCTGACACGTACGTGCGCTAGCGTAGGCTAAACCTAATGTAGCATAGTATGACAAGCGCGCTGGCGTAGTCTAAACCTAATGTGAATTTGCTTTCTTTTATTTTTCCGCTAAAACCCTGCCAGCATGACATTAAGTAAAAGTGATAAAGCCATCATAGAAGCATGTGTCAAGGAAAAAGGTTGGAATGGAAATAGGATTGTCTGAGAATTCCCCACAAAGAACTGGACTCGTCAAAGTGTTTATAACTTAATAAGAAAGATAAAGGATACTGGATCAACAGCTAGAAAACCCGGCAGTGGCAGGCCCAAAAGTGTTTCAACAGAAGAAAATAAGGCTGCCGTGGAAGAACTGATTCAATCCCAGGAGAATACACCAGGAACTCATCGCTCCCAGAGACAGATTGCGTACAACCTTGGGATTTCTCACTCCTCTGTACAAGGGATTGTAAAACATTTGAAATTGAAGGCCTACAAGAGAATTTGAGTTTCTCGGCATGATCAGAATGTAAGACAGCGTAGAAAGACCCGCTGTAAATCCTTATATGAATGCTACTCAGCTGAAGACGTGCAAAAAGTTGTTTACAGACGAAAAGGATTTCACGTTGGAGGTGGCCAAAAACAGGCAAAATGACAGGGTTTATGGTTCAAGGAAAAAGGACATTCCTCCCTCCAGGCTTTATCATGAAACCTCACGATTCAGCAGAAAAGTAATGGTATCAGCGGGAATTTCATGGAAGGGGAAAACACGAATTCATTTTATTGCCACAAACGAAACTAAAGTTAACTCTGAGCGCTACATCAACCTGTTAGATAATGGGTTACTTCCTGATTGTCGTCAGCTGTATCCTGATGAGGCCTACATTTTCCAGCAAGATGGGGCACCCGCCCATACAAGCCGAGCAACCCAAAATCATCTAGAGCAAGAGACCCCTAATTTCATCAAAAAGGATGAATGGCCGCCTCAGTCTCCCGACTGTAATCCAATGGACTATTCAGTATGGGATTCCCTCATGGTGAAGGTTTACGGCAGCCAGAAAGACAAATTCACCGAAGATGAACTTAAGGAGAAAATCAATAGAGCATGGGAGGATATCACCTTAGATGAGGTTCAAAAGTGCATCTCCTCGTGAAAGAAGCGATTGAGGGCAGTTTACCAACAGGGAGGTGGTCACATTGACCATTTGTTTAAGTAAATTTTGTTAAGTTCAAATTCATTTTCTTTGGCATGCTATTTTTAGACATATGCTTTTAAATTGTTCACTGTAACAAAACTATAGAACCTACATATTTGAAAATTCTAGCAATTATAGATTATAACCATCTGTTAATGTGTGCCAAAGCTCAATTGCATAAGTTTTGAATTGTTGCAGTTATTAAACTTTGAATTAAGTAAAGTTTTTTTGTGGCCACCCGATATTAGGGTGCATCAAATGCCCTTAGGTTCTTAGATTTTAATGTCTATTCTCTCAAATGTTACACTTGTTGCTAGAAGTGTGTATGCCAAAAATTAATTAAATCGGAGAGGTGGTCCTGGGTGGCCACCGGTCACTTTTATATTTTCGCGGCAATTTTCAGGGGCTGCGCTATGTAAAAATATCTATTTTTTTTATTTACCAACCAGTTGACTACTTACATTGTTTCTTTTAATATAGAGTTGCTAAGGGGTGATTTACATAACATTTGAGAGAATAGACATTAAAATCCAAGAACCTAAGGGCGTTTGATGCACCCTAAAGGGGTGATTTACATAAAACATGTACCATAAACGAAACTTCACTTATAGTCTAATAATATCCTTTATTGTCTTTCAGAAACAATGGAAGCTGTAACAATGGAAGCTAAGAAGACCAGATTAGCAAGTGCCATTTTTGGTCTTGGCAATGCTCTTACAGAAGGAGATGGTACATTGACAGGAGTCTGCCTCCCAACTTGCCGGCAGGTTCTTCGATGCGTGATGTGGCACATCCAGAAAGAAATATGTGAAGGCAAACAAACACAGCCACTCAAATGGAAATCTGCCAGCATAGTCCTTATCCAGCTGAAAACATTCTACACTAAAGCAAATATTCATATGCTTTCAGACCATCAATGCTGCAAACTAATACTTGACCTTCTTAATGACAATAACAAATTGCGTCAAATACCTGTTTCTCGCAGAGAATCTCCAAACACTTTGGCTAAGTTGCAATCCATGAATGAATGTCTTGATAAGACCTTTGGTATATGGACAAAAGATGCAATGACAAACATTAAGAATGAGGAAGATAGAGCATTTTTAGAGTCAATGAAATCTGACAGAGTAGCCTCATTTGGTAGTGTTGACAAGAAGAAAGCTGATAAAGATCGTAGAAAAGAAAAACGCATCTTAGCGGAAGCTTCAAGACGAGAACGTCATGAATCATCCAGTGTACAAGAGATGAAAAGTTCTGTATGCTCTGATGATAGTGCCTCTGCAGATAGCTTGGAAGAAACTGAAGAAGAGGCGATTCCAGAGCTTCAAAGGAAGCGTAGTCACCACAGATCAACATATGCAGGTACATCTGCCTTTATTCCTCATGATATTCTGAAAAGGCCTTCAGTCGTGTCTGTTGCTACTCGACTAAACATAACTCCTGTTCAACAGGCTGTGCTCACCAAAGCTGTAATTCAAGAGGCAGGAGGTGATCCACGTCGTGTGGCCAAGTCGTATTCAACTGCTGATAAGGCTCGACGATCAATAACAAGTGCTATCGCCAAAGATATTCGAGAAAATTGGATCGCCCCAACAGCTGCAACACTTCACTGGGATGGCAAGCAGATGCATACGCTCACAAACAAGAATGGCAAGGAAGAAAGATTGCCAGTGTTGGTTGGGAATGCCACTGATGTAAAGCTACTGGGAGTGGCTAGATATCCTCGTGGAAGTGATATGTCATCAGGTGACATCATTGCCGAGCACACTTACACGTTTCTACATTCATGGAAGTGCAAACAGTCAGTTGTCAACTTTTGTTTTGACACAACAGCATCAAACACTGGACACATTACAGCTGCCTGTGTTACTATTCAATCAAAACTGAACCGTGCTCTTCTGTGGTGTGCATGTCGCCATCATGTTGGAGAGGTAATCCTGGATCATGTGTTTGACGCTCTCAAAATTGAGACATCAAAGTCTCCAGAAGCATCTTTATTCCAAAGATTCCAGAAGAATTGGGAACGCATATCGCATGCAAAGGATGAAAGTTTAACCAAAATTGACATTTCAATGTACAATGATGATGCACAACAACTGCTTTTATCCTGCAAAAACAAGGTTTTAAGCACAATCCGCACAAGCGCTTCATACTGTAGGGAAGACTACAAGGAAATGGCACAACTCTGCCAGGTAGTCCTCGATGATGATGTCACAAAACAAGGAACACTCCACAGACCTGGGGCCATGCATAAAGCAAGGTGGATGTCAAAGATTCTTTATTCCATCAAAATATGCCTACTTGAAGAGCAAATTTCTGTACTACCTCGAGGAACTGTAACAACACAACATCAACAGGAAAAACTGAAGGAGTTTGTTGTTTTGTTGTTTATATTTATTGTGATTGGTGGCTCATATGTCAGTCTGCTTCAAATGCCCCATGGTTTGATTTGTGCTTATACAAGACTCTGCTCAACTATAAAGCTGTCAACTCAATCATTTCAGTCAGCACTGTGAAAGCCTTTGATAGACATTTGTGGTATTTAACCCCAGAACTGGTTGTTTTGGCACTGTTCAGCAATGCAGTACCTCAAAAGGAGCGTCGTGCCCTTGCAGATGTGTTACTGGCCATACAACCAGATGAAATGCCAAGCACTCCAAAACACCACTACGGTTCTGGATATGGCAAACCGTCATTTCCAAAAATTACAGAAGCGACAACCCTGGCTGATCTTGTGAACGAGGACTCGTGGTTTACAGTGAACCTTCTTCACCTGGATATGACCTTCCTAACAGAGGATGTTGACAATTGGCAGAACAATGACCACTTCAAGGCAGCCAAGTCCATTGTGGATGGGTTAAATGTTGTGAATGACCCTGCGGAGAGAGCAGTAAAGCTCACAACTGATTTTGTCTCAGCTGCAAGAGGAGAAGACCACTTCCAAAATCTTCTTCAAGTGGTTGAATGTGACCGCAAAGCGAGGCCAAATTTGCGGAAACGAGCAAAGTTGGAGTAGTGACATTGGCGTTGTTTTATACATTTTCAACTTTCAATCAATGTAAGTATAGTAATACCGAATATTTGTATATTAGTATTATAAGTAATACCGAATATTTGCCGAATATTCGGTGCATCACTACTAAATATATAAAAGTGGCTGGTGGGCACCCAGGACCACCTCCGATTTGATTTATTTTTTGCATACATACTTCTACCAACAAGTGTAACATTTGTGGGAATAGACATTAAAATCCAACAACTTTTTGAAAATCATGGGGCGTTTAATGCACCCTACCCAATATATAGGGTATATATTGAAATTACACTGTAATGAAAATGTAATGATGTGTAATGATGTGTAATGATTCATTACAGACCTTTCATTACCATTATTGCCTCAAAATTTCTTTCATTATCATTACAAGAGATTTGTAATTAATTACCATTACAATAATAATGACCCCATGTCTGCTGTCCACCCTTCATGATTGGTTTTCGTGATATTTTTGTTTAACGAAAATATCATGACTTTTTTACCTAACCAATCATCAAGGGCAGACCTGTGTAGTTGACCTAATTGGGCATTCAATAATTTAAATTTCAATAATTTCAATTGAATTGGATTGAATCTCTTAAATGAAGTTCTGCCTTTTTGCAAAATGGCTGGCTGGATAACCAGCCATTTTGCAAAAAGTACACACACACACACTTTTACTCTGGACATGAGACCCCCATCAAGAAAGCCATATTTTCTTCAATGTTTCTCCACGCTCTTAGGATCGCCAGTCCAGAATACATGGATGCCAAATTAGAAAAAATCAACAGTATTGGAAGTTATTTGTATTACCCACCTGCTTTTTTGGAATCTTGTCTTAATAAGACAAAATGAACTTTCTATCATGTGAATAATAACCCTTGCACTTTGTCAAAGAATATTGTACTTCCATTTTTCCCAGGCTTTTTAGGCATTGCTAATATACTTAAACTTTTGAATATTAATATAGTATTTTCATATGACAATATTGTGAAAAATATAGTAAAAAATAGCCCTACCAATAATTCAGGCATTATTTATAAAATTGGTTGTAAACAATGTAATTCCTTTTACATTGGACAGATGGGAAAGGATTTGCACACATTTGTAAAACAGCATCAATATTCCATTATAACAGGACAGTCATCCAGTGCCCTTTTCATCCATTTGTCAGAGTTATCCCACTGTATTGATTGGAATAATGCTTCAATTTTGTTTCACTCAAGCAACATTGTTAATAGAAATATTCTTGAGTCTGCCATTATTCAACTTGCAAATAATTTTAACATCAGCCTGGGTCTTCTTTCGCTTGATACTGTTGTTTTGAATTCATTCAGAATGGATTTAGACAAGAGGGGCAAAGTACTAAAACTCTGGTAGCTTTTTCTTATAAATTTGTATGCTCCTCCTACACTTTTTATTTTTCTATTTTATTTTTTTTTGGTGACCTATATATAGTCTTGAACTTATTTCAATGCTCCTGAGGATGTCATTAGACAAAGGTGTTTGAACACCATTCTGCATTTCCTTTTCCCTTTGTGGTTATTTTCATCATATAAATATAATGTTTCAGACCAACAAAGACCCTAGGATCCTCTCATGGCTGGTCTACCTAACTGTCGTAATTGTGTGTTGTGCATGTCCTCATGGTGGTGGAGAGGACCTACAATTTCACATGGATTCCAAACCACAAAGCCTTAATTTAACTACCTTAAACTATACCCAATCTATCAACATTTGCGTCTAATCAATTTTTAAACATGTTTATAGATGTGCTACTAATTACTTCTACCGGCACACTATTCTAGTTATTTACTATTCTATGCATAAAAAAGTTTTTGCCAACTGCTGTCTCGAACCTTCTACTTGTCAACTTACACCCATTATTTCTAGTCCTATTATACAGTAAGTCCCTGACTTATGAACTTAACGCATTCTGGAAGCCTATTCGTAAGTCAGAAATAACTTATATCGGCAAAATAAATGCATAAAATATGTAAAGTATGTAAAAAAAGGGCATAAAAACTGCACAATGTATGACACTAACGTATGTATTTTATTCATTAAAAAACAAACCTCCACCCCCACCCTATGTACATCAAGTTCCATCAAGTCTTTGTTTGTTAGCTCTTGCGAGTGGCTTTCTAGTAACTGATGGAAGTTTTCTTCCTCCAGTTCCATCTGCAGTTCAGTGTAACTACATACTGCTAGCACGCACTTCGTTGTTCATATCTTCGAAAGTTTGTAAGTCGGGGACCTACTGTATTGAGATTAGTGATGTGAGTCGTTTTTTATTGTGTCGTTTTTTTTTGTGTTTTTTTGTTATTTTTTTTGTTTAAAACGAAGATAGTCTGTTTTTTTTGTTTTTTATTGTTTTAAACTTATTCCATATTTTTCTTCCTTTAATCTAATAAGTATATTAGTATTACCTATAATTTACTATACTACCATGCTTATACGGTTATACCTAGTATATGTATATAGTCATCTTTTAGAAAAACTGAATCACACAAAAAGTATATAATAGAAAGGAAAAACAAACCCTCATTTTTTATATGTATATACCTATATTTTTAACTAGAACATAAAACATTCTTCCTCATTTCAAACAATATACATAATTGTGATTGGCAAGAGTACCAGTATATATATTCCAGATCGAAAAAAAAAATATTCACCTTTTTGTTAACCTAATGTTGGTTAACCTTCATTTCCATGGAAGAATCATCACTAGATTGGGTAAAGCATATATGCTAGTTTCAATATCACAGGTACTGGTATAATATCCATAATACTGGTATAAAACAATAGATATAATTGTGATTGGCAAGAATACCAGTGTGTGTGTGTGTGTGTGTATATATATATATATATATATTCCAAATAGAAAATAAAAAAAATATAAATATTCATCTTTCTTTAACCTTTGTGTTAACCTAATGCTGTTTAACTTTGGAATTCTGGATGTATGCATGTGTATGGGGTATACAATAGATATAAATGTGTATATAAGTATTTATGTATATATTGGTATATATGTATATGGGTGTATGTGTATGTATATATATATATGGATGGTCTCGTGGGGGGGGGGGGGGAATATGTCATCGCGGGTCTAAAGGATAGTTAAGTGGGAGATTCAAAATCCGAGGAATGGATGGGAGAGTCCTGGAATGGTTGGACAATGGGCAGTCAGCTCCCAGCCAGTGTTCTCGCAAGTTTAATGGATCTCAAGATACAAGACTTTCAGTGCAAGAAAGAGGCCAGTTTTTTCTGTAAATAGGCTGAAAAGGACATTCTATACTGGTACCATATGGCCTATTTTATTATTTATTTATTTATTTTTATAATATATATCATTGCAAAAGTATACCTTATAATTAAATTGGCAATATCTATATTAATTATTAAAAAAAACGACAAAAACAAAAAAAACAGAAAAAAAACAAAAAAAACGACAAAAAAAACAAAAAAAAACGGTTTTTTTACATCACTAATTGAGATATTTTGAAAAAACTATATCTACATTATTGAACCCATTCATAATTTTGAAAACCTGGATTAGATCACCCTTTAGCCTCCTAGTCTCGAGTGTAGTCAATTTTAACTCCTTAAGCCTATCTTCATATGACTTCAAACTAAGCGATGGAATCATCATCTTAGTTGCTCATCTTTGAACTCTCAATTTTGTCTGTATCTTTTCACATATGCAGATTCCAAAATTGGATTGCGTACTCCAAATGGGGTCTAACTAAAGATTTATAAAGAGGAACAATAATATTGCACGATTTACTCAAAATTTTGAGGTATAAAACCTAGCACTTTGTTCGCTTTATTGACCACTGCTGTACTTTGCTTTGCTACTTTTAAATCAGCAGTGACTATAACTCCTAAATCTTTTTCCTGTTCTACACTTGCTAACTCCTTCCCTGACATACTATATGCAAAATTACCATTATGCGAACCTATATATAAAATTTTGCACAATGTTAAATCTCATTTACCATGTGACTGACCAATGATTTTATTCAGATCTTCCTGGATTTTACTTCTATCTTCATCATTAATTGCCCTACCACCCAACTTTGTGTCATCCACAAACTTTGAAACTGTACTGACAAGGCCGACATCTAAATCGTTAATATATATAAGAAAAAGCAAGGGGCCCAATACAGAACCCTGAGGAATGCCACTCGCTACATTAACCCAAGATGACCACTCCATCAACGACCACCCTCTGTTTCCTACCTTGCAACCACTCTTCTATCCAATTTATTACTACACCCCTAATTCCATGAGTAGCTATAACTAACACACATTTTTGGTAAAAGTTGCTTAAAATTAATTGAAACCTATGTGAAAATTATTGACTACCCAGTTAGGTCAACTGTACACCCTTGATGATTGGTTAGGTTAAATCATGTTTTTGTTTAAACTAACAAAAATATCACAACTTAACCTAACCAATCATCAAGGGTGTACAGTTCCACAGCCTGTAAGCTGCAGAACTTGTACACAGGTTCCAGAGCCACTTCATATATAATTTACAGATATCTTCTTTACTCTCTTGTAATTAACATTCCTCTTAATAATACCTAATATTTTATTTGCTTTAATTCTAGCCTGTAAGCACTGCTTAGAAAATTTTAGATCACAACTAACAATAATACCAAAATCTTTTTGCTGTTTAACACAGGGTTGGCAAAAACCTGAAAACCCAGCAAAAACCCAACTGGTTTTTGTTGGGTAGTTAGGTTTTTACTGGGTTTTTGCCAACCCTGGACCGTCACTTTAACATCCTCTAATCAGTTCTCTCACATCTCATAACTAAAATTTTGGATAATATTCATTTTAATACCACTTCAAACCATTAAAAAATATTAATATATTCTGAATCCTCATTAAAAATTACTAAGGAAAATAACCTCCTTTTCTTGTGCAAATCAAATAAAAAAGTACAAAATTAATGAAAATATCCTTATGACCGCGAAACAAAGGCCTTTTATATTGCATTTCCTCCTATAATGATGTGCAATTCGTGTAGCTCAGTCATCATCAGACACATTAGCTTAGACCAAGGGTTCCCAAAGTGGTCAATATCAACCCCCTGGGGTTGATGGGACTGTGCAGGGAGTCGATAAAGATCTATGGGTCAATAAAGTTCTAGGGGTCTAGGCTTAATATCAATGAGCATGGTGACTTAAGGCTCAAACTCTCAAACCTACAGCCTAATGTTCATGCCCTTGTTAATGCCCATCAGACCCATCCATCTCATTAGAGATTTAATTGTAAAGGTATTTAGCAATTATTAATTTTCACTTAATTACTAATAATGCTAATTGTATAACTATAATGATTAATAAATATTGATTGTATTTTGATATTTTTTGACTTCATTTCATTTAAAATTATTTTAAATATTGAGAATTTGGGTTAAGGGTCAATGATAACTTTATAAGCTCAACTAAAGGTCAACAAGCTCAGAAGTTTGGGAACCCCTGGCTTAGACAATAGCGAAGCTTTGAAACTTTTTCCTGATCATGGTGTAATTCCTACATCCTTAAAATGTTCAAAGTGCAATAGTGACTATATTTTCAGGGAAGATCAGAATATTACCAATAAGGTATCAAAAATATCACCTCCCAATATAATAGTATCTCTAGCAGGGTTCTCGCCTGTTTAACTCCTTGCCTCAGTACCTTAAGAGATATAAGTGCAGTCCCAATAAATACTTTTAAAAAACATTTGGACATGTTTTCAGCCAACATAACCCCACAGTGCCAGGGTATTCCTCTGCCAGACCAGCCCTCACAAATTCGATAATGAACCAAATCATATGCAGGAGCAAGAGAAAAGAAGGGTGGTGACTACGTTATGGTCCTACCTCAAGAGGCGCTAAGCGGACTTCATGGGAGCTGCGCACCCTTGAGGCAGAAGCACTTCAAGGTAAATTCAAGGTAAGGTAAATTCAAGGTAAGGTAAATTTGGTTAGGTTGGGTTGGGTTATGTTAGGTGAGGCAAGTTTTTTTAATATAATGAAGTACTTTTTAGGGTAATTTTGATTTGATATGCACAAATTTGACTTCTGTTTTCTGTGCAAATGTATATTTTTTAGAGAATTTCATTTGCTTATATCTCAAACACTATACATTTGCACAGAAAACAGAAGTCAAATTCATGCATAACACATCAAAATTATCCTAAAAAGTACTTTCGGTATTATTATAGTTTCAACCACAACTTGATTACTACATATTTGATGTGTTGTTTAGCTGTATCTCTTCATTTCAGACAACTTTTTCTAATACTACTTCCGTCGCAAATGGATAATAACGGAGATAATAAATATAATATTTTTGGTCCGCTATATAATAATTTTTGGTCCACCATATTGTCTCAGTCTAGCCATGGGTACAGTGTGTGAAGGTTGTGCTCTTACTCCATTTGAAATGATTCATAAATTTTTTAAGAATAACATTGACTCGTTAGGTTAATTGAATGCCTGGTTAGGTCAACTGAATGCCCAGTTAGGTTAATTGAATGCCCAGTTAGGGCAACTGTACACCCTTGATGATTGGTTAGGTTAAGTCATGCTATTTTTGTTAGTTTAACGATTTATTTTTTAAACTAATTTACAGCCGGATTCTGAAGGAATCATTTATCTTATCACTCTGTCATAACCCAACCCAACTCAATCCAGTGGATTGGATTGAGTTGGGTTGGGTTAGGTTAGGTTATGAAACTTATGTTTTTCGAGGTGATTCACTCAAATTTGACATCCATTTCCACCGCAAATCACTCGTTTTGAGCTTTTGATATTGGGGGGAAGGATCTCAAAAACGAGTGATTTGTGACAGAAACGGATGCCAAATTTGAATAAATCGCATCAAAAAACATAAGTTTCATATTCAAAACAAATTGGGGCTGAAACTGCAAATTTACCAGGTTCAGTTCCTAGGTTTTCCGTTGGTTTCTGATGTGATTCATCTGAAAATGACATTCATTTCCATCGCAAATCACTCATTTTTGATCCCCCTCCACCCAAAAACCCCAATTTCCCACACATTCCCCATATTGTTGGGGGGGGGGGGGGGGGGGGTACAAAAACGAGTAATTTGCGATGGAAATGAATGTCATTTTCAGATGAATCACATCAGAAACCACCGGAAAACCTAATTTTTATTTTTCAAAACGAGTTATGATTGAAACTATAAATTTACCGTACTTTCTTGCCCTAAAATCTAATGGTGTTAAAACGAATATTCACCAAAATTTTCATTATTTCTACCAAAATGCATGACTACATTTTTTTACATGCTACAGCTTTATCCCCTTTCCTAACTTCATTCTTACAAACCTTAGTCAGAGTCTAAAGTCATCTTAAATATTATTCTTTAACTCCGTTAAAAGCTCCATGATCTAAGTTAGGTTATCCCCTGGATGGAATGAGTTAATGGGGGCCTAGGTTAATCAACCAAAAAGCTGGGCTTGCACCGAATGAACCCCTAGATCTCTCAATATTAAGTTAAATTAAGCGTCAAGCTTAAGAATAGAGCTATTTGTACTTTAATAATCCCAATAAAGTAAACTCTACATAATCAATAATATAATCAGATATAATTTCAGATACCAACCTCAGTTAGCGAACGGAGTTCGAAGTTGGTAATACATTAAATTAAGCTAAATTAGGTTTGGTTTGTAATTCGAACATAGAGATTGTCTTTGGCATCTGAAATTTTACCAAATTAGAGTATGGATATGAGTTTCAGAAGTAAAATATGTTTCACTGGATTACAAACTTCAAAGATATTTACAACCACAGATGCTAAAGCAAATCTGTGGCTGCATCAACTTTTGCATTAACTGTTTATTTTTTGCCATCAAGCGTGTTGCCAGAGAACTAACAACTAAACTTAAAGCCGTTTTCTTTTCGTCCAAAACTTTACTTGAAATTACATTCTTTCTCTGACTTCAAGTTAGATTTGTGAACGAGAAGAACGAGGCAACTTGTGTTTGTAACTCAAATCAAAGCCTCACATATACAGAGGGTGATCAAATTATTAGAGCCACTACATAAAAAATAGTTTTTCTTGTATAAGTTTATTTCTAATGCTAATAATAGTAAAATTTGGCTAATTTAAACACTTATTTCATTTCAGAATATATTTATATACACTCTACAGTCATATTAAACACATTTAGTACTTACTGGGTCCTCCTTTGGCCTTAATTAAGGCAGCAACCCATCTAAGCATACTCTCTATACAGGCTTTGCAGCTGGCCTGTATCTCAGGATCACGGTTCCAAACGGCAATTATTCGTTCTATTAACTGTATTCGAGTTGTTATTTCCTCGCCTTTCAGTCTACGCTTTACTATTTCCCATAGGTTTTCGATAGAGTTCATATCCAGAGAATTTCCTGGCCAATCCACAAGAAGAATATTCTTTGCAGCCAGAAAACTTTTAACTGACTTTACAGTGTGGCATGGGACCGAATCTTGCATAAAATGGAATGGCTCACCATTTGGAAACCAGTCGACGATCTGCGGAATAAGTCTTTTTTTCCAAAACCTTTCGGTATTGGTCCTGCCTCATAGTACCCTCAACAATGTAAATTCGTCCAGTACCTATACCGCTTATCACTGCCCATATCATGACAGATGTTGGATGCTTAACCGTACTTACGACACAGTCTGGATGATATTCCTCGCCAACACGTCGCCTAACGTATTGTGATTTATCAGACATGACTTGGAATGTGGATTCGTCACTGAAACACCTGCAAATAAAAAGAGGGTCATTATGCAGAAAATAACATGGCCTGAAGTTGAAATAAAAAAATACATTTTTCTAGTGTATTTTGGTGTGCTCTGTTCAAATATAACCTTCATTTCTTGTGCAAATGAACAGAAATGTGTGTTTGGGCCGTGCAATGACAACTGTATTTCTGTTCATTTGCACAAAAAATGAAGGTCATATTCGAACAAAGCACACCAAAATACACTTGAAAAATGTATTTTTTACTACATTTTATACAATAAAGCATAACCTAACATGTTCATATTACGAGATCTCGTAAACGATGCATTACCACAGGAAACGTGCAAAACCTCAAAATTAACCAGAAAAGTTTGCTCTCGTCATTTTCGTTTAAACTAACGAAAATATCACGACTTAACCTAACCAATCATCAAAGGCGTACAGTTGACCTAACCGGGCATTCAATTAATCATTTAATTAATCATCTACGGCACATGACGAATCAAGTTCTCCAAGTCGAAACCACACGAACGGCACGTCATAATTCTATCACAAACGCCACCAAACTGAATCCAATTAGAAAAAAAAATAGCCAGAACAGAAACCAACAAACTAAGTTGCAGAGTAACATGACGTCATACCACCCCCGACTAAAAATACACTAAATATATATATATATATATTATTATCATTATTATTTTCTACAATAGTTTGCACAAGAAATGAAGGCTATATTTGAACAGAGCACACCAAAATACACTAGAAAAATGTATTTTTTTATTTCAACTTCAGGCCATGTCATTTTCTGCATAATGACCGAAAAGAGAAAGAAATGATTGCAACCAAAATGAAATGTGTCTTGTCATACAAATATCAAAATAATATATTTTACTCAAAATAAGCATACAAGATCACTAAAATATTGGGACTTACCGATTTCCAGTCATCTACAGTGAACTTTGAGTAGTATTTAGCCCACTTTAAGCGATTTTTGATCATTGTTGGAGTCAATTTTGGCGTTTTCCTTGGCCGGCGACTACTCAATCCAAATTCCCTGGCACGCCTTCTTAAGGTCATTGTCAAAATGTTGATGTTTTCCTTCTCCAGCTCCAATTTAAGTTTGTTAGTAGTGCTTCTCCTATTATTTACTAGTTTCTTTTCAATGCATCTGTCGGTTCTAGGTGTAGTTATCCTTTTCCGACCACATTTACCCTTTCTTTTTGGAGTCAGCTCTGGATTATCCCCTTCAACTTTAATTTTTGATGCGATCCTGTCAACACTCGCACGTGACACATTCAGTTCTCGGGCTATTTATCTGTGAGAATAATCAGTTGCAGTCAGCAGCGAGAGCATTCTACCTTTCTTCTTTGGCGATAGATCACATTTCTTACCCATGTTGGGTAGCCTACAGTACATAAAAGTTATTCCTGTAAAGAAACACTAATTTAATAAAAAGAATCACAATACGTTGCTGAGAAACAATATCATATGGGTGTATGAGTGCATTTTCCACGTACAATGGTTTAAATATAATAACTTATCATTAACTTAACATACACTTAACGCACATGACGACTTGACACAACCTCCCACGTTCACAGCTGAAACACTACTGAACCCACTTTTCACATACTCTCGTGAAACACTACATGTGTTAACAATTTGGAATAGTCTGCATACTTAAAAGGTTATTATTTAAACTAAAAACACCATATTATAATGAAAATGTGTTTTTCAAGGGGTGGCTCTAATAATTTGATCACCCTCTGTAAATAAAACTCAGGCCCACTCTTGGCTAGATCTTCTTCATAGTTCAAGGACTAAAGGATTAGCTATTGGATAAGTAGGCCTACTCGGTAAAGGACATCAGGGTCTTAACTTCAGGTTTCTATCATGAATCTAGCCCACAGTAAAACTGAATAAGGCCAAGACGGTCCTAGGTTTGAGCTCGCCACGGCAATGCTAGACTAGGCCAATATAGGCCCAAAATTGCAATGACTGAAGGACAGTTCTTTACTTAACATAAAGCTTATAAATAGCAAATTTAATCTAACATAGCCTTCTAGCATCAGTAAAACATATTTTGGTTAATTTTAAGATGTCATCACCTGAATTTCGAAAAAATAACTATATGGCAGTAATCTACATAACACTATAACTTTTTTCAAGAGTACCCAAATTTACCCAAATTTTCTTTTACTAAATCATGAACAAATTCTTGAAATATCTTTAATTCTGCAGACGACAAATTGTTTGTTCACAAAAAAGTAACGAATTTTCTCTAGCCACACCGGAGCTGGATTCGGCAAAACTCAAGTAAAGTCTTTTTTTTTTTTTTTTAAGGAAAAGAACGCGGCAACTTCAATTGACGACTTCAAGTCAATTGGACGAAAAGAAAACGGTTTAAGTTACACCGAAAACGTGTCATTAATTAATTTAAAATTCTATTATAATGTAATAGAACTTGCCAAAATTTTATCCTAAAAGTTTGTCATTGATAATTCACTGGTCAACACTCATTTTATTGCCAATCATATTAGAGTGATTTTGGGGTAACTTTGTGGTGCTGATTCCGAATATGACATCGGTTTTGCTAGATTGGCTCTAATTTATGAGATAATTGCTACCCCATTGAAACACGTAAAAATGCAAAAAATTTAATGTTCAGGCGGAGCCTACTTACAAATCGCATTGAAATTGTCTCAAATCATACAAAAGTAAACACATGAAATACATAATGGCATTTTATTCGGTCTCACCATCTAGAATGTTCCGGTAGTTTCCCATATGCACGCGTTATGGTTACGTTTCCTATTAATTGAGGGTATTCATTATCTCAAGAACTAGAGCCAAATCGGAAAAACTACTTTCATTTTGGAATTTAGCAACCCCAAAATACCCTAAATTCGTACGAATTTCCTTGGCAACGAAACAAAAAAATTTTTTTGTTGACCTGTATAATCATTCATCCAAATATTGATTCGCATTTGTTGCATATTGTGCTTCTTATGGTTGTAATAACATACAGATTTGAGTAAATTTATAAATAAAACCAACTAGGTATCAAGCAATCTTAGATTTGGTTCTGTCCAATGATTATGAGGTTATTAGAGTATTAGACAGTCAGGACTTCCCAAGGGGGGGGGGGGGGTTCGAAATTGTAGAAAGACGGATCTTTTGGTACAACGACCTAGTCACTGCGGAGGAAGTTTAGAGCTTTGTGAAGTTTAAAACACAAATTTAAAAAATGCAAGTATTTATTTACTAAATAATGAATAGTAAGAAAGTGATATTATAATATCACATCATAAGTTATTACTAATTTAGGGTGGTCCATAATTTCACTTTTTAAAATTTTTAATGGTCCAATGGGCTAATGTTGTGGGCATTGGTGCAAGAAACAACATGGTTACCAGTTTTTGGAGTTCCGGTAATATCAGACCGCCCCCAACCCCCAATTTATATGGGACCTAAAAATTTGACTGAGAAAACGAAAGTTTTTCCGCTTCTCTGTGAATAAACATATGACTACATTATTTTTTCTTGATAAGAATATATTATTTTAATTAATTATATATTGTAGGGGTGTTACCGCCACCCTGAAGCATCATCCCAGGCAACTTCGCGGCGATGGGCTCGAAATTAGACCAGCTTATCAAGCCAGCTACAGTATATTCCGAGTGGGAACAAACCTGATTCCAGGTCCCCATCGTTTTTTTTTTTGCATTTATTTTTAAACAAAAATGAATTCCTTTTATAATGATTAAAAAATTATACCAAAGTTTAATTAAAAAGATAAATACTTCTGCATAACATTACACAATAAACGCTCACTTAACATAATTATACATTTCAGCCAAAGATTTTTTCTTGAAGTCTGGAAGAAGGCGTCGATGTTGCTCTATAACTTTTACTAGAAATTGTTTTTGTGATTCATCATTAACAATTCTTTCTTTAAAATCTTCAATCAGCTTGATTGCTCTCTCGGCAGGATCATTCACAACTTTCATATTTTTGACAAAGTTCTCCATAACTTGGAAAGATTTGCAATTTTTCCAAGAAGTAACAGGTTCATTTAGCCAGTCACCACTAGTACTCAAGCATTGGAAAACAATTGAAGAACCCTTACCAACTAACTGACACAGCTTAGTTGTATTTGTTAGTTTAGGAAAGATTGGCTGAACTTTGGGAGGAGGGTGTTGCGGGTTGATTTGACGGACTTTCTTCATTGACTTTGCAATCAGACTTTTTCTGCATCTGAAATTTGCTGGGAAAACAAAGCAAGTGGTACTAGTTCCTCAATTAGATACCATAGCTGACCATTTAATCCCTTAAGAGCACTGGATGCTACATCGTAATCATAATTTTTATATTCAATGAGTTCGTTAAAAAGATTTAAATCGTTGACAGGTGCATCACAAGCGACGGAAGCAAGCAACCAAGGTTTAATATAGTAGAGGCAGTTGAATATGCACATTCTCTCTAGTTTTGCTATCATATTTGAATCATACCCAGCTTGATCAGAGAATGCGTACATCTTTGCTGGATACAATACAGATGGCATCCACCTCGCATAGTGTACTGCCCCAGGCTTAGCCTTATCAAGGCTGGAGACGTACATATTCCGAACATTTCTTTGATCTTCAAGGAATTTTATATCTTCGCTTTTGTTTCTTGTTGTTCTCATTCTGTCTTTCATTATTGTTTCAATAGCATCTGCTGCCGATATATCCAATAGCATATCTAATTTTTTACAAAAAATATCCTTTTTATCTTCGAAAGTAGTCCTGTTTTTGTGTTTTTTCAGTGTTTCATACTCATTAACTAAAGTCAGAATCTTTTCTTTTGGTCTTCTGCTTTTGGAAATATCTTGCGTTTTAATGCCAGCTAAGTCCCAGAATTTTTTTACTTTATTAAGTACAACTGTTGCAGCCTTTTCTTTATTGTTCATAACCATATCATTTCTTTTTAAATGATAGAAATGCTGAAGTGCATCTGATTGGCAAAGCTGGGCACAAACCGTTAATCCGTTAATCGTTAATTAACGAAGTTAACTTTTTCGTTAACGATTTAACTTTTAAGTTAACTTTGAAAATCATTATCGGACTAATTAACTTCCGTTACATTTAACTTCCGTTAACTCAAGTCCGTTAACCCAAAAAATTCATAAATAAACGTTTAAAAGTTTCTATTATTTTCAGTGCTGAGCAGGTGCGCAATTAATCCGCCACTGTTAATAGTGATGAACGAATTTCCATTTCCGCAGTGCAAAATCAGGCGATATATTTCTTTCCGTCGCCACAATTTGTGTCTTACCAAATATGGTAGTTATTTATGGCATTGGTTTGAGCAAAACATGGTCGACTGTAAAATCAGGCGGAAAGATTTGCCATTTGAGTTGAATGTTTCAACTTCTTTCAAGAAATATCACGAGCATTTTAAGGCACTTTCAATAATATATATGTAACAATTACAACAAATAACTACATTCGTTTCATTTGCAGTCTGTCTCTTGCGCAACATGTTTGTGCTAGTGAATATTTAAAAATAATCGTTGTCAAGTAAGTCATGTATATTTATAATATGTCTGTGAGTACCTTATTAGTAGTCTCCTTGATACATTTCAAGAACCATAAAACTGATCAGGTAAGATTTCAATTCTCATGTCACTTTGTTCTCTATGGGCAAGGACATCCTGAGGGCCAAGAGATCATCCGTCTGATGAAAACTTTGATATGCTAATTTTCATGAAGGGCAACATGCATCTCATGGACAAAATGGAGAACGAGAAGAAGAGGGAAAATTAAATTATATATATATTGTGTTTTTCATTTTTTTTATAATAAAAGTTAACGTTAACGGTTTATCGGTAACTTCCGTTACATGTTTAACGAATTAACGGATTAACGGTTAACGAAGTTAACTTTTTGGTTAACGGATTAGCGGTTAACGAAGTTAACTTTTTGGTTAACGGTGCCCACCACTGCTGATTGGAATGGTAGCTGGAATAGTCCTGTAGGAATCAGTTCATCTTTAAGATTACCAATAATTAGATCATAACTGCTTTTTCTTAACTTTATATTTAATTTCTTAGGACTAGCCATGATATTCATTTAAAATAAGATTAGAATCAACCAAGTGAAAAATGCATCACATATATACTGTATACATCATTGGCTATCTGAAAAACATAAAATATTGGCTTAATCAGCTGTTATAGAACATTTCTATGTATACTATTACGAATAAATAATCAATTTATACACCAAAATGTGCAAAGTTGATTTCTGAATAAATTGATATGCAGTATGTATGCTTTTATTTAAGATTAAATATGATTAATCTTAAAAAAATGCTTAAAATATGTCGTTTTTACTCAGTTTTTTACTACGCAATATAAATTGTGTGTGGGGGGGGGGGGGGGGCTGATATTACCGGAACTAAAAACTGGTAACCATGTTGTTTCTTGCACCAATGCCCATAACATTAGCATGTTGGACCATTAAAAATTTTAAAAAGTGAAATTATGGACCACCCTAAAACTTACTATGGTTACAAAAGTGGACCTTTCCTGTGAAGGGGAGGGGGTCGTTCGACCTCCCCGACACGCCCTGGCTACGGGCCTGTTAAGGAACTTGCAGTGGGAGAGTTATGAGAGAAAAATAACCATTTTATCATACATTTTAAGATAATTATTAAACAGGGATCTAGTCAATAATGACCATCTAATTCCTTGCTTATCGAGGGGTGACTATAGTAAATTTAGATAGTTGTTGGGTTCAATGATGTGGGATAATGAATTTGCCAATAAAAACGCTATCGAGATGTAGTCTAGATTCAAAAAAATTTTAGAGGATATACAATGCAGATGTATTCTTTTCAGAACTATCAGGAAAAACAAGGTTAGAAAATCTTTGTTGTGCAAAAGGGAATTATGTAAAAAAGGTGAAAATAAGATAAAATTAGATCAGGAAGGTCTTGTTTTTCACTTAATTTCTTAGACATTTTACAGTTTATAATTGATCAGTTGGATAATAGATATGATGTAGATGTTATTTATTTGGATTTTAGTAAGGCATTTGACAAGGTTCCACATAGGAGACTTCTATAAAAATTAAAGCTCATGGATATCGGGGTCAGTTATAAATCGGTAGAAAAATGGTTAGAAGACAGAACAGAGAATCAGATCCAGCCAAGACATAAGGGGCATGCGGATCCTTTGAATTTTAAGGGGCCCCAATAAAGCAGTCACATCTAATATACTCAAATTCTTCAATAAGAGCTTCTCTTATGTCTTCATGGATGGAAAAAAGTCATCTCATTAACGGGTTCGGGGTGGTTTCTGTACCAGGAGGGTGATAAGTAAATACAACTTTAAAATCGTTATATTGGATAGTATGATCGCATTTATTAGTATGGACCGAATATATATATATATATATATATACAGTGGAACCTCGCTTAACGAGCATAATTCGTTCCCGAATTGTGCTCGTTATGCAAAATGCTCGTTAAGCAAGGCAATTTTTTCCATATGAATCAATGTAAAATATGATAATGCGTTCCATGCTTAAAAAATACTTAAAAAATATTTATAATGATATTTTAAAGGGGTTTTTTAAATTATTATTGCATGAAATGAAAAGATTATTAATAAAAATTAACCCAAAAGAGAATGTAAATAATTAGTAAACGGTGAAATTTATAAATAACTTACGAAGAGAGAAGGTGCTCCTGACGCACGCAAAGGAATGAAGAGACAGGGGAGGAGGAGAGGGTTATTGAGGGGAAGGAGGAGAATCGTCTTCGTTCAATGCAATAACATTCTCGACGAGCTCACAGTCACTAGCTTTAAATTTTTAGAGGCACTTTCACTTTCTTTTGGATCCTTTTTCACGAGGAAACTGTCTAGAGACATTTGTTTTGTCTACGCTTTAAATTTTGACGAAATATTTTGCTCGTTAAGCAAAGTGTCGCTCGTTATGCAAGGTAATTTTCCCCCATTCTTTTGGCTCGTTATACGAATTTCTCGTTATACGAGGCACTCGTTAAGCGAGGTTCCACTGTGTATATGTGTATATATATATATACCTTACAACCTTACAAAGGTTCCGCGCGATGATTTCTCATTTCGCGAAGGTCAAGCTTGTCGCCCCTCCTCTCGAGTTGGCCTGGTGAAGTAGTGAGTTGGATTCTTGCGCTCTCCACCTCACATAGCCAGGTACGCCCGGCTCATCGGGGATTATATATATATATATATATATATATATATATATATATATATATATATAAGTTAAACAATGCATTACACATTGTAACCAATGCTGTGGCTCAGTCACTTAAACTAGGATCTATTTTCCTTCACGTTGACCTATCACTGAACGCAGTTTTGGAAAGCATCAGGCTCTGCCATCGCGTGATGCTTTCCAAGACTGCTTCTTCGTCAGGAGCGACTCCAGCTGTAATAAGCACGTCTCGGGTAGAGAGATGAGAACAAGAATAGCTCTACTTTCTCGGGTGACAGGTAGGAACATCGTTGTTTTGTTATTACTTCCACTTTCCAAGCATTGTCTAAGTCTCCGTGTTTTTGCTGCGTTGGCCCTTAAGAAGAAGACGCATATTTTTGTTCATGTATAACGTTTATTCACATACTTCTAAGCCATTTTATTGAGCTAATCCTGCATTCTGAGATCTCTCAATCAAAATCACGTGTCTACCTGCGTTTTGCCAGATAGATTTAAATGAAATACTTAGTGTTATTGGCTCGAGTGCATTGGGGTTAACACGCATCACACGCCTTGTTGAATATTGCAATATATTCTGGTCAGTGCTGGGATTAGCACCGCTAACTTTTTATTGGCGATACTGTTAGGCCGCTAATTTTCAAAGTTGTTAGTGAAACAGATAGCGGCGCTAGTTTTTAAAGAAAGTCAATCGCTAATTTTTCAAAACCACTTGTATTCAAATTTGGTTCGCCGACAGCAATCTCCATTCTAAAAGACTGAGGCAGCACTAACTGCAAGTTGACCTACATAAAAATGTTTTCATTTTCTTAGACTATAACGTCACATTTTTGTACCTTAGTAACCAATTATGTCAAGGTGTGTGTGCTAATACGACTCGTATATTTAAATAAATTACGGAAGGCAGAACATATATAAATTGGAGTGGTTTCAGAAAGAATTAGCTACAAAATTAGCGTTAGCTTTAGCCACGCTAAATTTATGGTAGTTAGCGTTAGCGGGTACAGCACTGGTTCTTGGCCATTCTTGCTAAAGACAATCAAACGAACTCCATTCATCGTGGTTGTTGAACCCAAATTCTGTGATAATGCGTCTTATTCACCGATTTTTACAAGATCACCCACTCCATCTGAACTGAAGTAGCCCCACACCATAATAAAACCACTATCATGTTTCACTCTGTTACTGATACAGTTAAACTGAAAATTTTAATGGCTACGTCCTCTCTCAAACATACATCCTTCATTTCCAAGAAGTTCAGTTTTGGTCTCATCGCAACACAAAAATAAAAGAAGTTCAATTTATCACATTAGTTTTGATGTTCCTCTGCAAACCCGTTTCTCTCTTTCTTATTCACGTCACTAATATCCTGCTTTCTGATACAAACTTTTCCTTGCCGACATTCTTGAAGCTTTCTTTTCACAGTGCACATGCTTGTACACTGTACAGTAATTCCATGCTCTTCCTGAAAGGTTGCACATATTTCTGGCGCTCTCTTAATTAAAGCGTTTTGCTAAAGAGAATCCTTGAATAATGTAATCTTGTCTTGCAGTAATTATTTTAGGCCAACCTTGTCCACTATCAGTAGTCATACTGCTATTTCCTTGTACCTGTTGTAGGGGCCTTTGGATTATTCTTTTCGATATTTTGAGTTCCATTGCAATTTTTCTTTGGCTGTTTGTCACCCTGTTCATGGAAAGTGAGTATTGGGGTTCTGAATTCACATGTAAACTGTGTGTTCACTTCGCGGTGCACGGAATTATCAAATATTTTCCTAGAATTTCCGAAAAAGATAAAAGGACCATCAATCATCTGACTCTTATTATTAACACTTATTGTTATTTTATTTATTTGTTGGGTTCAAAATCCCATCTGAGCCGTGAACGGCCAAATTCTAAAGGGCCAGTTCTACCTGAAGCCCAAGTTAAGCTAAATTAAAACTTACGGATTTGAGATCCTATTAGGTCCTACCTCAGGGTTGCTGACTCGATGCGGGCCTACCTTAGACCTTTGTTACATGAATTTAATATAAACAAAAGGGGTACTATTTATGGTCTTCTTTCTCAACCTTGCAACAACAACGCAACCTGGACTATTGCACGATGCAACAATCTTGTATCTACACAACCAAACTGAATTGCAAGAGAGCTCTCTAATCTCTATCAGACCACACCCTGAACGTACGACATCCCACAAACGAGTAGAAAAGACGCGCAGCGCCCCAAAATAATGCCACCAGCGTCCCAAACACTGATGCCACAAGAGCCCAAAAATGCTAGCTCTTATTAAGTGAATTTTTCACTAACCTTACAATTATGAGATGGATATATATACACCTTAACTTAATATATACAAGCAATGCTGCATCAATCAGTTTAGTCATCATATCGCCTTGGGACAACAATGGTTCTTCCTCTTCTAGATTTTCTAACATTCCCCACCGAAGAGGCATTGTTGTCGTTACCTTCCGCAAGGCTAGCCAAGCCTTCTCCATGAGGCTGTAACTCAAATGTTTCATCTTGACTATCTGTGTTTTTGCTGATTTCTAAAGCATAGAGTTTTTGTATAGGTCTCTTTAACTTTCCTCCTGAAGTCTTTACCAGTGCAGACCTAACTAAATTGTCTTTGCCAACAAACAACTCTTCAATTATGCCAAGCTTCCAGCATTGCCTTGGTCTTTCATCCCCAATCATTACCACTTCTCCCACCTTGATACAATTTGCATTGGAGCCCTTTACCTTGCCTGATGGGTAATAATTGAGTTTGGCAAGTATTCCATCTGCCACCTCTTCCATAACTGATCTTGTAGCTCTTCAAGGTACCTGAACCGTCTGGTTAACTCTCCTTGAGTGCTCTGGATAGGCTGCAAGTCTTCTGGCACACTGGGGCTTGATGTTAATCGTTTACCACAAAGAAAATGATTTGGGGTCAATGGCTCTGCATCCTGCATACTGTTGTAAACAAAAGTGATAGGCCTACTGTTCACCATTGCTTCTACTTCACATAAAACAGTGCAGAATTCTTCTTTGCTCAAATGAGCATTAGCTAAAAGTTTCTTTAATGGACACTTTACACTTCTCACTAGCCTTTCCCAAAATCCTCCCCACCATGGTGCTCTCTCAACAATAAACTCCCACTGTACCCCTTGGTGTGAAAAGTAGGATTGGAATCCTTCCTCTTTTAGCAAGGACCAAATTTCTTGGAGTTCCTTTGCAGCCTTTTTGAAGGTTTTTGCATTATCCGATATGATTTTATTTGGGGAACCCCTTCTGTTCACAAACCTTTTAAAGGCCAAAAGAAATACATCATTACTTAAGTTGCTTACCAACTCCAAATGGATTGCTCTGGTGGTAGCACAGGTGAAAAGACATATATAACCTTTGTTAGACTCCCCTCGCTCATACACATAGACTGGCCCTGCAAAGTCTACTCCCACTACATCAAATGGGGCAGTATAGACACACCGTTCTCTTGGAAGTGGAGCCACCTTTTCATAATAAGGCTTTGCACTCCAACGCTTGCAAACCACACATTTATACAAGACCTTTTTTACTACTTGTCTAATTTTGGGAATCCAAAATTGTTGTCTAATCTCTATTATCACTTCTCTAACTCCCGCATGTAACAGCTTATGATGAGTATCCAGGATCAAAAGGCCCACAAAGTGCCCCCAGAAGGTAGCAAAATTGGATGTCTTTTCTCCTCTGGAAGCCAGAAAACTGTAGTCTACCTCCTACTCTCAATAAATCCTGATCCAAAAACACATCCAAACCCTTGAGCGCAGAATGTGTTGGTAGAACCTGTAATGGATGGCTGGTGAGCAATTCTCTCTCTTCACCAAATTTTTCCTTCTGCATATATACCACCCAGTATTTCCTGGCTTGCTGAATCTCGTTACTGTTCAGAATTCCTTCCCTTCTTGTTTCTCCCTTAATGTTGTTGGTAAATCTATATACCCATGCTGTCACTCTTAACAATCTTTTCAGACTGCTAATGTCCTCAAGCCTCAATATGGGGTCCTGCTGCATAACTTGACAACTGTTCACAGCGCATTTTCTCACCTCACTCACCCATGCTTCTTCAGCTTGGCATTCTCCTACAATAGGCTGATTAGAAGGCCAGTTTTCACTTCCAAGTTTTAGCCACTCTGGCCCATTCCACCACAAACTTGACTATGAAAGATCTTTCACTGAAATTCCTCGTGTTGGTAAATCAGCGGGGTTTTGGATGCCTGGACAATGCTTCCATTGCTTGGGATCTGTGTGCGCTTGAATTTCCTCCACCCTATTGGCAACAAATGGTTTCCATTTCCTTGCCTGACTTCTTAACCAGTGCCAAACTATAGTGGAGTCTGTCCAATAATAGCTTGGAATTTCATAGAGGGACAAAGACTTTCGCACTGTAATTGCAAGCCGACTAGCAATAACGGCACCCATCAATTCCAACCTTGGAACAGAAAGCCTTTTCAAAGGTGCTACTCTACTCTTTGCAGCAACCAACCTGCAACTTACTTCCTCTTGCAATGCGCCTCTTATATAAATACAAGTTGCATAGGCTTCCTCACTTGCATCACAAAAGATGTGCAGCTCCAAATTGTCTGGACTATTGTTCAACTCTCCAAAGTACCATCTTGGGATTTCAATGTCTCCAAGATGTGCCAATTCTTTGAACCAATATTTCCACCTTACCACCATATGATCAGGTAACTCTTGGTCCCAACCAAGTCCAATTTCCCAGAGGCTCTGAAACCAAATTTTTGACTTTATCACAAATGGAGCCAGGAATCCAAGAGGATCAAAGACCTTTGAAGCCAAACTAAGAGCTGTACGTTTCGTCCACCTTGTCTCATTCTCAGCCAGCTCTACTAAAGATTTCCCATTGAAGGTAAACAAATTATCATCTTGCTGCCAAACAATGCCTAGCACCTTTGCATCTATTGCCCACAACTCCTTAATACCAGAATCCTCAATACTTTCTGCTGCATCAGGTACTACACAGGAATGACTCATAAACTCTTGTAATTGCGAATGATTGGTCTGCCATTTCTAAGCTCCATGCCAGCCTCCCTCATTATAGCTCTAGCCTCCATGAATATCTGTTTAGGCCTTTCTGTATTATCCACGGAACACAGCAAATCATCAACATAAAAATTTTTCCTTATGTGTTCAATAGTGTTAGGATAGACTTCAGAATATTTCTTAAAATGGTACTGCATAGTAGCTGCCAACAGAAATGGACTAGAGCTGAGGCCAACAACACTGACTTCATTCTATATGCTTGAACTTAGGTTCATTTTCCAACAAGTCTTTCGTATCCACCCACAGATACCTTACTGCATCTCTGTCCTCTGGTTTTAACTTTATCCGCAAAAAGGCTTGCTTCACATCTGCAGTCAATGCTACTCTACCAACCTGAATCTCAGTAACAAGGAAAATAAATCTGCATTTAAATTTGGCCCAGCATCCAACAGTCATTCAAGGACACACCACCTTTGTCCTTGGCTGAGCCATCAAAAACTACCCTCAGTTTGGTGGTAGTTTTGTCTCGCCGTACCACTGCATGGTGTGGCAGATAATGTGCCTCCTGGCTCACCAGCTCACCTTGCACCCTTTCAGCATAGCCCTCCCTTACATAACTTAGGATGGCCTCATCGTATTCAATTAACAACTCCTCATTTTTTCTTAGCCTTAGCCTGTACAATGAAGTCTCCAACCTCCGATTAGCTAGCTGAAGGTGTTTGAACCGCGGTTTGCAAGAATCCTTCCATGGTAGGCCAACTTCATAGCAACCATCTCTAAACCCAATCCCTTTTTCAAATTGCTCTAAAACATCATTGTTCACTGTACTTGCCTGGTTGTGTCCTTTATGCCAATGATTCAAGTTCCCAAAACGCTTTCAAAATGCCTTTCCAGACCATGGCTGTTCCCTCAATCTTAACAAAAGAGCCTTAACTTCCATTTCATTGCAATACTACCATGTAGCATCCAGCCTAGCTTACTTTCATAGCTACCGGGCCTTGAGATGTACGGACTAATATTACCAGTGATGAAGTCCCAATAATAGTCAGCTCCAATCAAAAGACTACTTCTGTTCCCTCAAACTTATTATTGCCCAAATTAATTCCCTTTAACTTGCAATCTTGGACACATGCCATAATAAACAAGTAGTGACTGGAGCACAAAGTTCCTCAATCCTCTACAGCTTGGACCTTGATAGTGGGACTTGCGGTAACAACCCTTAACCAGAACTTCTACCTTCTTAAATTTTGGTTCGGTTTTGAACGGAACCCCCAAACCCAGAAATTCTTAAATTTTCCCTCTTAAGTTCTTTAAACTTCATTTTCTGGAAATTCTGGTCTTAATAAAACTACACTGGCTACCACTATCAAACAACCTCTTACAGTAGCTTCTCCCTCATTCCCAATTAATAAGGCTGCAGTTGTTTGCAATAATCCCCTTTACTTTTACTCCCTTGCATAGCAGTGGCATGTGCCACTGATGTCTCTACTTCTGGGTAGGCCTACTAAGAGTGTTTTTTCACACAATAATGGCTGATGCCTACCATGACATTTTTTGCACAAAATTTTAAACTTACAAAACCTTGCTCTATGACCTTTCAAAAACATTAAAACATGCTGTGGACTTAGTTACCCTGTCCTTTCTCTCCTCAAGGGTAAGGCCTCAGCCACCTCACATTTATATGACTTGTGGTTGCCTTCGCAAATATGCATTCCTTGATTCCCTTTAATTTATTTCAGAGGAGCATGTAGAGCTGACACTGTACCTGGGCTATTCCTTTTTGTGGAAACTTTGGTGCTGTGCCTGCCTTTGTCCCCCTTGTTTACCATCCCACTGTGCAAATCAACTCCCTCTCGTCTTGCTAATTCTGTGCCTAAAAGACTTAACATCTGCTGAAGGGGATGTACACATGTTCTGCAGAGTGTCCCCTACTTAATTCAAGCAAAATTGAGCTAGGCAATTTAGACTCCAGTGTAGGAACCAACATTATCCATACTTTTCATTCCTACACCCAAGTTGTCCAGGGACCTAGTTCTAATTTCAAATTCATCATATAACTGCCGTAACTCCTTGACACTATTAGGATTATTAAAGGAGGTATAGCTAAAAGTGCACGGAGTGTGGCTTTAATTAAGATCTCTGGCTTACCAAACCGTTTCTTTAATATATCCCAAGCCACATTATAATTAGCCTCTGTTAATGCTAATCCTGCTATAGTCTTTGCTGCCTCCCCTTCCAAGAGGACCCAAATAATTAAACTTCTCCACGGCACTTAACACTTGACTAGAATGAACTGCTGATTGAAAACTGTCTGCCCATCCTTGCCATTCCTGAATACTCCCAGAAAATGTTTTGAGTACAAGCCCAAAAACTACAGATCCTTGTTTGACTAACAGATCTGTTAACCTTAACTTCACAAACATCATTTGTTGAGTGTTGTTTTTCATTATTAGACCTGGTCTCTAACTGTACTGAGCTGCTAAACTCTTTTGCTCGGAGGCCTACTTAATTATATCATCAATAATCTCTTCAAAGTAAATTATGTTTTTTCTATTTCATCCTCTTCTATAAGAGCCTCAATTTTAACATTTACCTCACTTAGAGCAACCTTTTTAGTTTCTAATATGGAAAGCTGCGCAGTCACTAAGCGTAAATCCTCTTGCTCTATGGCAGAATCTATAGTGGCAATGACCTTTGTAATTAGACCTTTGTAGGCGCTTCTCCTTTTTATAAATTTGTTCAATTCAGATGCACTCATCTTCAATGCAAACAACAATTGGGCTCAATGCCAAATAAGCTGAATTGGCAGAAAATACTTAACCGAACTGATCAAACGCAAATTTAATTTCAAATAAACTGAATTGCTAGGTGGGGTACTAACCAACACCAGTATGGAATACCAAATTTTCCACCCAAGTAACTGGCGCACTGGTCTGCAACCTTCGCCTACGAATAATAAACCAAATTAACCAAACTGGTAAATGTAGGCCAAAAACAACGACAGACAAGTGGCCAAGTTTCGCAATTGGGCAACCAAACTTTCTACCCTGGGACCTTAATTCAATAATAACCCAAAATTAACCAAACCGTTAAAATGTAGGCCAAAACGACGACAGACGACTGGCCAAGTTTAGCAATTGGGCGACCAAACTTTCTACCCTGGGACCTTAATTCAATAATAACCCAAAATTAACTAAACCGGTAAAATGTAGGCCAAAACGACGACAGACGACTGGCCAAGTTTAGCAATTGGGCGACCAAACTTTCTACCCTGGGACCTTAATTCAATAATAACCCAAAATTAACCAGACCGGTAAAATGTAGGCCAAAACAACGACAGACGACTGGCCAAGTTTCGCAATTGGGCTACCAAACTTTCTACCCTGGGACCTTAATTCAATAATACTCAACCCGTCTAGGCCTAACTTGGGCTACAATTTGCACAATCAGAACTTTGCCGAAAAATAGTCACTGACTCAGTCTTGGGGAAGAATCCGGTTCTGAAGGACCATGTTATTTTATTTATTTGTTGGGTTCAAAATCCCAGCTGAGCCGTGAACGGCCAAATTCTAAAGGGCCAGTTCTACCTGAAGCCCAAGTTAAGCTAAATTAAAACTTACGGATTTGAGATCCTATTAGGTCCTACCTCAGGGTTGCTGACTCGATGCGGGCCTACCTTAGACCTTTGTTACATGAATTTAATATAAACAAAAGGGGTACTATTTATGGTCTTCTTTCTCAACCTTGCAACAACAACGCAACCTGGACTATTGCACGATGCAACAATCTTGTATCTACACAACCAAACTGAATTGCAAGAGAGCTCTCTAATCTATCAGACCACACCCTGTACGTACGACATCCCACAAACGAGTAGAAAAGACGCGCAGCGCCCCAAAATGATGCCACCAGCGTCCCAAACACTGATGCCACAAGAGCCCAAAAATGCTAACTCTTATTAAGTGAATTTTTCACTAACCTTACAATTATGAGATGGATATATATATATACACCTTAACTTAATATATACAAGCAATGCTGCATCAATCAGCTTAGTCATCATATCGCCTTGGGACAACAATGGTTCTTCCTCTTCTAGATTTTCTAACACTTATTACATCTGGTCTCGTTTAACCATCAAAAGAAGAAAGTAGAAGTAATAAATTTTATGTAGTAAATGTGAGAATCGTACTAAACTTGCACAACTCCTGAAACTGTGTATATAGGCTGCGCAAAAGACTTGACCAGGATGTTCCACACCATATGAATGTTAATGCAGATATCATTAGTTCTGTGGGACATAAAAGGAATTCGCTCAATATGTTAGTGTACCGTATGTAAAATATCTTATAGTCAGTTGGTTTGTTCCATCTTTCTCAGTTATGGTATGCGTTTCGTTCCATGGAAAATCTGGAGTTCAGACTTATGATTATATATATATATATATATATACACACTGTGTATATATATAATATATATATATATTATACTGTATTAGTTTGAACACGCTGCGACACTTTATTCAAACTCGCCGAAAAAATTATTTGTAATAACCGCTTTAGTCCTTTTTCTTGAAGCAATTGCAATAAGAGTTTGAAATAAAAATATGTTGTAAAGGGAAACTGTTTCAGAAGTGTCCATTATCACGCAGAGTACGTAAATTCAAATTTGCATAACGGCTCCATTTATATATTATGAGTTCCTTCGGCGAACTGCGAAAGTAAACGGAAAAGATACTCTTAAAATGCTAAACTGAGCAATAACATTTAATATGAAAGAACTAAATTTAAAAACGTGAACTTATTTAAGCCTAGCACCCCCTAAGGAGCAACAGACAATAACAATCCAATATGAGATAGAAACAAGAATATTTATACAACACTGGTAAAAAGGAGCGCCGTGGCAATTTTAAGGCTATTTCGCCTCTCCTAGCTCCTCCTTAATTCTAATACCTAAATTCTCCCTTTTTTTTAAAGACAAAATCTTCCTTTTTCATTAGTTTCCAACCGATTGTAAAAGTCATCGTAAGGTTTCATTGCAGAGATACGATGTCGTCTTGTTTTTCAAGATGTCTTCCGAAACCCGTGTTGCTTTTAAGGCAAGATGCGTTTCAAACCCATTCTCCATTATCGCCGACATTAGCTCGGGAAGTAATCTTAAAAATGACTTCTGTAAAATGGCGCCATGCATACTTATAGCGGCTTTAACGCTACATTTCCTCCAGGATCCGCTAATATATAGCGCCTTCATGACCATTACTGCGGTGCGAGTAATTAAAACAAGCAACTCCTTCGAGACGCTAGAGCTTGGAATAAAAAAATGACGTTGGCTTAGTCGGAGCCGGGAGTGCATTGTCATCTTCATTTTATCTGTCTTTTTAAATGTTCCAATAAAAAGGGAGTTTACCGACATAAAAATAAATTTATTGGAAGTATTCTAAGCGTTCGTTTTCGTTACCTCAATGCCGAAAAGAATAGGGAGAAGATTAAGCCAAGCTCGTTGCGCGGATTCGGACGAGGACTCAAAGTGGGCAATAATGAAGAAGAAAGAGAACTTTCTTGCGCCTGGCAGATTGTTGCGTCTGTTAAATTTAACTAGAAAATTTACGCCGAAAGCTTTCTTTTTCTTCCATTTTAGCTCTTTTATTTGTTAGGTCGGGATTTTTATCCATGTAAATAAGTCAGGAGGATAAATTCAGCGCAAACGATGGCTCGTTTTTTACTTGAATGACTCCGGCGCGCAATTCGGAGCGCTTTTGTCTGTGAACTTCGCGCCATATTTTCTGGAAAAAATTAGGCCCCGACATTTGCATTTGTTTCGGATTACGCGAGGCATTTTTATGTGATAATTAATCTAAGTAGGGATTAGAAAAGCGTGAATCATATGCTTGCCCTCATGAATATTCCAGAGTTGGAAAAAGATTTACGAAGGTGAGGGGAAAGAGGGCAGGAAGGAAGTTACTTCGAGAGGGGAAAGGAAATAAAAAAATTGTTCAAAAGTTTTTAAATATTTGCCAAGCGAACTTAATATTAACTTAAAGTTATTACTGTTATCAGCGTTATAAAAGATAGTGAATGGGGTAGGGAGTCTGCATTAAAGAAATAAAATCAGGATGTTTGCTAAATAATGGCGCTATAAATCTTTAAAAAAGGTTTATATAAATTCTGTTTCATACATATATACACACACACACACAAATAACATGCATACATACACCCTTAAATAACATGATACATACATACGCACATGCGTGTTTACTTGTATGTACAGTATATAATTTTAACACCTATTAATTATTTAAATACATTTTAGTTTTAAATATGAATAAATAAAAAATATGATGTAAACACTTAAAAACCCTTTCATCAAAAATTCAAAACACTAATTTCGAAATAACGTTTCGACTTAAACTCTACTCCATTATCAAGTCATCAGAAGTTATAGTTATAGTTGCGTTAGTGATGCCATGACACGTTTCTTAGTAAGTTTTCAAACAGAGAGAAAATGTAATTTTAAGTTTAATCCGAGCGTTGTTGATTTCTTAAAATATTTTGGTTTTCACCTGTGACATTGTGACTAAACTTTCATGCTTTATTTCTCACACTACAGATAATATTTGGGGTTGTTCAACCTCGTTTGTAACGACAAAGATCATGTGATGGAGGGGACCTACAATCTTACGTTGGACTTGAACCACCTACGGGTCGCTACATCATCTGAACGCAGACGAGGGTCACCCATCCAATTATTGTACAGATCCAACGTCGCTCAGCCTAGCTGATCTAATGAGAAGCGTGTGTGACGTGGCCAGGACGTACCCCTCATAAAATAGGTGTTTAAAACGTAAATTCTACACAATAAAACAATTACAAACTTACAGAATTGTGTGTGTGTGTGTGTGTGTGTGTTTATTATAGAATCTCGGCACTTTAGCGTCAAATGACATTGATTGAAAATTTTATTAATTGACAGGCCGGTTCAGATTACAAACATCGTATTATCCCTGGCAATAAACATCTGACCAAATCACAAACTCGAGTTTTATCGATTCATGCTGAAGACAGGTTGTGAGAAATTTAAAATTCTTTGTATAGGTAGCTTGATAGTTCATACCCAGTAACTGTCATAGCCTAGTTCTTGATTTTTCTTATGCTTCTATCTTACATTTATCATTACTTTCAAATGACACTTTGATAGCGGTAGATAGCGTTTACAGATTTTAGCAGTATGAGTACCTTCATGTTCACTTCACCACTGGCGAGAAGAAAGTCCAATAGGACTACTTCCCTTGACGTAACCTGAACTCAGGGGTTGAACAGTCTTCTGACATTGAACCATCTTCAAAACATTATCTCGCACAAACTCTACGGGAAGAACCAACCGTGTTTCATTCCTTTTTTTTTTTTTTTTTTTAGTTAAATTCATGATCATGATAAGTCATGAAATACTTCTGCTATTGATGAAAAGCCTAAGAAATATAATCAATAAAAACGCAAAATTTTAGACACTATAATCCGTTGACTGATGAAAAAAGAACGTGAAAACATTTCACCAATTTATTTTCATTACAGTGAAACCAATAAATATATAACAACAATAAAATGTGTAAAATAATTCTAAATCAGTTGCCATATATAAGAACTAAAGACTATAAAAACGCGTAATTAAAAGGAACGCGCTAAAAGCAATCTCCAAAATCAAGCAGCAAATTCAACGCCATGTTGGAAAAACAAATTAAGTAATTAGAGAATTTTACCCTAGAAATTACTCTATCGAAACTGGTTCCAATCAACTTACCTGAGGCCGCATCCCCTCATTGAATCCGAGTCTCATGGGTGACCTAAGGTTTCGGGTATAAAGTCATAGTAGTGCCAAGGGTCTAATACCCACTCGCAGATAAAGTAGTAAACGTGGCACTTCCCTCAAGTCAACCAAAAAAAACTAGGGAAGCAAAAAAATTCAAATGCGATACTATCCTCTCAGGAATACAAAATCGTAATATAATGAAGCGAAGACTCTTCAATATGGCGTCATTATCACGGAGTAAGTTTTAATTACGGTGGTTTTCTTTAGCATTTATTTCCTTAATGAGACTTCGCGCTCTCTTTCTTCTTCTAGAATTCATTCGAATGGGTTCTTTGAGTGTGTGTGATCCAGCAGAAGAGAGTTTCACGCCATTTCCGCAAGCCAGAAAGGATGCTCCGCGCAAAGTCAAAATGTATTGCCGTGTTGAGGGGCTTTATTCTCCATTATATATGTATATATACTTCATTGTATATGTATTGGATGGATATTTGGCAATAAAAGTGATCAAACTATAAAAATATCCGCGCGTCATCTTTTCTACTTTTACGAATAAGTAAATAAAATTATAAATTGTCACATCATGTAATAAAAACTGTTCATATTTTTACGACTTCACACAAATGTTCAATAAACTTGTAAATATTAAGATGCTTCAGCACTAAAGGAAACGGACACACACACACACACACATACATATATATAATCGCGCAAACGTAGACACAAAAATGTACACATTATACGTAGTAAGTCTACCTTGGTGATATGCGCAAGAAAAACGATAGTTTTCTTCATTTGAGTAAAAAATTTAGTTGCAGTCAGGTAAAACGGTCGAAATTGTCGTAGAAGTTATTATTTACGGAAGAATAATAAAACAAATAAGGAATAAAGATTAACGAAGTTAAAAAATAAACTAAAAGAATAATAACTCTTTTACTAATGGAAATAATGAGTCGTTTCACGCGTAACAGAAGTTTACAGCGTGAGAAACATTTGGATTACAAAAGTCATTTAAAATAGAGGAATTAAACAAGCAATGTTATTTACAGTATAATAAACACTACAAATAAGAGATACACAGGGTGTCCCGCTCGAAAGTAGCCCGACAAGTCATTCCATATTGTTTCCTGTTGGAGGTTCTTTCGCCACATTCGCGATATCATGTTGCAGTTACTAAGCGAAAGGCTTGAAGACTCTTGTATCTATGGCAACGGCAGTCATTTCCAACATCTGATGTAACATTTACTTCTTTAATTATATATATATATATATATATATACACGCACACACACCTTTGGTTAGCTTCCGCCCGAATTGTTCATTCTGACGAAGGTCAAGCTTTTCACTCCACCTTAGACCTACAGTTTAACTTTAACGTGGAATCCGAACCCCACCCCACCAGCAGCCCAGCGTCTTAACCACTAGGCCACCTATTTATCTACCACCCACTTTCTTAATTGTGTGGAAGGATGAACAGCTGGGTTTTGCTGCGCGCCGGCTGCCGTCACCGGGTCTCGAACCCGGGGCTGATGGATTCGTGGTCAGCAACGCTAACTACACCACCACCGAGACGCATAATATATATATGTATATATATATATATATATATATATATACGTATATATATATAAAAATCGCCGGGCTACTTCCAAAAGAGATACCCTCTACATTGTAGTTATATATACACACACCTTTGATTAGCTTCCGCCCGAATTGTTCATTCTGACGAAGGTCAAGCTTTTCACTCCACCTTAGACCTACAGTTTAACGTGGAACCCGAACCACGCCCCATCAGCAGCCCAGCGTCTTAACTTAGAACTACTAGGTCACCTGGGGTACCCATTTATCTACCAACCACTTTCTTTATTGTGTGGAAGGATGAACAGCTGGGTTTTGCTGCGCGCTGTCTGCCGTCGGGTCTCGAACCCGGGGCCGATGGATTCGTAGTCAGTGACGCTAACCACTACACCACTGATATATATATATATATATATATATATATATATATAATTTTTATATATATATATCAGAAAGTGTCCTTTATCCAGATAAGAAACGGACGAATAGGCACTATGGCCCTGGTTCGAATCAGAGAAATCACTATAAGAAAAAGTGATTTAGAGAAAAAGCATTTAGACAAAGGCGTCATTTCAGAGAACGGAAACAAGTCCTTTTAAATTCAAAACTTGAAACAATATTCTAAACTTTAGTTTCAAATTTCAAATTCTTTCACTTTTCTTCTTTTTTCGCTTTCATGTCTCAATTTTTTTATTATATCTTTTCGTCTGTCTGTTTCTATCTATCGAGGTCTGTCTACTTATTACGTGTCGGTCTGTTTATCCATCTAGATGTTACGTTTTCTCTTATGAAAAGTTACAGTTTTGGGATGTAATACTGTTGCTGTTGTATAGAATTCCTTAAAACCTGTCTGTAAAATTACTTTCAATTTTGCAGAAGTGACGGTTTACGAGATATAACACTAATTCGATGTTACGGAGTTATATTATATAGACTACCAAACGCCCGTAGGTCCAATCGAGGTTAGCTCAGAAGAACTTGGAAGTGGATGTCATGAAATAGGAAATAGAAATTGTAAAAGGTACAAAGAAGAACATACGTCATTAAACAACTAAAATACACCCATGGTTAGTCCAATACGATATAATTTATCCATTAAATAAACACATCATACTTTTCTTGTATAACAAACTTATTAAAGTGGTTATTACAATGGTAGCATGGTTGGGTTGTTACTCAATTATTACGGGTGTTTCAACTAACTATTATGTTTTCTATATAAGAAGTAGTGAAATAACAGATATATATATATATATATATATATATATATATATATATATATATATTTCAACTGCAAAGAACACGCAGTATAATTAAAGTTCGTTCTCCCTCCTCATCTTGTGCGGAATGTTCTCCTATACAAGCGTCGTTCTTTACGTTATATATATATATATATATATATACAGGGTGGGAGAAAAGTCTTTAAGGATTTTATACATTCAACTATTTAGTTGACATTTTACAGAGAAGTGTTCAAATGATGAAACAAATCAAACAAAAAGTCTACAAAAATTTTATTCATACAAATATTTCGTTAAATTTTAATTTAATCTTCAAAGAGTTCTCCATTCGCTATCATACATTTGTGGATTCTCTTTGTAAAACTCTACATTGTTCTTCTGAACATATCGAGTGGGATCCTTTTCAGTTCTTCATCTATTCCGCGGCCAACGACATTCACATTTGGAAAGATGAAACGAGGAGTGTAGAGTTTGTCACGCAAATAAGACCAAAGCCAGAAATCACATGTGGTTAAATCAGGTTATCTGGCTGACCTGTAGTGATTCGTTTATTAAAGGGCCTATTTGGCCGATATATCAAGAGTGCAACAGGTAATTAAGTATCTGTCCAGCTATAATAGTCGACTTTTCCACCGACACAACCTTAAGGATTGACGAAAGAACGTACCGGTAGGTTTATTTGATTGTTTATTAAAATAACTAAATTAATTTTAATTTACAGGCTTTTAGGGGAAGGCCGAAAGTTAATACATAAAACAGCACCGAGAGAGAGAAAATCTGGTAATTTGCGATTTACATTAAACTGACAAACTATACTTACAAAATTTTGAGGGCCCCAAAAATCTGTGATCCTGACTGAACGAAATCTAGAATTCAACGCCCGTATGTAGGATCTTATGGGACCCTTGTAGAGGGTTTTCCCCCACTTCTTCCCACAATTCCCCCATTCCCAACCGAAACACCCACAAAGTATAAAAACCGTTACATCCTCTGAGAAGTTACATTTAACAGACATCTTAATGTTATCTTTCCAAAGCGACTATATAAAAAAACTATATTAAAAAGTTTAATTCGAAATACTTATGAAACTGCTATATTAACAATGTTCATTACAACCATTTCTTTCGGTGCCATTTATTAAATTTATTACAATCATTACACTCATTACAAATCATTACAATCATTACAGGCCACTCGACGGGACCTCGCCGCCTAAGCCATCTTCCTTCGACGTTGGTATTCAGATTCTCACGGGCAGCTGCAGAGTAATGTGGCGGCGGTCCATCATGTTGATAAAGCCAATTCCTGCCAACGCCATTAGTAAACTGTGGAAAAACTTTCTCTCTCAGTATCTGGAAAGAGCGTTTTGCATCCATCGTATCTCTCGATACGTCAAAGGAAACGAGTCCTGAATAACCAATGCACGCCCAAACTGTTAGTGTAGCCGTTTAAACGGGTTTACCCAATCGTATTTTATTTTTGTTTTTTCGCCCAACAGTGAACGTTGCGTTTGTTTCCTTTACTCGTTAAACCGAACATACATTCATCTGAAAATTTGATCTTTCCAACGAAATCTCGATCACTGTTGAACTTTTGCCTCGTTGTTTCAGCAAACTGCAGCCGTCTATCACAATCATCATCGTATATGAGCCGAGAGTAAACGGATTTGTAATCGTGGTACCCATGTCATTTCAATATTTTTGCCACTGAGAAATATCCCAATTCCTCCGCGACTTTTCTCGTTGAAGTTGTTGGATCGACTCGAAAAGTGACGAAGACATTTTCTTTGTTGTTGTCTCTCGTCGCCGTTACTGGTCTTCCGCTTCTTGGACGATCTTTTACCAGGCTCCCCGTTTCCAAAAGTTTGAGCTTCCAGTATCGAAGAGTGGCTGCATTTGGTGGTGGCTTATCATATTTTTCTTGAAATAAACGCAAACTTTCTTCACAGTTATTATAAGAAATAGCGGACGATACGAGATACACTTTTTCTTCATTGCTGTATTCCATCCTTACTGACATGGCGATGACTGGGGCTAAGTCATTCCTGACGTTGTATACTTGCTTTGAAAAGTATCGCATACACTGTAGTGATATCATTGGAATTTATTTATAATTAACAAATTATTTGCACGTATAAAATCCTGAAAGACTTTTCTCTCACCATATATATATATATATATATATATATGAGGTGTCCAAAAAAGTCCCTATTTTTATTTGTCCGTTATTTTATGTTGAATGTGTATTTTATTATTGGGGCTTCATTGAGCATAGACCTATATGCACATACGTATACATTTCTAATCTTTCACTACTTAATAACTAATGAATATTGTATATTAAAACCGTCCTTTCACCATTTCGTATTTTGCGTCCCCCTGACGCAAAAGGGAACACAAACTACACTAGGTCAAAGTTGGGGAACGTAAACTACACTAGGATCTTTAGGAGACATTTTTTTAAACGAATCCATCAAATAGAATGTTAAAACTAATGAAAATATTACGACTTAACCTAACTAATCGCCAATATATATATATATATATATATATATATATATATATATATATATTGACGATTGGTAAGGTTAAGTCGTAATATTTTCGTTAGTTTTAACGTTCTATTTGATTAGGTATACGCAGACAAAGTTGGGGAACGCAAACTACACTTGGATAATGTAGGGGAACGTAAACTACACTGGGATAATGTAGGGGAACGTAAACTACACTAGGCACCACAGGGGGACGTAAACTACACTTGCTCCGCAATAACTTTTCCTAATTTCGTGGTGGAAGTTAGGAAAAGACGATACCGCTACCAATAGACTATAGCTTAGTAAGGTCATAGAAAGCTATAGTCTTTAAGGAAAGCTAAGTCTTTAATCTTCAGCAGGATGGAGCACCTCCACATACTGTTTGTGAAACTCGCGAGTTTTTGAAGAAGCATTTTCCGGGTGACTAATCTCCCTCCATTAGTCAGTGAAATGGTCCCCATATTCACCTGACTTCACACCCCTTGACTTTTTTTGGTGGGGTTACATAAAAGACAGGATCTATTCTACCAAGCCAAAGACACTTGAAGACTTAAAGCCCGAAAATTTCAAAAAGTTATATCAGACATTTGTGTAAGGTTAAATATTGTGTTTGAAAAAAATGGCGGTTACACTGAAAATATTGTTTAATTAAGGTTAATAAGTTATGTTTTATGTACCTATTGCATTTGGTCCTGTTCTTCATTCCTTTTTTTTTAGCTTAGAAATTTTTTGGAACATATATATATATATATATATATATATATATATATAATTATAAATTATATATATATAATAATTATATATATATAATTAAAAAGAATTAAAAGATAGCATTGTTGTGCCGCTAACAAAGATTTTTAATGCGTCTATTTCTGAGGGGTGCGTACCAGATAATTTCAAGTTAGCAAACGTAACACCTATCTTTAAGAAAGGCGATAAAGGTGCGGCGGGAAATTATAGGCCAATCAGTTTAACGTCTGTTGTAGGTAAGCTTTTGGAATCAATAATTAGGGATCGTATAGTCGAACACTTAGAATACCATAAACTTGTTAGAAATACGCAGCACGGATTTAGGCGAAACAAATCTTGCTTAACTAATCTTTTAGAATTTTTCCAAAGCGTGGTTGACGATTACGATAGACATCGGGCGGTTGATGTAGTGTATTTAGATTTTCAAAAAGCGTTTGACACCGTGCCGCACAAAAGACTCATTGAAAAAACTAAGGCTCATGGAATCAGGGTGTAGTAATAAATTGGCTAGAAGAGTGGTTGCGAGGCAGGAAACAGAGGGTGGTCGTTGATGGAGCGGAGTCGTGCTGGGCTAATGTAGCGAGTGGCGTTCCTCAGGGTTCTGTATTGGGCCCCTTGCTTTTTCTTATATATTTAACGATTTAGATGTCGGCCTAGTCAGTACAGTTTCAAAGTTTGCGGATGACACGAAGCTGGGTGGTAGGGCGATTAATGACGAAGATAGAGGTAAAATTCAGGAAGATCTGAATAAAATCGTTGATTGGTCAGTCACATGGCAAATGAGATTTAACGTTGATAAGTGCAAAATTTTGCATATAGGTTCGCGTAACGGTAAATTTGCGTGTAGTATGTCAGGGAAAGATTTAACAAGCGTAGAGCAGGAAAAGGTTTTAGGAGTTATAGTCACTGGTGATTTAAAAGTAGCGAAACAAAGTACAGCAGCGGTCAATAAGGCGAACAAAGTGTTAGGTTTTATAGCTCGAAATTTTGAGTACAAATCGCGCGATATTATAGTTCCACTTTATAAATCATTAGTTAGACCCCATTTGGAGTACGCGGTCCAATTTTGGAATCCGTATATGCGCAAAGATATAGACAAAATCGAAAGAGTTCAAAGACGAGCAACTAAGATGATTCCGTCGCTTAGGTCAAAGTCGTACGAGGATAGGCTTAAGGAGTTAAAATTGACAACACTCGAGACCAGGAGGTTAAGGGGTGATCTAATCCAGGTTTTCAAAATTATGAATGGGTTCGATAACGTAGATAGAGATAGCTTTTTCGAAATATCTCAATATAATAGGACTAGAAATAACGGGTGTAAGTTGACAAGTAGAAGGTTCGAGACAGCAGTTGCGAAAAACTTTTTTACGCATAGAATAGTAAATAGCTGGAATAGTTTGCCGGTAGAAGTAATTAGTAGCACGTCTATAAACATGTTTAAAAATCGATTAGACGCATATGTTGATAGAAAGGGTATAGTTTAAGGTAGTAAAATTAAGGCTTTCTGGGGATAGATCCCACAGCTCAACACAAGTGTTGTGGGATATAGGGAGGCAGCGTCTTGGGTTAGGGGAAACTCTCTGTCCTTACACACCCCATTTAAAGAAATTCCTCTGCCGAGCGGTGCCCCCCATAGTACTGTGAGGTATTGAAAAACTCATGATCTTCACTTGCCCCACAAACACCTTTAAATGGGAGACCCAAAATGGGTGCACACACATTTCTACATTACTGTACAGTCTTTACAGCCACACCTACTCTTTTTCTCGTAAGTGTATATATTGTAATGTATATGATTGTAAATTTTGACTTGGTCCGCAATCGATATGGACCGTGACTTGATGGATACCGTAATGAAATTGACTGGATTCTTTGGATCTGATATATTTGCATGTCCGTTATAAATAGATATAGAGTGTAACATTTGTGGATAGTGGTCTATTATGACTTGATCCTCTGGATCCAGAGATTCTATCTTTAGTTTTAAATCGATAATTAATTAGTTTTAAATTGATAATTATTTAGTTTCGTAAAAATTGGTCGTTGCCAATTTACCGGCAGTTTTTACATAAATTTCTTATGTTCTTGTGGTTCGGAACCCACGTAAAATTGTAGGTCCCCTCCGCCACCACGGAGGACATACACAATACACGAACACAGTTAGGTAGACCAGCCATGTGTGGATCCTAGGGTCTTTGTTGGTCTGAAACATTATAACATTATATGTATACACACACACAGGATGTCTCAGAAGTCGCGCACCATAGTTTTTATTCATATTCAGATTTACGAGTCGAAATGGTTTATAACTTAAGTGATGTTTAATTACAATATATATTTGATAATGTTTGAATACTAAAATTAATAGTATGTACAGTTAATAAAAAAGCTATTAATTTTATTATTCGAACATTATCCAACATATTTTGTAATTAAACATCACTTATAAACCAATTTCGACTCGTAAACCTCATAAATCTGAATAAAGCCTATAGTGCGCGACTTCTGAGACACCCTGTATATATATATATATATATAGAGCTAGAGATATCCATTTGAGCCCAGAATTTTGTTTTAATTAACCTACAGAGTTGAGAGTATAAGGTGTGACGTTTGAAATGATTCACGGCAGGCAATTAACAATTTAGTTCAACAATAAAAAATAAAAACAAATTGGTTTTTATTCCCTCAAAAATAAAAAGAGGGAAAAAAGGGGAACAGAACCAAATGTAGTTTCCTCTCTCTCTCTCTCTCTCTCTCTCTCTCTCTCTAAGAAGCGAAGCGTAAGTGACCTTACCTGACACGACCTGACCTTTCCCCTTGTAAGAGCAACCACCGTGAAATACGCAGCCATGAAAGGATCAACTCGAAAAGCTTAAAAACGCTTTTAATAAAGATTAGGAATGAAGTGTGTAAAATAGGACGACCAACAAATCTACTCTATCTATCGACACTTACTCAGTTTGAACATTTACAATTAACGCTAAAATCCTCATTTGCGAACCATTAAATCTTTAGGGAAAGTTTCATTTTTTAACTATGAAAGAAGAGTCAGCAACTCGCTTGGAATCGCTATACGGTCACGCGTGGTCACACTGCGTCACTATATTTGTATAATAGTTAAATATTATTAAATACTGTACTTGCTTTTATAGATGCTCCATTTGTTGTCCGATTGCGGTTGGCGTTACCATGGTGATAAAATATGTTCTAGCTCCTCTCTCAGTTTACTCTTATGGAAATACACACTCTGAGTGCAATATTTTATTCTTAAATATTGAGATATTCCATAACTGACATATAGATAGATAGATAGATAGATAGATAGATGTTTTAAAAGTATATTGGATATTTTGCGAGTCTATTGCAATTCCTGCCATCTTGTCATTGTTGCGCGGTACAAAAGCTAAAAATATATAAACAATTATTTTATGCTCACGACTTTATTATGTACGCTTATCTTCAGAATAATTTTTTCAGTGCGCCATCTCAATCTCCGTCTGTGTAGGAAACGTTATATATATATATTTTCATTTACTTCGTACCAACATGTTTTTAAACACTGGATGTTGACAAACTAAATTCAAATCATGTTTTTCCGCAATTAGAACAATAAATCCTTCTACACTTTAATTATATTTCTTTAATTCACGTAAAAATACGTCTTTTTTATGGTTAAAACGAGGGAATACGAGGGGATATGAGGAGGATTAATTTTCTCCCCTATTAAGTTACCCTTTAAAAAAAATTTAAAAACCTTCTTACAGTTTCCGCGCTCTTCCCCTCGGATATTTTTCCCGCCAATTATCATAGAGCTTTCCGCCATGACACTTTTTATCGGAGACTTTGATATAACGTTCGCTTCTATTTCATTTTAGTTCTTGCAGTTTTTGGGGTTCTCTGATTTGCCTCTTTCTTTTTTTATTTTGTCTTTGTTTCTCCTCTTTTTGTTCTGGTTTGTTTGTGTTTATAATCTTGCCGACCTTTTTTCTTATTCAGTTAGTTGGTTGGTTGGTTGAAAACTTATTTTAAGGAAATTCCTTTGTTAGAGTTGTGCGTGTGTATTCTTAGCTACCTTACGAAATCACGACAATCTTTTAGGGTAGCCTACATACAGAGCTCATCGCAACACGAATGTGCGGGTAAGATATAGCTCGTTAGTTTGTTAGGTTTCGTTCGGTAGATGAATTAGATTAGGTAAAATATTGCCATTCACGACTAAAAATGTGAAAATGTCGCGGTCTCGTAAAGTAGCTAAAACATCTGTGTGTGTGTGTGTGTGTATAGTATATTTCTCCCTGAATTCCCCTCACACCGTTCCGTTTGCCATTTTGTCCCCTTTTTCCGTCGCTAACAACTTTGTATTGAATGTTTCTCGAGCGTGTGATCCTTCTCTTGTGCTAAATGTTAAATCGACGAACCAAACCGGTTTCAATGACTCCGCAAATATATAATAATAATAATAATAATAATATATATATGAATAACGCTTAAATTAAAATACAGCCGTACAAGGCCTATCATCATATATATATAGTGTTTAGGGGGGGAGGGTTGTAAGAGGCTAGGGATGTGTGGAAGGGGACGGGAGGAAAAGGTGGAGCGGGGTTGTTTTGAAAATTAAATTTAAATTTCTGTTAAGGAAATAAGTGACACGCGGGGTAGAAAGAATTCAAATTTATAAAGAACAGAAAACTACCACTATTCAATAAGTTTTTTTTTACGGGGGGGGGGGAATCTTTTAATTGTGGGTACAGTAGTTTTACGCAACATATTTTAAATTAGACACACCTCGCAAGTGCCCCATTTGAATGACGTGTATGTACCCAAATTAGACTTTTATTTTGTGTCATATTTGAATGAAACTGATCTAATAAAACGATAATTGATTTTACACTCACTCATTGGTGGTCTGTTTGAAAGAAAAACAAAAATCAGTTATTATTTTACCGAGGTGACGAGACAGTATGGACACCCTGTACTTTTACTCTTGGCATCCAAGTGCTGAAAATTTTTAAGTTCAGAAATTTAAGATATATTGATGCTTTAAATTACAAAAACATTTTCTTGTTGAATTTGGAAAAACCATTGAACCTAATACGGCTCCGCATCAAATACGGCTCCGCACCAAACCGTCATCAAAATTTAAATGCTTACAAAAAAAATGAGTGGACGAAATAGCGAATTATTTGTATTTTTAAAGCTTTTTTTTTTTTTTTTCGTAATGAACGAGTGGCTTTGTTTTGTAAATATGTGTTAATTAAAGGTTTGATCTTATATTAGTGAGTGTATCATTTTAATTACTTAAGTTTAAGTGTGTCGACGAAACCGAACTCTCTCGGGTGGTTTCGACATTTTGAACATTCTTGTTTTTTCGCCGTCTCCGCGCTAAACTACTCATTTGTTATATAAACTCCCTGAAAAGATGTTTTCCTTATTAAATTTCCTCTCAATTAATATCCATTATGATCTAGGCGATTTTCTTTCAAATTACAGAACTTGTCAAATCTGGGCCTACGATAGGTTAAGTTCTCCCTAAAGCTAATTTTTCACAAAAGAAAAAGTTAGGCCTACTGCTTAACTGAAGATATTTTCATTAAAAAAAAAATGTTTTATGCGATGTAATTAACATAAAAGGAGTTACTGAAATGTCAGAATTAGAGCTGAGTCGGATACTCAAAATAAAGCTTTAAAAATATCCAAAATTCGCTATTTCGTCCACTAATTTTGTTGGTGGACGCAGTTAAAGAATGATAATGATGATTTGTTTCGGGAGCCATATAAACTATACATCCTTAATGCTTTAATGAAATATAAAAACTAGAATGGTATTTTCCTAAAATTCATACGCTTTACTACTGATCACCATTACTTAAAAAGAGAATCTCACAATCAGAGCTACCCCCACCTAAAAAAAAGAAAACCCTAAATTTAAAAAAAATTTCGATTTATAAACAATTTTGGCAGTAAATGTGCATTACATAATCTTTCATAATCTCAAAAAAGGAAAAGAAGAGATTAAATATGAATATACTTAATAAAAGTTTACGACGACTGCGACAACGACAGCGACAACGACTATGTAAAACATTTAGAGACAGGTCGCCTCGACCTTCGGATGGCCTACAGAAGTTCTATTATTTTCTATTTTAAGTACATCTACGCACGCACAAAGATATGGCTCATAATTTATACAAGCTTGTTTATATATATATATATATATATATATATATATGCGCCTGGGGTGTATTGGTTAGCGCAGCGCCGGCCTTAGGATATTTTGGGCCCTGTGCAGAGTATACTGTACGGGCCCCCCATGACACAAGTGAAATTGTTTTTCATTGCTAATCATTTTATTTTAGTAGATTGTTAACAAGTACAAGAAGTAAAATTTAACTATACAAGTGCACCTGTAACAGAATACCAACAGACCAACAGCCTTTACTATTATTACTACTTATTACTTTATTATTATCAAATATTTAAACTATCATAAGAGGTTTCAACCAGCGCCGGCCTTAGGATATTTAATTAGGAATAGGATAATTCAATTTAATTAGGATATTCAAGAAAAGTAAATACACAAAATAAAGTTTGTAAATATACAAAAAAGAAAATAACTTAATCAACTACAAATGAATATTTGGCAATTGTAATATAAGGATACTAAAACATAAAAGAATTAACTAGATTTAATAAAAATAAACATAAACCAATTGCGGGTATATATAAGTAACAAAAATCTTTTCATTAAAATCTATCTACTGTTTTAAATGACTGAGAAGAAAAGAAAAATCAAGCTAATACACAAATATATATTACACAATATTACACAAATAAATTACATTAATTTACACCAATTTTGGCACTCTGACGTCGATGGTAAATTTCTGTGAAATTTTCGGGCCCCCCTAAGTTGCGGGCCCTGTGCGACCGCACGGTTCGCACACCCCTAAGGCCGGCACTGGTTAGCGTCACTGACTACGAATCCATCGGTCCCGGGATCGAGACTCGGTGACAGGAACCGGCACGCAGCAAAACCCAGCTGTTCATCCTTCCACACGGTAAAGAGAGTGGTTAGTAGATAAATGGGTACCCTGACTAGCCTAGTGGTTAAGACGCTGGGCTGCTGGTGGGGTGTGGTTCGGATTCCACGTTAAACTTTTGGTCTAAGGTGGAGTGAAAAGCTTGACCTTCGTCAGAATGAACTATTCAAGCGGAAGCAAACCAAATATATATACTGTATATATATATATACAGGGTGTGTCAAAAGTCCCTCATTATTTTTAAAATTTTATTAAAATAGCAATTACAAGAGGAACCAAATGACAATTTGGTTGCTGAGTCTACGATTCATGAGAATTTTGGTGGCATCAAACTTGGCTTCATAAGTCTACTGGAAAGTCACTGGTACACCTTAACGTGGGCACCGTCTTTTTCGAAACAAGCGAGCCCCCGTTTTACGCATTCTTGGCCGACATTGGACAACATTTCGGGAGTAACAGAAGCACACGCATTCCTGATCCGTTCTTCTAGTGTGGGGAGGACTCGCGGCTTGGTGGCGTACACTTTGCTCTTAATGTAGCCCCACAAAAAGAAGTCGCATGGGGTAAGATCAGGCGAGCGAGCAGCCCATTCGATGGGACCACGGCGACCAATCCACCGATCCGAACTGCTTATTCAGAAATGAGCGAACCTCACGCGAGTAATGAGCAGGGCACCGTCTTGCTGGAAAATGACTTCTTGCATGTCAGCTACAGCTGACAGTTGGGGGATGCAGAACTCCTGAAGCATACGAAGGTAATTGTCTCCGTTGACGTTCACGGAATTTCCATCTTGATCCCGGAAGAAGAACGGACCAATCAGCCCAGCTGAGGAGATGGCACACCAGACGACCAATTTCGGCGTGTCCCTTTCATGTTCACGGATCTCCGCAGGATTGTGAGTTCTCCAGATGCGGGTGTTGTGCCGATTGACGCGACCAGAAAGGTGGAAGAGAGCTTCGTCGCTGAACCACATGTGCTCCAGGATCGATGGGTCTCTTTCGTAGTGATGCAGCAGTGTCTCACACATCTCCACCCGGCAATCGTAGTCTTGAGGTTCCAGCTTCTGAACCACCTGGATCTTGTACGGATACAGCTTGAGACCACGCCGCAAAATCCGTTGGATAGATGTCGCGCTGATGTTCAGTTCCGCAGCAGCTCGCCGAATGGACTTTCCTTGACTCTGAGTAAACGCCTCACGGACAGTTTCGACATTCTCCTCACTCCGCCCACTTCGAGGTCTTCCTGATCGTGGTTTGTCCTTTACGGATCCGGTCTCCATAAACTTCCGGTGGGTGGCGACGATGGTGTTCCTATCCGGTGCATAATGCTGTCCGTAGACTGCCCGGAATCGTCGCTGCACTTCGACCACAGATTGAAAAACCTCCTGCCATGCAGCGATTTTACACCTCTGCTCTAGAGTCAGCATGGTAGCAGAAGAAAACGGAGCAAAACTTCAAATGTAGATTCAAAAAAATTCTCAACTACTGAGTAAGAGTTTACCACAAGATGAACGTCGTTGGTCGATTAGCTGCAAAGAAAATTGAAAATCAAATTAGTGAGTGACTTTTGAAACACCCGGTTATATTACACACAGACCGTGCAACAAGAGACTCCTCTGGGAAAATTAAATCCATTATAGTCTGAGTATGTAATGGTAAATGACAAATACTCAAGTTTTTCTTTTTCATGATGGAAGCCCAACGTGGGCAATGGGTCACTAGCAAAGAGGCCCCAGAATATAGTTTCCCTCACCAGCTATATATATATATATATATATATATATATATATATATATATATATATATACATATACATATACATATATATATATATTATATATATATATATATATATATGAATAGAAACGACATAAGTATTAAGGAACGTTTCTGCACACGAGGAGGAGAGATAACGAAATAATGAAAAATGAGGCGAACCGCCTGGGAATCGAACCCAGGGCCTTCCAATTGCCGGTCGGACGCTCTACCATTATGCTACGGACCTCACTCAATCACAAATCGAAATTCTCCCAAATAGGGCAGAAACCAATGCCCTCAGAGAGCACCCTCGCAAATCGTGAATATGCGCAAATAACTGCAATGACCGCGCAGTATATAAATGAATAGAAACGACATAAGTATTAAGGAACGTTTCTGCACACGAGGAGGAGAGATAACGAAATAATGAAAAATGAGGCGAACCGCCTGGGAATCGAACCCAGGGCCTTCCAATTGCCGGTCGGACGCTCTACCATTATGCTACGGACCTCACTCAATCACAAATCGAAATTCTCCCAAATAGGGCAGAAACCAATGCCCTCAGAGAGCACCCTCGCAATCGTGAATATGCGCAAATAACTGCAATGACCGCGCAGTATATAAATGAATAGAAACGACATAAGTATTAAGGAACGTTTCTGCACACGAGGAGGAGAGATAACGAAATAATGAAAAATGAGGCGAACCGCCTGGGAATCGAACTCATTTTTCATTATTTCGTTATCTCTCCTCCTCGTGTGCAGAAACGTTCCTTAATACTTATGTCGTTTCTATTCATTTATATACTGCGCGGTCATTGCAGTTATTTGCGCATATTCACGATTTGCGAGGGTGCTCTCTGAGGGCATTGGTTTCTGCCCTATTTGGGAGAATTTCGATTTGTGATTGAGTGAGGTCCGTAGCATAATGGTAGAGCGTCCGACCGGCAATTGGAAGGCCCTGGGTTCGATTCCCAGGCGGTTCGCCTCATTTTTCATTATTTCGTTATCTCTCCTCCTCGTGTGCAGAAACGTTCCTTAATACTTATGTCGTTTCTATTCATTTATATACTGCGCGGTCATTGCAGTTATTTGCGCATATTCACGATTTGCGAGGGTGCTCTCTGAGGGCATTGGTTTCTGCCCTATTTGGGAGAATTTCGATTTGTGATTGAGTGAGGTCCGTAGCATAATGGTAGAGCGTCCGACCGGCAATTGGAAGGCCCTGGGTTCGATTCCCAGGCGGTTCGCCTCATTTTTCATTATTTCGTTATCTCTCCTCCTCGTGTGCAGAAACGTTCCTTAATACTTATGTCGTTTCTATTCATTTATATACTGCGCGGTCATTGCAGTTATTTGTTGCATATATATATATATATATATATATATATATATATATATATATAAAGTGGATATAGTCCAAAGTCAGAAAGAAGCCAAAGTAAACGTTTTCATACGAAATTGTATCCCTATTTTCTATCACTTAAAAATGTTTAATATTTCGACATTTTGTTGACTATTTTGTTGTCCACGTCTCTCCCATATTTCGCACTCATAATTTGTCCCGACTTTTTCATAGCAGTAAAACAATTTTGTATAAAAATTATCACAAATTATAGGTTTTAAATACGTAATTCACACCGTATAACAAAACCCAAAAACAAAATGTCGAATGATCAAATACTTCAAAATGAATACAAAATATTTCGTGGGCAAACTTTCAATTGGTTTTGGAAAATAGGTTTAAGAAAAATATTTATTTAAATTTAAAATTATATTTTGTTTAGCAATTTTAGGAAAATATTATATTTTATATATTTTACTATGAATCCTTATACATTTATTAGGCTCTAAATCAGCCTTTATATTCGTTATATGAATCTTTATATTGTGATTTCAAGATTCCTATTTCAAGATTCGGATTTAAACTTTCTAAAGATTATATTTTTATGGCAAATAGGTCGATTATTGTTTATTATTTTTATTATTATTATTATTATTACTCTTAGTTATTTGTCTGATAGAGTTGTTTAAACTTCTTCGTAACATCTAAGGTCATATGACGAAGGGCGTCTACGCCTTTACGCGAGATCCGAACCACGGGTCGCTACATCATCTGGACAGAAAAGACGGTTCTCCATCCAACTATTTTCCAGACTCAATGTCGCTTAACTTAGCTGATGAACGGGAAGTAGTAATATATATATATATATGTTACAGGGAATCTGTGTAACCAGGGATTTCATGAAATCCCTAAAATGTTCAAAGATTTCATATAAGGTTAAGTCGTGATATTTTCGTTAAAACTAACAAAAATAGCACGACTTAACCTTACATGAAATCCCTGAACATTTTAGGAATTTCATGAAATCCCTAGTTACACAGATTTCATATATATATATATATATATATATGTCTCTTTCAAACTTGAAGAAAAGAAACGCAACAGAAAAAAACAACAAAATTAATTTTATAAATAAGAGTCCCCTTCCGAAAAAAAAAAATTCCTGAATTTGTTACCCGCAAAATAATAAATTCCCGTAAATCATCGGAATTCCCCCGGACTTAAGCGGGATTTCAAGTCTATTAGAGGGCCAGAACGCAGGATTTGGAACTACTTAAAAACCTTCCGCGGAGAGACGAATAGCGAATATATTAAAAAAACACATCAGCAAGATCAAATTGCTCCGGATTACCAGTCACTGATCAAACGTGTCGAATGGGTAATCTAAAGATATGAGAGTGGGAAGAGGGCAAATTGGAAGGGGAGAGAGAGAGAGAGAGAGAGAGATACAAGGACAAGAGGAAGCCTCAAAGGCCTTTCGGTCGACTCGGGAAGGTTTCTGTTATTGAACTGGTAAGGCTTTCTCCCCACCCTCCGCTTTCTCCCCGCTAGAGGCGGGTAGGGAAAAAGGTTGAAAAAATAACTTGACCCTGGAAAAGTAGCCAAAGAAATTTTACGGGAAAGAAGAGAATATCCATAGAGAATCCATAGTCTGCATTCATCACATTTTAATGCATGTAGGCTGCAGTCTAATGCACATTTTATGCATGGGTTTCTGTTTTTGTTTTCTTCCTCTACCATGTTGACTTGCATACTGGTTTTAGTGTGGAGAATAGTCCGTAGATATTAAAATATTTTGCAAAGGTTTAAGTTTGTTTATTTTGTAATTTTCTATAATTTTCTATAACGAGACGTGCCCACCCAAATTATTTATTTATTTATTTATTTATTTATTTATTTATTTATTTTTTTTATTTATTTATTTTTATTTTTTGTTTCTGTTTCCTTTCTTTCGATGTTTCGATGGTCGGGTGTATTTCGAGAGGTTTCTGACTTTTATGACCTTTTTCCTGCCTTGTTTCAAACTTTCACGAATGCCCAACCTTATTTCGTTCTTCGTTTTGAATATTTACGTTAAAACTGGTGATAGATGATGTAAACTGTATTGCACTTTCTTTATTTTAATGAATTTCACTTTATAATTTATATGCACGGATTCACTGATACTTTATGCACTTTCGGGTGTAAACAGAATAACCGCCGAATAGATTTTCCCCTTCTAATTTGGGTGTTTAATAGAGAGAGTAAAACAGCACGTCCATTCACACACAATATATACTTGCAAATATTACCCCAATCTACAAAGGAGGCAAAAGAAAGGAAGCCAAGAACTATAGACCCATATCTTTGACTTCCCATATTATTAAAATATTTGAGAAAGTCCTGAAAAGGCACATTGTCAGTTTTATAGAAAATGAACATCTCTTAGAAGACTTTCAACATGGCTTCAGACACAAGAGATCCTGCCTTACTGAACTTATAGACCATTGCAATACAATCCTACAATATTTGGGAGAAAACCACAATGTTGATGTCATCTATCTAGACTTTGCAAAAGCTTTTGACAAGGTTGACTATGGTATATTATTCCATAAACTAAAAGAACTTGGTATTTGTGGAAAAATAGGAAAATGGATCCATGCCTTTCTCTCTGACAGAAAACAAATAATTGTAAATGGAGCAAGATCTATAGAAAAAGAAGTGATTAGTGGAGTGCCGCAAGGCACAGTACTAGGACCAATTCTATTCATTATAATGCTAAACAATATAAACTGTAACCTAGGAAGCTCTCTCCTGTCATTCGCAGATGATACCAGAATACTAAGACCAATTACAGAAAAAGAAGACTGTGTAGAGCTACAAAAAGATTTACAAACTATATATGCATGGGCAGATGCAAACAATATGGCCTTCAATGAAGACAAATTTGAACTAATTAAGTATGGACCAAATAAATACCTGAAAGAACAATTCAACTACACTGGACCCACAGGAAAAGATATTGCACAAACTGATCATGCCAGAGATCTAGGGATTATATTATCTGAAGATGCAACATTCAACAGGCACATTGACAAAGTAACCTCATCATGCAAACAACTAATAGGTTATATACTGAGGACATTCAGAACTAGGGACAGTATGACCATGCTTACCCTGTGGAAATCACTTGTCCTTCCACGCATTGACTACTGCTCCCAATTATGGTTTCCCCACAAACAGAATGAATTGCAAAAAATTGAGGGCCTACAAAGAACCTTTACCTCGTATATTAAACAACCTGATGGGCAACAGGTGAGTAAAAACAAATTAAACTACTGGGATAGGCTTAGAGGCCTCAACCTTTATTCCATAGAGAGAAGGTTTGAGAGATACATCCTAATCTACACCTGGAAAATTCTAGAAGGGCTTTTAGTTGCCCCCAATACTGAACCAATTGTGCCCACCTTAACAAGAACTGGTAGAATGTGTAAAAAATATCACCTCCCACCAAACAGTCTGAGAAGGATTCAAACTCTTCAATATAATAGTATCTCTAGGCAGGGTTCTCGCCTGTTTAACTCCTTGCCTCAGTACCTTAGAGATATAACTGCAGTCCCAGTAGATACTTTTAAAAAACACTTGGACATGTTTCTAGCCAACATACCCGACCAACCCACAGTGTCAGGGTATTCCTCTGCCAGACCAGCCCCCACAAATTCAATAGGGGACCAAATCGTATGGCAGGAGCAAGAGGAAAGAAGGGTGGCGATCCCGTCGTGGCCCCGCCTCAGGAGGCGCTGAGCGGACTTCGTGGGAGCGTGCACCCTTGAGGCAGAAGCGCTTTAAGGTAAATTTAAGGTAAATATAAGCTACCTTTACAATTATGCTATGCACACAGAGATCGTACGCTAAATACAGTAGCACCACTGTATAAACTAATCAATAATATACTTCTGCCGATCGCGCATCAGCCACATGACATCGTCACAAAGACTTCGAACATATGGTTGGTTTTGGTTTTATACAAAATATTTACAGCTCTATTTACTGAGGTATCGGTCTAACAAAGATCCCCTACCTTCAGGCTAGCCCGAGAAGGATTAAGAGAGAGGTAGAGGTTAAATTCTCCATGTCTACACCCATGTACGCGCAGATCACGCCCACAAACCTTCGTTAGTTAGCCTTATAAGGCTAACTAATGAAAATATCACGACTTAATCTAACCAATCATTAGGCCAACTGTACGCCCTTGACGAATGGTTCGGTTAAGTCGTGATATTTTCATTAGTTAGCCTTATAAGGCTAACTAAAGAAGGCTGGGTGCCCTGATCTTCAGGTGATCCAATGCTTCTATATGAAAAGGGTGGGAACGGGAATTAAGAACCGAAATCAGATGTTCCAGACTATGCCCTCACCCGTCACGTGCATCCAGCCACCCAAGAGAAAGAACAGAAAAAAGAAATTGTGGCAGCAGAAACGCAACTCTACCTTACCTAATCCATGTCATGCATTTTTGAGAGAGAGAGAGAGAGAGAGAGAGAGAGAGAGAGAGCAAAATAATAAGAATAATAAGCAAAAATAAAGAGATAAAATGTATAAATGAAATAGAAAAACACAGAAATTGCACTTCAGATCTAATCTGACCGTGATATTAATTTTTAAAAAAGTTACCCATAAAATCCAAAGAAAACCATTGAAGCGATGAATCATAAATCAAGTTATGAAGTATTAAATCAAGAAAGCGCTTTTAAATGTTAAAAACCTCTAATAACAGTTACAATGAAAATTAGTTTTACCTCTATTAATTATTGAAATACGTATATTTTTAATTCGTTTTCTGTGATAAAAAATGTTGCGCGTCACGAAACACAGAAATAGAAGAAAATTGTAAATTAATGGGTTACTTTAAAATTATTATATATATATATATTATATATATATATATATATATATATATATATATCATTTTTTTCATTTGTTTCGTTCTCCCTCCTCATCTGCGCGGAATATTCTCCTGTACAAGCGTCGTTCTTTACGTTAATTATACTGCGTGTTTGCAGTTAAAAAAATATATATATATATACTGTGTGTATATATATATATATATATATATATATATATGGGAATGAACTCAGAATGGTTCCCTGAGTTTTTTATGATACACACAGACCGTGCATGGAACAAGGAACTCTTCTGGGATAATTAAATCCACTATAGTCCGAATAAGTAATGGTAAATGACAAATACCACATGATTTAATTATCCCAGAAGAGTTCCTTGTTCCATGCACGGTCTGTGTGTATCATATATATATATATATATATATATATATATATGAAAAATTATTTAACGAAAGTGACACGTGAAAAGTATTTATGATGAATAAAACCACGAAGGAAAAAAGAAACACAAAGGGGTGCTCAAGCGCTTTCGTCTAATGACATCCTCAGGAACACTGAGGATGTCATTAGACGAAAGCGCTTGAGCACCCCTTTGTGTTTCTTTTTTCCTTCGTGGTTTTATTCATCATATATTATATATATATATATGGAAAACTGATGAGTGGGTAGTTGGGAGGCAACGAAAATGGTTCACTGAGTAGGTAGGTATTAATCTAACAATCATTAAATTCCTTTTATGTCAATAACTGGTGGAAGAAACCAATTGGTTGCTCACCAGAGTTATTCTCCACACTAGTATTTATATACTGTGTGGGAGGAGCGTGCTCGGTAATGGAGATACATTACCGCTAAACCAACCGAGGAAAAAACCAAGACAACGCTGGTACAAGAAGCCCCGCGAAGAGGAGAACAAAGGGAGAACGAAAACGAAGAACGGGGCGAGAGGACGTACCAGCAAAGTACGCTCTCGAATGAGACAACCGGAGAAGGGAAGACTGCAATAACTAAAAGTAAGTGACTAATTGAGTTTTTACACCAACAGTTAATCACATTAAATTAAGCTGGGTCAGACAAGTTAGGCCTACATTGTGGCCTAAGACCCAGCATCAACTCATAGCTTAACAAAGGTGAAGGTAGATTGCCCTAACCTAATCTTGTGAGGAATCCTACTGTGGACCTCAATTTATCTGCCCGCTCTGGACCATTTCCGGAATCTCTAGGCTGACCCCTCTAGGCTAGACTTGATCTACTCTATAGTTAGACTGGAGAAATAAGGGGTGGGTTAATTGTGGACCAATTCAAACAGAGCATTTTTCGCATTGGTGTCCGTGTGTGGGGAATTTACAAACCTTAACCTTACTTAACAAAAATTGCAGAATTAGGCTAAATGGTCTAGCCTAAGCCTAACCTGAGCAAGCCTAATTAGGTCTACAACCTAGGGCCTAACTAGGAAACATTTACATTTAAGGAGTCTCATTCTCTTATAAGCTTAGACCTGAGTGACATAAGTACTTGGGGGGGATTAAACCAAATTTAAACTTGACTGTTTTGTCTGTTCTCTCTCTTCTCTGGTAATTTCTTCTTGTCCTCTATTTCATTACGATCCCCAGTTAAACAATTTTGACTTAGACATGGACAGTGCAGAATTGAAAAAGTTAAAAAAGAAAAGGGGGGCAAAGTTGGGAGCTGTTACAAAGGCTGTGAACACTTTTAACAATATTACACAACCAGGTAAGAAAAATATAGAGAGTGTAATTATTAAATTAGAAATTAAAAAGAAGGAAATAATAGCCATTAATGAGAGTATTTCAGAGTTAGTTGAATCCGAAATGGCTGAAGAACAATTGATAGACCTTTACGCTGATGATGATGATCAGGTAAGCTCAATTGAACAGCAAATAAGGGAACTACGGTCTCGGTTGACTGACTTAACACCAAAAAAACCTAATTCTGATTTTAATCAAAGTAGGGCTAACCTTCAACAAAATTTAAGTGGCATGCAAAATCCTGAGTCACAAGAATTGAGGGCTCAGTTACCCATTTTGCTAGTACCAACATTTGAAGGGGACACGGTACAATTCCCATCTTTCATTGACAAATTTGAGAATTTAATAGGTAATAAACCTTATATTTCAACTGTTGAAAAGTTTAGTTACTTAACTAGTTCCCTTAAAGGCCCAGCCTATAACCTAATAGCCTATTTACCAGCCGTAGGGGATTCATATGAAGTAGCTATTGATCTTTTAAAACGTAATTACATTAATAAAGATATGATTGTATATGAATTATCTCAACAAATTTTTGAATTTGCACCCATAAAAGATAACCATAGTGATATGGAAAATTTTTATACAAAATTAGAAGCTATTATAGGACAACTGGTTAGCAATGAGATAGATATTAAAACTTCATCTTGGCTTATACAAAGCATAGTACTTAGGTGCCTTCCTTCGAGGGTTAAAGATAATTTAATTCTAAAGACGGGAGAAAATTATCCTAATTTAGAACAAATAAGAGAAAACTTCCCCAATATCCTAATTAATTACAACTTGAGAGATTTTCCAACACATAAGACCCAGACTATGGATAACCAAAGACTGTTCCCAGAGACCAACTAGCTACAGCCAAACAGACAAAACTTGATACTGGAGAATCAAATGTGACCAACTATAATACACGAACACCTACATTACAGAACTTTAATGTAACTGCTGCCTCAACTTACACACCACATTGCAAATTTTGTGCAAGTAATGAACACAGTAGTACTGGGTGTGACAAATATTCAGACTTTAACCAAAGGGCTAAAAGATGTGAACAGTTGAACCTGTGTAAAAAGTGTACTGGCCAGGGACATTATAAGAAAGACTGTAAATCTAGGTTAAGATTCAAGTGTAAGTTTTTTAAAAGTTTACGACATGTCTCATCAATGTGTGATTCACCAAAGTGTCCAAACAATAATACTCAAACTCAAAAGATACCTCCCCCAAACAAAGGTAATCAAGTAATGAACACAGTAGTACTGGGTGTGACAAATATTCAGACTTTAACCAAAGGGCTAAAAGATGTGAACAGTTGAACCTGTGTAAAAAGTGTACTGGCCAGGGACATTATAAGAAAGACTGTAAATCTAGGTTAAGATTCAAGTGTAAGTTTTTTAAAAGTTTACGACATGTCTCATCAATGTGTGATTCACCAAAGTGTCCAAACAATAATACTCAAACTCAAAAGATACCTCCCCCAAACAAAGGTAATCAAGAAATGCCACTTTCATGGGACATTCTGCTTGTTCAAACAATGTAACAAGAAACACTGAGATTCTTTTACCAACTATTACTTTGGACTTAGTGAATAGTGAGGGTAGTACCACTCCAGTGAGATGTCTTATAGACTGTTGTTCTCAACAAACATTTGTTTCAAAAAAGGTAGTTAATAAATTGGGTTTGACACCAAACCCGAATGAACAAAACCTCAATATTGCGTCCTTTGTTAAGGATAACTCGGACAAAAATAGCTATAAGACAATTGACCTGGAACTACATTTAGAAAGTAAATTCAAGAAAATTGAAGCAGTTATTATTTCTAAAGTAGGACAAAACAAACTGGTTATACCCAAACTAGAACAAACCATAAATCATTTGGGAAAACACTACAAAATAGCTGATAGACATATCACTAACAACACAGTAGCTAACATTGAAATGCTAATAGGGGCAGATTATATTAATCTTATTCATAAGGGCATAGTAGAGATAGGTAATGGTATAGCTATTCAGACTCCATCAGGGATAGCCCCTTTGGGTGACCTATCAGAATACAACCTAGACCTAAACCAAAACAGTGCATGACCAACAAATACTATGTGCCTCAACTCAGTCCTACATAACACCTGTAAGAATAGCAACACTTTGAATAATATTATCTCAACTGAGAACATTAATTCATCATTATCAAATGAAACTTTGGATGAGGCAATTCAAACTTTATGGTTGCTAGAATCTGTGGGTATACATGACACACATCAAACTTCAGAAGATCAGTTAATGGTAGAAAGATTTGAAGACACCATTCAGTGCAAAGACAATAGTTATTTTGTTGAGTTACCTTGGAAAATAAATTGTCCAACTTTAAGAGACAATCTCAAAGTAGCTAAAGGACATTTATATAATAATGAAAAAACTCAAACAAGATAAAATATTCTATCATATAATAATGTCTTTAAAGAACAGCTACAGAAAGGCTTCATTGAAGAAGTAACAAATAACCCTTTTAAAAAAGATGGTTGTCATTATTTAACCCACAGGGGGTTTATCGACAAGATGCCCCAACAACAAAACTCAGAGTAGTATATAATTGTAGCCTCAAAGACAGTGATAAACACAGTTTGAATGATTGCTTGATTGAGGGTCCTAATCTCATTTCTGACCTTGTGAAGATCTTACTGAGGTTCAGGTTAGACAAATATGCTGTACAAAGTGACATTTCAAGGCATTTTTGAGAATAAATCTTAAAATGAATATGATAAGAACCAACTTAGGTTCTTATGGTTCAAGGATCCATTTGATTTGAATAAAGGGTTCATAACCTATAGATTTAATGTTGTGTTGTTTGGAGCCAATTGCTCACCTAGCCTATTAGCATTGACAATTAGACATCATTTAAACCAGTTTAATAACTCTCTAACATTGAACTTCCTTAAGGAACATTTTTACGTAGACAATCTAATAGGCTCAACGACAACAAAATCTGAATTATCTGAAGTCTATGAACACTCTCAAAACATTATGCAACAAGGTAACTTTGAACTTAGAGAGTGGATTTCAAATAATGAGGATTTAAACAAAAAGATTTTAAAAGATAATAATGGTCTTACTGAGCCATCAGACAGAGTTAAAACTTTAGGTATGAACTGGTATTTGGATGCAACTTCTAACAGTCATGATTCAATCTGTACTAAAGGTTTTAAACTTGATGAGGAAGCAAATACTAAAAGACAAATATTATCAGAGGCTTCCAAAATTTTTGATCCTATGGGTCTATTCCTGCCTTCAACAATAAAATCAAAGATTCTCCTCCAAGAAATTTGGAGGACAAATGTTGGGTGGGATGATCCAATAACAAATGAAAATCAAAAATCTTGGAAGAAGTTAGCTACTGATTTAACAAAAGTGCAGAACATTAAAATTCAAAGGTGCTGTGGGTTTAGGGATAAGCCCCAGAGGCTTCATGTGTTTGCTGATGCAAGCACACAAGCTTATGGGTGCTGTGCGTATCTTGTAAGCCCTACAGGAAGTCATCTAATTTATGCAAAAGGGAAAGTTGCACCTCTCAAACCTACCCGAACCATACCTCAATTGGAACTATTGGCTGCTACATTAGCCATTAAAACCATTTCATTGCTTAAGGATGCTTACTATGATGTGTTCATAACTAATATCCACGTCTGGCTTGACAGTCAGATTTGTCTTGCCTGGATACGGAATGATAGCATTAATAGTAAGAATATCTTTGTAAGAAATAGGCTAAAAGAAATAGCTGACGCTAATGAAAGCCTACAAGTAAACTTTCACTATGTTCCAACTAAACAGAATCCAGCAGACTTTCTGACCAGAGGTTTATCCTACAAGTTGTTGAAGTCAAACAAACTTGGTTTATGGGACCTAAGTGGCTCTGTGATACAGACCAATGGCCTGTGGAACAAGTTAACTTGACATTAAATTTAATCTTTTCAAATGAAAAGGTTGAACCAATCACTAATTATGAAAAGTATTCTGATTTCAACAAACTTGTCAGGGTGACAGCCTACTGTTTGAGGTTTGCTCACAACTGTTTAGCTACAATTAACAAACAGCTAAATAAAAATAATCATAATTATACAGAAGTTGCAACCCAATACTGGATAGGCCAAGCCCAACAAAAAGAGTACAATAAAGAGTTAGAATTCTTAACTAATGGGAAACAAACAAAAGAACCTGTACCATCAGTAGTTGTGGATCTAAACTTGTTCAGAGATGAGGAAGGCCTTCTAAGGTGTAAAGGGAGATTAGACAAATCAAAACTGTCATACAAAAGCAAAAATCCAATCCTTTTACCTAGATTTAGCTATTTGACAACATTAATAATCAGAAAAACACACAATGATGTATATCATATGGGGGTACCACAGACACTAACTACATTAAGAAAAACTTATTGGATACCCAAGGGAAGGATCACTGTTAAAACAGTCCTGAGTGAGTGTGTCACATGTAGGCGTATTCATGCTAGGCCCTATAGGAAACCAAATCCTCCTGCTTTGCCAGAGGAGAGAGTTACTCTCAACAGACCCTTTGAGACTGTAGGCATTGACTATACAGGAGCATTGACTGTAGGGGTGGGTGACACTGAACAAAAAATGTACATTGTACTGTTTACATGTGCTGCCTCACGAGCTGTTTATTTGGATGTTGTGGAGGACCTTACAGCAGAATCTTTTGTTGCTGTCTTTAAGAGATTCTGTGCACGACATTCAGTACCAAAGACAGTTTGGACTGACAATGCTACATATTTCAAAGCTGGTGAACAAGTCATCCACGACTTGTTAAGCAATGAAATCACACAATTGTATATACAAAATACAAACATAAAGTGGAAGTATATTCCGGTTGCCTCTCCTTGGTATGGTTCTATCTGGGAGAGGAATATACAAACAGTAAAGAATTGCTTGAAGAAAGCAATTGGCAAAAACAGATACACTTGTTTGGGTTACTCACTCTCCTGGCTGAGATTGAGAACATCATTAACAATAGACCACTCACTTATGTGAGTGACAACATTAATGACCCAGAACCATTAACTCCAAATCATTTGATTCGGGAGAACAAGTTAGTCTCCTGCCGGACTACAATATAGACTCTTCAGAAGACCCAAACTGGACTCAACGACATGATGAGCTCCAGACTAAGTTACAACATTTAACTAGAGTTAAAGCTCATTTCATTAAACAGTGGAAAACTGAGTACTTGATGGGTCTAAGGGAGAGACATAAACAAATGACTAAGAAGGATTGGTCTGACACAATTAAGGTAGGGGACCTTGTTCTCATACATGACAGTACTCCAAGACAATACTGGCCTCTGGCTAGAGTTTCAGAACTCAGACCAGGGGCAGACGGGGTAACAAGAGTGGTCAAATTAAGGACTTCAACGGGTGACACAACAAGAGACATTTCTCTTTTGTACCCTTTAGAGTCTGGACCCAAAACAATGGACTTTGGAGAACATTCTCCACTGACAGTAACAACTGGAGACACTGAACTTCCAGTAACTATTCCTTTGACAGTAGGAGTGGTAACGCATCCTACTACAACATTGACAGACACAAGACCTCAGCGACAAACCATTAAAGGCGCGACTATTTTTACAACAAAAAATAGATGCTGGGGAATTGTAATTTTATCTTCTAACTTTCATTTTTTCTTTTCTTATGGTAAAGACCATAGACAGTTTCATCCTATGGATGTATATTTTCTCTTCTAATTAAATGCTACACCTTCTCCATGAGAAGGTGAGGATAGGCACTGTTAATCAGATTAACAGGCATTTACAGTTAAATAGTTAGCTAGTCTACACTCAGACAAAAATTGGTGACAATGACACCAAAATTTTTATCTCCCGGGGCCCCCAGTATATGGAAAACTGATGAGTGGGTAGTTGGGAGGCAACGAAAATGGTTCACTGAGTAGGTAGGTAGTTAATCTAACAATCATTAAATTCCTTTTATGTCAATAACTGGGTGGAAGAAACCAATTGGTTGCTCACCAGAGTTATTCTCCACACTAGTATTTATATACTGTGTGGGAGGAGCGTGCTCGGTAATGGAGATACATTACCGCTAAACCAACCGAGGAAAAAACCAAGACAACGCTGGTACAAGAAGCCCCGCGAAGAGGAGAACAAAGGGAGAACGAAAACGAAGAACGGGGCGAGAGGACGTACCAGCAAAGTACGCTCTCGAATGAGACAACCGGAGAAGGGAGAGACTGCAATAACTAAAAGTAAGTGACTAATTGAGTTTTTACACCAACAGTTAATCACATTAAATTAAGCTGGGTCAGACAAGTTAGGCCTACATTGTGGCCTAAGACCCAGCATCAACTCATAGCTTAACAAAGGTGAAGGTAGATTGCCCTAACCTAATCTTGTGAGGAATCCTACTGTGGACCTCAATTTACCTGCCCGCTCTGGACCATTTCCGGAATCTCTAGGCTGACCCCTCTAGGCTAGACTTGATCTACTCTATAGTTAGACTGGAGAAATAAGGGGTGGGTTAATTGTGGACCAATTCAAACAGAGCATTTTTCGCATATATATATATAATTTCTTTCGTTTTATTACCAATTTTAAACCACCAGGTCAATTGACAATTTCCAATAATTTAAGTGCGAGGTTTCGTCCAACGAACTAAATTTGAGAATGAACATGTGATTAGATTCCGTTGTACAAATTTTAACAACGGGCAAGATAAACGACCCCTAACGAGGACGCGAATACATTTTGTATGTATATATATATATATATGTCGCGTGTGTCTTCATAATAACATCAACGGAGTTACTGAGTAAACAGCCGCTTAAAAGACCAGTATATCAAATATTAAAGCCATTTGTGACAAATGTCGTCCACAATTTTCTCGTAAATCCTCGTATAATTAAGCAATAAAAGCGAGAAAATAAAAAAATGAAGTCATTATCCCCTAAAAATATGAAGAAAAACTACGTAGTATCCCCTCGTATCGTGCAAATGGCTTATACCCCCGTTTTCTATACACAGAAAACATAGAAAAAAGGAATGGGGGATGACTATGATATATCACCGTACAACTGTAAAGACCCCAACACTGCGACTGTAATATTTCATCTTTAATAACCAAACCTTATCCTTACATTATAATTTATACCTATTGACTGCCTCTAAACACCGTAATTATCATTCACGAAATATTACATCTTCTAAAGATAATTGAAAGAAAAAATATTTATATAACGATACCAATTTAAACTCAAACGAATAAAAATGACTAACATACATACATAAATACAGTTCATGTATATGTATGTTTGTATGTATGGTTTAGACATACATATACATAGCGTGTCATGACAACATTCACGAAACTAGACTTGTATTATCGTAAAACTGATGTATATTTATTTTCTAAAGCGGCATTTCTTTTTATATCAAATTAATTTATATGACAAAGCAACGAAATACAGTGATAAAAAGTTTTCGTTCGAACGAGCGAGGTGACTCCGACTTAGACTTAATGTTTATCTAATTACCGACATTAAAATATTTAAGTAATTTAATAATTTTACGCGTAAACATTCGGATCTATTAATTAGTTTAATGAATTTTTAAACTCTATACATTTAACTAATTGTGATTAACGACTTTTTCATATAGAATGTGTAGGAATTATAGCATAAATTCTGTTATTTCACACACACACACACACACTATATATATATATATATATATATATATATATATATATACTTGGGAGATGAGGGAAAGGTGTCTCCCTCCCTCAAAAATAAATAAATAATTGTATAAACAAAGTAAATAAATACGATAATTATGGTACCATAATTTCCATAATTCCATAAATTCTGTAATTCAATCTTTGCCGATAAGAAAGAGTACGAAAGACAACATGCAATTCTTTCAAGTGCCAAATGCCAAGTGCCAAGTATAGAGACTCCATTATAGCCTTGCGCTATATATATACTATATATATATATACAAAGACGTCAAAAGAAATGGTATGTCATCTTGTGTTTAATTTATTAAGCGTTTTTCGAGAGTATGGCCCGTTCTATCGATCCTGATACGCGATATCAAACGGCTGAAATGATTATTTGAATTGATTCCCAACTCGTGGCATGTGACTAGACCATCTGACTTGCGACACAATTTATGGCCTCCATGCATATCAGGATAATTACAAGAAAAGTTTAGATTTTACATATGTAATTTCCAGGTAAATGTGAGTAATATATATATATATATATATGTATATATATATATATATATATATATATATATGAACAATTCGGGTGGAAGCAAAACCAACCAAGGTAGCCTATATATGGAGAGAAAGAGATTAAGTAGTATAACCTTGGTTTTGCTTCCGCCCGAATTGTTCATTCTGATGAAGATCAAACTTGTCACTCCACCTTAGACCTACAGTTTAACGTGGAAACCGAACCACGCCCCACCAGCAGCCCAGCATTTTTAACCACTAGGCCAACCAGCGTACCCATTTATTTACCAACCAAGTTCTTTATTGTATGGAAGGATGAACAGCTGGGTTTGCTGCGCGCCGCCTGCCGTCACCGGGTCTCGATCCCGGGGTTGATGGATTCGTGGTCAGCGACGTTAACCACTACACCACCGAGGCGCATCCAAAGTATGCTCAATAATGTACGAAATATACTCCAAATAACGTTAATTCAAGAGTGTAGAGATAATGAATGGTTGAAAGAACGTGTTATTTGGTGAATGTGAATTATTCCGAATGACGACCGAAGGAATACTGTGTGTAAGATTAATATACTAAGTGTTTTTAGTATGTACGAGGGTGGGCTGAAAAGTAATGCCTTCACTTGAATAATTCTGGATTGTTTAGAGGTAGCCAGATAAAACCGGTTTTGTGTTATAGCCTAATATAGCCTACACTCATTCCACACGTTGGTTCAGTGTCGATTACAATGGAAAAGGGTAAAGACGTTCACTTCAAGCAACGTGCCGTAATTGAATTTTTGACCGCGGAAAGTGTTGCTCCCATAGACATTCATTGGCGAATGCAAGCTGTGTACGGCAAATTGTGTGTTAATGTGAGTACCGTTCGGCGTTGGGCGAAGCAGTGTAAAGAAGGAGAAGCAGGGCAAGAAGATTTGCAAGACAAACCGCGAAGTGGAAGGCCTGTAACGGCAACCGACGAGTCTCATCGGAACTACGTTGACGAACTGATTCGTGGAAATGAAATTGCTGCAATGCTCGATATCTCCAAAGAGCGAGTGGGACACATTATCAGTATTCCTGGTTACCAAAAGGTCTGCGCCAAATGGGTGCCTCGCATGCTCACTGCCGAGATGAAAACTGAGAGACTACGCATTTGCCAAGAAAATCTGCAGCGGTTCCAAAATGAAGGAGATTAATTTTTGCATAGCGCTGTGACAGAAGACGAGACGTGGGTCCACCATTATGACCCTGAAAATAAACTGCAATCCATGGAATATCGGCACAAAAATTCACCGCAACCAAAAAATTCAAAGTTAAAAAATCGGCTGGAAAAGTGATGATGATGACTGTTTTTTGGGATATCAATGGTGTTGTTCTCGAAGACTTTACGGAAAGAGGAACAGAAAGTTGAAAAAACGGATCAGGAGGGTTCGCACCCACAAAAACGCAGTCATCGTTCACAATGACAACGCACGGCCTCACACCGGTGTTCAAACACGAGAAGCAATTGAGGATCCACAATTCACCGTCTTTCCGCATCCACCATATAGCCCCGATTTAGCACCATGCGATTTTCACCTCTTTCCAAACTTAAAGAACATCGTGGAAATCGCTGCGATTCTGGCGAAGAAGTTAAGGCCGCTGTGAAATTTTGGGTTTTGTAGTCAAAGCTCCGAGTTTTACCGGGATAGATTTCAAAAACTCATTTATCGTTGGCGCAAATGTATCGAGATTGAGAGTGATTTTATAGAAAAGTAAATGGATCGTTTTGAAGAATAAACTCTAAGGTACATATCTGCTTTTGTTTCCATAACATCCTTCAACCCGTTTAAAATTTATTTGAGTGGAGGCATTACTTTTCAGTCCACCCTCGTATATAATCTTTTATCCGTAATGCAAAATCTATTTTACAAGCTTTTTCTAGCTAACAAATAAACACCACGCAATTCCTCCTCAACGCTACCTTATCTTAGGTAATTTTCAATGCTTATATTATTTTGTATGATTTAAAAGACTTTGGTTAGTTAAATAAACGTTGAAAGTCCTTTAAACAATTTTTAAAATGTATTTTTGGGTCAAGTTTTAAAAATCTAATCTGATACCGTCAGAACACTTTGTGCCACTCAAAGTTGCCACCTGTGACCAGAAATAGCATGTCATGGTCATCTGGTCACGAAAACTTGATTCGTATGAAAGACAAGAAGACAATAAATAGGCGATTACTTTTCACCTACCCTATTTTTAATCCAGTTTAGTGACCTTTTATTTTAAATTTATTATTATATAATTCTATATTCAAATTCTTAATCTAATTTTTTTTTATCAAATTTACGAATTAAAATCGATATACTTTTAAAACCCGTTAACTGAAGCCGGTTTTTTTCGTCCACTGACATGAAGTCGAGTCAAGTCAAGTTACAGTGTTCTTTTCGTCAAAGCAAACTAGACTTGACTCGAGTTTTGCCGAAGTCAGCTCCCGAGTGGCTAGAGAAAACTCGGGTTACTTTTTGTAAACAAGCAATTTGTCGTCTGCAGAATCGCGGGTATTTCAAGAATTCATCGCGTTATTTCGGCACATTCAGTATATATAAGAAAATACATTTTATTAATGTTAAAAGACTATGTTAAGTTAAATTTATGCATTTATAAGCCTTAAGCAAAAGATTGGCCTTTCATCATTGCAATTTTGGGTCTATGTTGACCGCCTTCTTTTGGTCCTCCACAAGTCTGACTTGAAGTCGGTGAAAGAATGCGACTTCAAGTCAAGTTTTGAACGAAAAGAAAATGGTTTAAATTAGAAAGTTTGAGCCACAAATTAAAAAAAAAAAATGGTTATGTTTTCTTTCGTGAATTGAATGATGTTGGAGACCGGCTCTTATTCGCTTCCTCATACTCTTATTAAACCTACCAATATATAGTCGGTTCAAATTTGCATTATATATAGCATGTAAATAATTCCATACAAACGATTTTGAACGGAAGACTTTAAGCCAGTAAGAGTGTAAGACTTTAACATTTACGAGTACTTTAAGTTGACGAGTCACTTAGATTTTGAGTGCAGCTCTACAAATTTGGTTTCACTGTCTTTGAACGTGAATCTCAAAATTTTTATGGCTGTAGTATTTTTTGTAAATTTATGGTTTCATTGACTTTTTCTCGATTTCACAAAAACGTTGGACTAAATATAAGTAGGTGTGGGTTTTGTTCTTTTCACCAAAGCAATTTCTGTAACTTTTGAAATAAGAATACTCATGAGAAATAGAGGAAAAAACCACAACAGACTGAACGGTGTCACATCACCCCACGACAACTTTTTCAGAGTGGCTGAGTAGCAAATAGGCTTGGCCCACAACAAGTACCTATATATATATATATATATATATTTTTTTTTTGCAGCTTAAATCCCATCTCTATATGGGGTCGCTGTTCTTGATGAGTCTCCTCCATTCTCTTCTGTCACGCACCATGTCCTTGTCCAAATTTTTCTCCCGGATGTCTGCCGCCACGCAATCCCTCCACCTCGTCTTCGGTTTACCTCTTCTTCTCCGTCCCGGCACCTCCATTTCCAGCACCCTACGTCCCACGTAATCCTCCTCTCTTCTCATCATGTGCTCATATATATACACGGTGAACCAAAAGTAGGTGGACAGTAGGTTGAATACGGTTTGTGTTATATTATATTATAACTATGGTGTTCATTATAACTATGGTGTTTGTGTTATATTATATTAAATATTATAACTAAATTTATTTAAATTTTATTTTGTATTATAGTATACAAAAAAATTAAATATGTATTCTCAAAATAAACGTTATCATTTACTGTCCACCTACATTTGGTTCACCCTATATATATATATATATATATATATATATATATATATATATATATATATATATATATATATGGGCATACAGTTCTTAAGTGCTCTTCAGTTGGTATTCGTAGAAATGTTCCCATGACGACGACAGCAGATACAACTTGCCTCGTTTGAAGCACAGTATAAGTATATATATATATATATATCGACTATGTGAGAAGGAACCCCGAGGCTTCGCACTTTCAGTTTTGCTTACTTTAGTGACACGTCAGATGCCACCATGCAACAACGTCCTAACAGACTGCGTTTGACCTGGTGTCATTCATAAATTAACTATAGTGACTAACTTCCTTGCGCGTTATTTTAATACTCAAATCATTATTTAAGTGCTGTATAACCTTTCAACTCAAATTTAATTTATTTTGTGAACTTTCATTCAACCAACTGTAACGTTTTTCATCAGACTTAAATTTCGTAACAACTGTAAAACTTTGTTTAATTAAAGGAAAACCCAACGAAGCCTTTTATCTCCTTTATTATTGAAAATTAATTTAATTTGATCTATAAAGATCTAGTGACCTGGAGCCTCAGTCATTTATTTAAATAATCTAATTTACTTTTATTATACTGGCAACTGGCTAGTGTATATATATATATATATATATATATATATATATATATATATATATCCTATTATTTATAGTGTTATCCCACCATCCTGCGGATTGAGTGAGAACTGAGCTTTTGCACAAAGGCAAACTGTACTCGCATGATTTAGAAATAATAATGTAATGATGGGGGTTGCTTAACTTCCTTCGCAACTTCTAAGGTCATATGATGGATGGGACCTACAGCTTTACGTGGGATCCGAACCACGGGTCGCTACATAATTAGACGCAGAGAACGGTCTCCACCCAACTACTATCCGACCCAATGTCGCTGAACTTCGCTGATCAACGAGAAACGGTGTTACGACATTGTCTACGACGTAGCCATGATTTAGAAATACAGGGTGTTCATAAAGTCACGCAAATGAATATGGTGAGGTGTGCATGCATATTCACGTGCGTGACTTTATGAACACCCTGTGTATTAAGTATATTAACTAAAACTGAATATTAGCAGATTAATCTTCAAACAAATACAAGACTATTTTTAATTTAGGTTAATATGCAGCAAATAGCCCCACCTCGAGTTCATAATTTTTTATGTTAGCATTCGGTAGTATACAGCAATAGAATAAATTTGTTGAAAGCCAGACTCCCCGCAATTCAAAATTAACGAAGTTATTGATTTTTTAAGTTTTAACCATTTTTTGTTTCACGACCTGCCAGCAGGCATAAGACATCCTCGCTCTCAGACAAATTTCTGGAAATGTGTGGACGACCAATCACAGTGCACCTTTTTTTAACCAACAGTAGGCTATTAAACACTCAAAAACAGCCTCTTCATTCTTAACAATACAGAAGAACATACACACATACCACATCAAGCAGGATACTCAACTCCTCCCCAGACATAACGTTCTGTTCCCCCTCACTAGCAACACATACACAATGGAGAACAGAAAAACAACTGTCATCAGACCACCTGCCCATCATCATTACAACACATTCTACACTCTGCCCCAACAGCCTTAGGCACACTTACAGAAATTACAAGAAAGCTGATTGGGAACAGTTCCAGTGGCGGCTCGTGACTAAAAATTCTAGGGGTGCTGTCTCTAAGAATGGGTTGAAATAATTACTGAAATAAAAGGATGAGCATTGAGCAATGAATAAAAGTTTCAAAAGTTATTGAAAAAGTTATTCAGTGAGCTCATCCTTATATTGTTCTTGATTATTTCAATTGTAAATAAAAAATTTAGGGGTACTGCAGTTCCGCAGTGCCTACCGACGAGCCGCCACTGAACAGTTCAAAATACAGACTGAGGAACAATTCACCACATTAAACAGCACACCCATCATAAACATCAATACAACACTCAAGACATTTAATCAGATCATCAGTAATGCAAACAAATACATACCCAAGGGCAACATTAGGAAATACAACCCAAATTACACTAGAGAAATAGCACACCTCATAAGGCAACGTAACAACCTCAAATATAACACACAAACACTACACACAGAAGCCATAAAACAGCAGATACAACAGCTCAACACAGAAATAAACAACAAACTCAAAGAAAAACAAACAGAAACATTTAGGGAATTCATAACAACACTAAACCACTCCACAGATACATTCAGGCTATACAAGACTATAAACAGCATTACCCACTCTAACAGCGGCATTCACACCTCACACGCGGCTATCTGTCGCAGCCAAAATAATATCCCAACATACACACAACAAGCTAACATTCTAGTTAATCATTACACAAAGATAAGTCACTTAAACAGAGACAACAACCAGAAACACGCAGACAGACAAACAGCCAGACACAAGAAAACCTACAGACTCGACACGACCATTACACCCTTCAATACAGACCAGACCACCAAGATCATCAAAAACATTAAGAATTCGAAGGCTACTGGACCAGACAACATAAGTAGTATAGCCGAAAAGGGAGAGTGCAAGAATGTTGCAAGTTATTATGTAACGTTGCGAAGGGGGTGGGGGTGTTGCAAAGGGGGATGGTGTTGTTGCAAAGGGGGGATGGGGGGTTGCAAAAAAATTTAAAAAAAGAAAAAAAGAGAGTACTGGCCTTTTTTGCCAACCTAGGTTGCAAGGGGCATGCAACTTGGGGGCCTCCCCCAAGCTATTCCCCCCAAAGGGCCAGAGAGAAAGGAGGAGAGAAAGGAGGAGAGGTGTTCACCTGGCAGGAGCCAAGTGCATATTAAGACTTCAGCCGAGTAGGCGTTGTTTTATAGGCTCCTAATCAGCCAGAATCAGCCAGTTGGCTGAATCAGCCAGTAGAGCCAAGGGGGAGGGATACACCTGAAGGAGAGAGAGACACCTGTAGGAGAGAGAGGAGTTCTCCCCCAAGTTATTTTCGTTTTCCTAACCTAAGACTCCACTAAGGGGTTTTACCAAAGGGCCTGAAAGAGAAGGACCAGAGGTCCTTGCTCGGCTGGGAGCCGAGCTTGAATGAGTCTTTCACCAACTTCTCGGTCTTTTATAAGCCTCTATTCTGGCTGAGTTGCCAGATAGCGCAATGTGTTCAGTTGCCAGATAGCGACATGTATCCCAGAAATATTAATCATCCATTGTGTAACACAATATGACGGTAGTTATTCCAATTAAATTCTGTTTATTAAATAAATACACACTCAATCTTTATTAACTGCATACCTTTCCAGTTTTTTTTGCAATGATCGGATTGCTCTTGCTAGATATATATTATCATGCTATATATATATATATTATATATATATATATATATATATATATTCTTTTAAACATCTTATGTTAGGTATATAATATATTTATTTTTCATATTATAACATTTAATTTTAGTTTAACGTTTAGAAGCAAATTTAACATTAACTTGAACTTCATTGAACTTGAAGTTAAACTTTTCGAAACAAATAACATAGTTTACCACACATAATTCGAAAACTTAATAATAGAAAATAATTAATTTTATGGTTAACTAGTTTATTTCGTTTACTATAATTATATATATACAGTCTTTTAAACAGCTTATGATACATATATATATATATATATATATATATATATATATATCTCTGAACTCTCAGCTAAAGAAGCCTTATGTATAGAATTGGTTGTGTAATAGCTGATATTAAACTTTCAACATGTTCTGAAAAGCACGGCGTATAAATTCCTTCCCCATATCCGTACAAAAATAGCTATTATATATATATATATATATATATATATATAGTGTTTCACTATAGTGTATAGATGTATATAGGGTTTTACAATAGATGTATATAGTGTTTAACGATTAGAATCAAATATAACTAACTTGAACTTCATTAAACTTAGTTAAACTTTTCGAATGTTCTGAAAAGCACGGCTTATAATTTCCTTCCCTATCCGTACAAAAATAGCACTTCAAGACATTATTGTATAGAAATAAGGTAACACAAGTACTACAAGAAATAAATAAAAGAAGTACCCACAAACAAATCTGTAGTGAAACAAAAAAAAAAGCAAAACAGGCCGCGTGACCCTGAACATTTTAATGAGAAAGAAATGTACTTTAATATTATGTTTATTAAATTCTCCTAAAATAATTATATAAGACCGAAGTAATGGTCTGACGTTGGGTGAATCCAATTAAATTCTGTTTATCAAATAAATAATTTTACACACTCAATTTCCATTATAAACATTCGAATATCAGTGGAAAAAACGAACGGAAATGAAAATTTATGAAACAATTCAAAACAGACGATCGTCATTCCCCAAACCCGTATATATATATATATATATATATATATATATTATATATAATATATATATATGGGATATGCTTGTATCTTTTGCGCGAAAAAATTGAAACAATATGAAAATTTACGAAACAATTCAATTAAAAGTTGAAATTAACCAAAACACAATTCGCTAGAGGAAAGGAATTCCGAGAATCTGCCCAACTCGAATGACCATAATGACCTTTCTCCTAGACAGCTTGAACAAAACCTCTCTCGACTCCATTTCTTAGATATGCCCACAATTATATATATATATATATATAGAGAGAGAGAGTTTTGTTCAAATAACGGGATATGCTTGTATCTTTTGCCATTGTGTTCGAACACAATTGTTCGAGCACAATTGTTCGAAAACCATAGTTCGAAAAACAGTTGTTCGAAGCAGCAATTATTCGACGTTATATTGAATTGGAAAGGTTTTCACCCCACCTTAGACCCACAGTTTAACATTAGAAAATTCTGAAACCTGACTCAGTGCCAAAAGTTCTATAAGAAACACCAAATAATTTTTCGTTGCCCCTAGCGCAATTTGAATTGGAAAGGTTTTCACCCACCTTAGACCCACAGTTACATTAGAAAATTCTGAAATCTGACTCAGTGCCAAAAGTTTTATAAGAAACACCAAATAATTTTCGTTGTCCCCTAGCGCAATTTGAATTGGAAAGGTTTTCACCCCACCTTAGACCACAGTTTAACATTAGAAAATTCTGAAACCTGACTCAGTGCCAAAAGTTCTATAAGAAACACCAAATAATTTTCGTTGCCCCTAGCGCAATTTGAATTGGAAAGGTTTTCACCCCACCTTAGACCCACAGTTTAACATTAGAAAATTCTGAAACCTGACTCAGTGCCAAAAGTTTTATAAGAAACACCAAATAATTTTCGTTGTCCCCTAGCGCAATTTGAATTGGAAAGGTTTTCACCCCACCTTAGACCCACAGTTTAACATTAGAAAATTCTGAAACCTGACTCAGTCAAAAGTTCTATAAGAAACACCAAATAATTTTCGTTGCCCCTAGCGCAATTTGAATTGGAAAGGTTTTCACCCCACCTTAGACCCACAGTTTAACATTAGAAAATTCTGAAACCTGACTCAGTGCCAAAAGTTTTATAAGAAACACCAAATAATTTTCGTTGTCCCCTAGCGATTTGAATTGGAAAGGTTTTCACCCCACCTTAGACCCACATTTAACATTAGAAAATTCTGAAACCTGACTCAGTATCAAAAGTTCTATAAGAAACACCAAATAATTTTCGTCGTCCCCTAGCGATTTGAATTGGAAAGGTTTTCACCCCACCTTAGACCCACAGTTTAACGTTGAAACCGAATGTTCTTTTAAAAATATAATTAGGATATATTTCTTTATATCCTCTCGATTACATTAGTGACTAATGATGCGGGAAACTCTGAGTAAATATTTTCTCGAAAACTATGGGTGATAGAAAAATTCTGAAACCATATTTGGAATCAGTATCAAAAGTTCTATACGAATCACCAAATAATTTTCAAAGGAGAATAAGAGCATTAAATCTATTGGTGAAAATATATATGTTACTCGTCCGGTCCCGTTATAGCGGATTGGTACACGTCATAGCTCCACCCAGCTACATCGGCAGCCAATCACTACGAACATCTGGTCTTTTGGGCGGAGCTTGGCGATTGTGCATATAAAAGGGGATATTTTTCAGTTGGGAGTAACAGTAGCTATTTTCGCGTCAGTGATTAATCACTCCCTCCACCATGGACCTGTACGTCACCCCAGACTTGTATGAAGAAGGTGACGCTGCAGCATTAACCGCAATTAATCTTTTTAACGCGATTGACCGTGATGATTTATTTTCAACGCAAACCGTAGAAGATATTTGCAGTGACGCTCCTTACAATCCGACGCAAGGGACTACCATAGAAATGTAAGTGTCTATAATAGAATTTATATATGGATGGGGTGTAGTATCTCGTCAAATAGATACTAGCCAAAAAATTTTATGTCAATGTTATTTTGTTACCCCATTATGCTAAAATCGAAATTTTTATGGCGTTCAATGTTATTCCTCGAACCAAAGATATCTTCACATAATGGGGATCTGTCTGTATACTCTGTATATGTTTTAAAAGAATAAACATTATTCCTTTAAGGTCCGATGAGGATTTGACACGTGTTATACAATCTTTTGAAGAATCTCGGAATACGGGGGATATACTGAACAGTCAAGAGTCACACATTCTCCACCATGGACCTGTACGTCTCCCCGGAATTGTATGAAGAACGTGATACTGCAGCATTAACCGCAATTAGTCTTTTCAATGCGATTGACCGTGGCGAATTATTTCCAACGCAAACCGTTGAAGATATTTGCAGTGACGCTCCTTACAACCCGACGCAGGGGACTACCATAGAAATGTAAGTGTCTATAATTCGTTTTTATATATATATGGAGAGTTGTAGTATCTCATCAAATAGATACTCGCCAAATTTTTTTATGTCAATCAATGTTATTTGGTTATCCCCATTATGCTAAAATCGAAATTTTTATGGCATTCAATGTTATTCCTCGAACCAAAGATATCTTCACATAATGGGGATCTGTCTGTATACTCTGTATATGTTTTAAAAGAATGAACATTATTCCTTTAAGGTCCGATGAGGATTTGACACGTGTTATACAATCTTTTGAAGAATCTCGGTATCGGGAGGATATACTGATCAGTCAACAATGTCACACCGAAATAATGTAAGTGTTTTTCGATCTTTTTGGGGTAAGAAGACACAATACATTTTCATAAATTTATTAAATGAAAGAAATCAGTACAATAAACAACTACAGAATATATCGTTACAAATATACGAACAAAAACATTATAATATACAACGAGTACGTACAATTGGAAAACGGTTTTTTATCTGTCTGCATACCATTTCATCGTTTCGGCGAGTGTGACACGGGTCAAATAAATTTAAAAAATTTATAAATTCTTTATCATTTGACATATGCATGAGAAATGAGACGCAGTACATTCCGCAAACATTAATAAAATATCCTTGCATGCGAAATGGGGTCCATACAACTTCGGGAATATGTAACTGAGCGAGAAATTTTACAATAATAGGGTCACTCCAGGGTTGAGTACCGAGTGAATCAAAATAGTACAGGCGCTGTCTATTTTTAAAATAGACAGCGATCCAGTGAATCCCTTCATTACCGATGATGTCTGTGCTCACAATAAGACTACCGCATTCTCGCGTACTTGGCAAACTCAATGTTTCATTCTTCGCAAACACGCCGATAAATTTGGAACGTGTGACTCGCTCCATTACTTTCTGAAGTGTATTAGCATCCATTTTAAAAGTCAGTGATAACGCTCCTAAATCTATCTACTTCTATTAGGGCTTGCGATTCGAGATATACTAGTACACTAATAGGAGCGTCTATAGGCTTGGCGAATTCCAGCCGCACTGAGATGTTTCCGCTCTGTGGGGTTAAATGGGTATTTACGCTAGCAGATAAGTCAGGTGTAATGTCAAACGGGTAAAGGTTAAATTGATCAATGAATTCTTCCTGCGTTACCCCATTACCAAGCTCATCACAATCACCTGCAATATGGGTCAGATTACTATAGGCTCTGGCACAAAGAGGTAACACAGCGTCTGATGAATAGTCCGTACCCATTGTACCACCCAAAGCAGTGCCATTAACGTATAGAGTTATATTTTTAAGTCCGAAATTCTCGAATTTAAAGGCACTCTTTTTATATTTTCCATTCACCGAAGCGTGGTCCTGCATGCCGATTGATATCCTTTTAGGAAGATTTCCCAGGACAATGTTTTCTATCTGCTTCGATGCCAACCCTGCAGGAACCGTATATAGTTTGATCTGCACTCTGTTAATAGGATATTTCACTGTAGCGTTTAGTAAATTTTTCTCAATTTCTAGTTGTTTTGGTGAACTTAATTTCACTCGCCGTACGCGGAGGTATGTGTCCATAATGTGAACCACAACGGGCTTTGCACCCTCTTCTTGATTCGCATCCAGATTTAAGCAGATCTCAGGACTCGTGCGGGTGAGCTTTATTTTCATATCCACCCCGTTCACAAGCAACTTCTCCTGGAAAGTGAAATCTGTGTGCAACCGTCCAAAACACTCGTATATTTTCTTTTTAGAATTTTTAAATTTGTCCTTTATAATATTTTCATCTTTAGTTTGATAATATCCCTCCGCACTTAAAAAGGTAGCCTTCGCTTCTTTGGAAAAGTTGAGGACATTTTCCAAATAGGCTCGTAGATGATAGTACCCCGTGCCTGCCGATCGTGACCGGACAGCTCATACCAGGACAGCTCATACCAGGACAACACATACCAGGACAACTCAGACCCGGACAACTCACACCTAGGACAACTCATACCTAGGACAACTCATACTCTCTTCATCAATTACCACCCCAATGTTGATCTTTTCATCTATATCCACCCCGAAAGTTTAAACTTTGCAAATTAACCAAAATAAGATAAGAAAACAATAACAAGAAATTTATTATTTATTGCAAACATATAATAAATAGAGAACCATTATTTACATAGGATAAAATTTGAATGCCCGGTTAGGTCAACTGTACGCCCTTGATGATTGGTTAGGTTTAGTCGTGATATTTTCGTTAGTTTTAACGAAAATATCACGACTAAACCTAACCAATCGTCAAGGGCGTACAGTTGATCTAACTGGGCATTCAGTGAACCCAACCGGGTATTCAGTTGACCTAACCGGGCATTCAATGAACCTAACTGTGCATATATATATATAATATATATATATATATATATATATATATAACTTGCATGAATTTTAAATGCTTAAATTTAATTTTTAATTTTACAAAATAAATGTTTTCATTTCAAAATGTTTTCATTAATAACTTGCATGAATTCTAAATGTTTAAAGTTAATTTTTAATTTTACAAAATAAATGTTTTCATTAATTTTTCATTTTTTTTTCTGGTCCTAGGTATGAGTTGTCCTAGGTATGAGTTGTCCTAGGTATGAGTTGTCCTAGGTATGAGTTGTCCGGGTATGAGTTGTCCGGGTATGAGTTGTCTGGGTATAAGTTGTCCTGGTATGAACTGTCCTAGAACCCCTGCCGATATGTTGGTCTGATTTAAATATACGTCACACTGGTTGAATATGGAGTGCAGAAAGTTTGTTTCAGGGTATACAGCATATTTGTCATCGCACACCGTTCCATCAGAATGGGCTATACGTAGCTTAGCGTACATGTGCACACAGCTTGGATCAAAAAAGTAAGGACCTGAGCTGGGTATCACGAATTCTATAGGTGCACTCGGGGAACTAATTGTGTTTAAAGGGTTAATTGTAATAAAGTCACTGTGCTCAATAGAAACTTGGGTTGGCGGGAGCTCAAAAAGGGACAGCTCCGATTTACAGCATTGTGAACTACATGGGTGGATGAAGCGTGCCATGGCGAAATAGTGACTCCTCTCTCGACAAGTGGTAAACAAACTATGATTCATGAGATCAATGTCCTTAGCTTATATCAGTCAAAAAAGTGGTCAACCATAGGTTTCATTCGCTTACAGCACTTTTTTTTGATAGCCTTTTACGTTTAATACCACGTGACCCCTTCTTCTTCCGGGGAGCCCTCTTCTTCTTCCCGCCACCACGCATTTTTCTCTTTGCATCTTTGATGATTTCGTCCCGTGTACGCTTTAAATGTTTTTTTAGAGCTTCTTTAGGTTTAGCCCCGGCCAATATGTCTTCTGCAGTGTTAAGGCCTGATTGTAGCGCTTTCCTTCCAAGGTATCTGGCACCCCTCTTCAGCAAAGGAACAGCCGTACGTAGTATGGATGAAAAAATGGATCCAAGTCCACTACCGCGCTGGTATCTCACCCCTCGATAGACGGTGAAAGGCTTTCTATCCATTATAACTCAGTGCGTCGAAAGTATAGCTTCACTGTTAAGCTCCCGTTACCGAATGGGAAGTTTTCACCCTCAATCGTTCTTATATATATTGTGATATTGGTTATTAAATTAGTTGCGACATTCACATAATGGGGTCTGTCATATGTAATACTCAAACTCCTTCCTCTATGGTTGGGGATGTGAGCAATGCGCAGCAGGCGTGCCTGGGTATCCCCAACAAACTGGTGCTCCACTATTTACTGTAAATATAGCACATGTCTGGGGACCTTTCAGCCAATTTCTCCATCTTCAATTGATACATTAATCTGGACAAGTTATACTGTGTCTCGTGAAATGTGTCTCTTTGGAAGGCTGCGCTATATCGGCCGTTGGTTAGAATTTTGAACTTTCTATGTTCTTTAAGACGTCTGTTAGTCTTTGATTTTAGGATTAGTGTATGTGCAGAGTTGTTTACGACTTCATATACTAAATCGTTCGTAAGGTTTGAGTTTCTTAAACTTACGTTTAAGCCTCTCACAACATCCTCGGCCGAACCATATTGACCCGGCCCTAGTCTTACTTCTGTACTGTAATACCGTGCAATCTTAGTCCGAGCGATGCGCATAGTTTCATCCATAGCTACCCCAGCTTTTTCACACTCGTCAATGTCTCTAAGAATCGTAAAAACGGTTTCTTTATGTTCAATATTTAAAAAGACGGTCTACAACACCCATTGGGTAAGTTGTGAGTGTTTCGAATAGGCAGCATCCTACATCACATTGCTACGGGAATTAATTCAACTAGTAGATTCCGTGAGAGGGTAGGGATTAAAACTCACGTTCTCACCCCTTAGCATGATGTTACCTGCCTGTTGAAACTCACAAGATTTGGGCGCCTTTAGAGCCCAATCTCCGACCTTCCATCTTCTACTTATTGCTGATCGCTAGCCCTATGGGTCGCCATAGGCACCGGGGAGACAGTTGCTCCGACGAGCCGAGGCATTGGGCGCGCGATTGATGGAAAATTTTGGCCCAAGACATAGGCCCTATGACGCGCTACTTATAAGTCAACGAAGGGGTTTATAGAGGGGTCTGCTGCCGGGCTAGGATCACCCCGGCCCTACCTTTTCGTAGGTGCTTTCGGCCACGGTCAAACTTCGATAGGTACCCGGGGGACGTGGACCGAGAATTAATTGAACGGCTACAGAGGCTACGATGCGCGGCTTCTAGCTCCATTCTCAAAATTCTCCAGGTTGTTCCCGGTACACGCTTAGACTCATCGGCGATCCCTTGACTCCGGGAACCCAATACGAGGCCTCTCCATTAGGCCTATGGCTCTGGGGAGAAGATTAGATAAGATGTCCCCCGCTTTCCTTAGCCTTACAAATTCATGGAATCATAGGCTAACCGACGTGGTGCAAGGTACGGTTTTCGCGTGTTGTCGTACCGCCCGAAAGACTTATCGGGTCCCCTTGACTCCGGGAACCCAATACAGCCTATCCATAGGCTTATGGCCCTGGGGGGAAGAAGATTCCCCCCTACTCAAGCCCTATAAATGGAATCATCGGCTAATCGCCGCAGTGCAGTCGTCAATCACCTGACCAAAAAGAAATCATTCTACCATTTCATAGGTCCTTTCAGCCACGGTCAAACTTCGATAGGTACCCGTGAGACGTGGACCGAGAAGTAGCTGAACGGCTACAGAGGCTACTTTGCGCGGCCTCTAGCTCCATTCGCAAAATTCTCCAGGTTGTTCCCGGTACACGCTTAGACTCATCGGCGATCCCTTGACTCCGGGAACCCAATACGAGGCCTATCCATTAGGCCTGTGGCTGTGGGGGAGAAGTTTTAATCTGAGATTTCCCCCTCATCCGTGCCTTACAAATACACGGAATCATAGGCTAACCGACGTGGTGCAAGGGACGGTTTTCACGTGTTGTCGTACCCCGAAAGACGACCTATCGGGTCCCCTTGACTCCGGGAACCCAGTACAGCCTATCAATAGGCTTATGGCATGGGAGGAGAAGATTCTTCGTCGACTCGACTCACTCCTAGCCCTAGAAATGGAATGATCAGCTAATGGACGCAGTGCACTGGGTCAATCAAGTGACCGAAAAGAGCACCTCCCAACATCGTAGGGGATGGGGGATCTCCTTAGCCCCGGACCCCTTCGTAAATTCCTTGGAAACCTATGCTGATTGGGAGAAACCGGTTGCTCACCGAGAAGGACATAAGACCTATACCCGGGTAACTCACGACCCGCCAGTTCCAGTCCCACGACGGTGTCCAGCTGAATTTCGCATATCCCCACCTCATACGAATCACGACCCAATTCAATGTGACCATGGAGTTCTGTTACAAAGTTGGCTAGTGTGTTGTTAGGGTGTACAGACAGGGACGAGGAGGACGGGAGTGTGACGTAGAAATGGTTAGGAGCCATGTTGCATACTATTTAAGCTTCATTATTGCATCAGCTTTTATATAGGTGTTGAAGCTTTCTGGGTACCCTAGCCATTTCACCAGGTACATTTTTCTCCTTCCTGAACCTTTGCTTCCTAAAATTTTCTCAATTTTAAACACATTTTTTTCTAAATTAAACGCAACTTTCTGCAATTCCTCGCGGTAAAAGCCTCCTGAGATTTCTTCCCCATTCAAATCTTCAATGTAATACATCATTATCTCACCTTTAGGTCTCACAGCCCTAACTTTAAAAATCTCGCGTGTCCATCCTTGCTCAAAACCCTTTGCGAATTTATTCCCCGAACGCGACAGCCTTACATAATCATTGATTTTGAAGCGCGCAGGTGTGGTGGTGGTGGTGATCCATCTCTTCTCGGGAGCGTACCTCTTTCTAAAACTTCGTTAGGTGTGTTCCAATCGTGCGATGGTGTGAGCGGTTGTAGGATGATGCCAATGATTCCAGAATGTCTAGAAATCTGTATGTGTTTTTATGTGTAAAATAACGGTGCATGCGTTCCTTTATGGTGCGCTGAACTCTTTCAGCTAAAGAAGCCTTATGTATAGAATTGGTTGTGTAATAGCTGATATTAAACTCTGTCAACATGTTCTGAAAAGCACGGCCTATAAATTCCTTCCCCATATCCGTACAAAAATAGCCAGGAACCCTGTTTTCTTTTAACATTAGCGTTTTGGTGGCTTTAGCAACTGTTTCAGGTGATTTATTTTTCAGAGGAACTAGCCACAGATATCTAGAGAATACGTCTATTATGAATAGAATGTAGCGGTAACCATCGTTATACACAGAATATCTTTGCATGTCTGTTAAATCTGCTTGCCAAATAGAATCAATCGAGGAAGCCGTTGTCTTGGCTGTTTTAAACCTTTTTCTCACAGGCTTATGAAGCGTATAAGCGTCCTGCTCCCTCAAAAATCTTTCAAAATCTTTTTTCTATCCGTAAACACTTCTGTACAGTCTATCTACGCCGCCGTAAGAGGATGGGGTAGAAATGTCATAATAGCGTTTAGTTAATACGTTAGCCATTTGCGTATTTTAGAGGCACGTGGGTAGGGTTGGTTTAACCTCTTCTTGCTCCTCTTCAAAGGTGTTACCGCCGGGGGTGACGGCGCCTTCAATTGTGTCACAGGCGTTGCATGTTCCAAGTCTTTTAACCTGTTCAGATTTCCTATCAACGTTTTAGGGACATTTATTTGTTGTAGTCTTGCTTTAATATGCTTCCATCCTGATGGTGATGGCCTATCCCACTTTCTCACCAGATCATGGACAATGTCTACGATATTCGATCCCTGTACCTTTGATCCTTCCACAATGATCTCCCCTGTATCGGTCCATTGTATGGCGGGATCCTCATTCAATAGATTATAAAGACTTAAGCCTTTACTCCTCAATGTAAGTGGGAGGGTATTTTTTAATACATGTTCGATATGTTGTGTGGCTAATCTTTTTGGTTGGTCAGCTGTATCGTCGGGCTCAGATCCTATGTCGCCATCGTCCCCCGTGCTGTGCCTAATAACCACAGGAATCTCTGTAGGGCTCTTATAATTTTCGTACTCGTGAAGAAATTTCTGCAGAGCTTCTTGGTATAAGATTCTTTTCTCATCAGGTGTTTTTTCACTGTTTAATAGGGCTAACAATTCGCTTTCCATTCTTTTAAGTCTGCTTTTACGGGGATCTAGATACGTGTCTGGATTCCTTTGCAGTGAAGCGTACACCTCGTGGGGAATCACTACCACTTTCTTCATTATATTAATCTAGTCAGTAAAGGACCCAAAACTGAAAATAAGATGGGGAGAAATGACCCTCCTGTTTGTACAATAATTCGTTTTTTCTTCGCTACAGTTTGGCTTTTACGAGCGAGTGCACGTATTATGTTCTTGTAGCGGCGTAGGCGAGCCTTCTGATGGGTTTTCATTGATACATTGCAATTTATAACGTTAAGACAGATTTCACAGATGCATTTTAAAAAGTCGGCGTCGATATTTTTAATAAACATCTGCTGCATTGCCCGGGGCAGTCGATGATAGATTTTTATTAATTCACGGTATTTCTTTAGTCTCTTTGTCATTCTGGAATATACACCGTTTCAGGCTCGTTTGGAAATATATTCGTTCGCAGAAGCACTCTAAACGTGTTTCGCGGATGAAGGTCGCAAAGCAAATATCCGTAACGCGTGCTTGTAGCTTCTTTATAAACTTCCAAAAACTCCTTACGCTGATTCGGGAACATTTGATTGGCTAATACCCCAATTTGTGATACATCTCTACGTTGCGCGAATAAGACTAGATATTGCGTATTTAACGACACATCGCGCATGTATCTATTTTTGAAAAATAGATTCTGATTGATGAAGAACACGCTTATGTTAAGATGGTGGGAGAATACTGTAAATGTCTCGGCAAACGTTTTATCCATCTCCAACATGAGATCGTCAATTACAATGATTGTATGTTCATTTCCCTTTAACGAATTAACGTCATATACGCCTTTGTGGAACAAAATATCATCTTGGTACTCGTTGAACACTGATTGATACGTCGAATAGCACCATATAACTTTATGCACAAATTTGAGAACATCTCCCCTTTTCTTTAATGATTTTAAGCATAAACACAGTTTTACCACATCCTGTAGGTCCAGATATAATACATGTGGATGGGCTCGTGAATCTGAATTTTTCTACAGAGTCCATTTCTAACACGTCACACTCCTAAGTGGGTCATTTACAAAATATTACAAATTTTGAGTGCTGTTCCTTATATTTCTTCTCCCACAGAACCGTGAATGACGATGAGGTAGAGCAGCCCATCATTACGGATGACCTCGACGACAGTGTAGTTGTGATCTCCTCCCCTGCCAACGAACCCTCACCAGCGATACCGGTAACACGTCCAAAGCGGAGGTATGAGATACCCACGTCAGGTATAAAGCGACCGAAATACGCGTCTGTTGCACCAGTAATAGATCCCCAACCCTCAACCTCTTACGCAACAACCCCCCAGCAGCACCTCCCGCTAATATATCCCCTTATTCATCCGCCGCCCCCCGTTCTGTTAAGTCTACAATAATAGAGCCCCAACCATCAACCTCCTACGCAACAGGCCCCCATCAGCAGCACCTTCCGCTAATATACCCCCTAATTCATCCGCCGCCCCCCGTTCTGTTGAGGAGATATAACGCTCGAATTGGTGCGCTCCGCAGCCCCCACCCCAGCCTTGACTAGAAATCGGTATAGAGTCAGGGTCGACCCTAGAGTCATGTATAGCAATGGTATTGAGCGCGGACTACGCCGGGTTGTAGAGCGTATTATAGAGTTTGCTCTTCAGAATCGCGACGAGCGTGAAGTCAGGACGAGTCTGTCCTTTGGATTCGGGTCAGATGACGGTGATGTAGACGATTATTGGGTGATAGTGCCATTTAGACGTTTGGCGGCTGAAGATGTAGAATATATATTAGGACGTATAATGCAAGCCGCCCAAAGTAGTATAGCCTTCAATATGGACAACTTCACGGTAAATATTGACCGTGTATTCCGTGTTGCGGGCCATAGTGCCATACCGTATACTCTTAACTCAATTCTCAAGCTATTTATAGACGGCATATAAACGTCGATCGTGGTTGCGGCTTTATAGCAGTACTCTTAGCACGTATGTTTACTGTACAAAATACACGAACTCAAAAAATTTGGTTGCCTACAGTCGTGGAGCGTGCCCGTAAACTAGCTGTAGACTGTGAACTTGAATTTGACTGTAATATGGGTCCTGAAGAGCTGAGAAGGGTAGAACAGGAAATGAATGTCCGCATAGTTGTGTTTGGGTTGGATGATCGTCGTAGGACTGTGTATGTTTTTAAAAGCTGTGTGAGAGATCGTACAAGACCCCTACTTATTTTAGGATTGTCAGGGACAACGTATCTCCCCATCCGTAATATAAGGTGGCTTTACGCGAGTTATGACAAAAGTCGAAAATATGGGAGACATCATGATTTGTGTAAGGGGTGCCTCGAGTTTGCGGATGATATAGTGAGACATTGTAAAGAATGTCACATGGTATGTGAGCAGTGTAAAAGCACCAAATGTGAAAGCCGTGTAGTTGAAGCTGAGAAGAGAGACTGTGATGTGTGTAGACGCACATTTTTCAATAATAGCTGTTTTGATTTCCATAAATCAATTGGCACGTGCAGGAAAATGAGAATCTGTGAATGTGGTATGTTTCACACAATGGATAATTGGGGAAAATTTAAGCACAAGTGTGACGTAATTCACTGTCCTACATGCCAGGAGGAATATAAGGCGGATGGAGTAAAGCATGTGTGTTATATGAAAGATGCTAAGCCTAAAAATAACCCTTGTATAACTGTATACTACGATATAGAAACATATACGAACGCTGAAACCAAAGAGGTAATTCCACATTTACTTGTGAGCCAGACTATCTGTGATGAGTGTATGGATATCGAATGTGACGAGTGCCCCAAATGTGGTAAACGGACAAACGTTTTTAAAACGAATGTCAGCGATAGTCCTGTGAAACTATTTGTGTCCTATATTGTCAAGTTAGCCGACAAGTTCAAAAAAATGACTGTGTATATTCTCGCCCATAACGGGGCAAAGTTTGACACGCAGTTCCTTTATAAGGAGTTGCTTGAACACGAATCCTCTGAGATATTTACAGGTGATCCATTGAAAAGAGGCAACAAATTAATACAGATGCAGATAAGAGGCAATGTACAATTTAAAGATACTTTATTATTCACACCTTGTAAATTAGCAAAGCTACCCAAGGTGATGGGAGTAGCAGCTGAAGTTTCCAAAGGATACTTCCCTTACACTTTCCTCACCAGCGAGACTTTAAACTACGTAGGCCCACCACCCCCCAAACATTATTTTGACTGTATGGATGAACGTGAAGACTTTGATCGATACTACGACAGTTTTAATGAAAGTAACCCTTATAATATAGCTGATGAATGTGAGCGTTATTGCGTGAATGATGTGCGCGTGCTTAGAGTATGTTTCCAGGCCTTTAGAAGGATGTACATAGCCCGTTTCAAATGCGATCCACTGCAAGTCGCAACCACCATCGCATCATTATGTTTTACGGTGTTCAAGAATAACTTCATGCCGAAAGACACCTTAGCCATTATTCACCGAAACAATCCCCGCAGTTACGGGCACAAGGCTATTTACTGGCTCATACACCTACAGCAACAGACAGGTGTATACATAAAGCACGCCCGCAACACGGGTGAAGTACCCATTAAGATTAATGGACGTGTTTTTTGGGTTGATGGGTTAAGTGAAAACCGTGTCACTGGTGTGAAGACTGTGTACTCCTTTAACGGTTGCTGGTGGCATGGATGCCCCCGTCCTGAGTGCGGAATCACCGGAGATATCCACGGTAGGTCTCCTGCCGACTGTCTTGCATCGACCCGCACCCGCGATCAACTTATAGGATCACAGTTCACTCACAAAGTCTTGTGGGAGCATGAATATGATGCACGGATGGAGGTGTACCGTGAGGAAATAAAAACGATCAAGCGTTCAATGGTGCTGGATCCTCTCAAATGTGGTGATAGCTTGTTTGGAGGACGTACAAATCCTTTCAGACTATACTTTCCACCTACGGAGGGCGTGAAGCTCCATTACTACGATTTCTGTTCTTTATACCCATACGTGATGAAGAGCAATCCGTACCCCGTGGGCGCTCCTGAGAAACTGGTGGGACCTAGCCTACCCTCCATCAATGAATTTTCAAAAAATTTGAATGATCGTTACTTTGGGCTCTCTTTCGTAGACGTACTCCCCCCACGCAATTTATGGATGCCGATCTTACCTGTCGTTATCGACGACAAGCTCATGTTTCCCCTGTGCGTGAAGTGCGCGGAAGAGGATAACGGCGAATGTAACCATATACCCCACCAGCGTAAGATCAGAGGCGTATATACAAGTCCTGAGTTGGCCCTAGCCGTGCGCCATGGTTATAGAATACTGAAGATACATGAGGTGTGGAGGTTTCAGAAGCTACCCAACCTTTTCACACCATATATAAACACCTTTTTGAAGGATAAGGTTGAGGCATCAGGGTATCCGCGAGGAGTTGATACCGAAGATGAAAAGTCTGCCTATATTCAACGTTACCGCGACCGCGAAGGTATACAACTTGATCGTGTCCAAATTGTAAAGAATCCTGGCAAGCGCTTTAGTGCAAAGTTGTGTCTAAACAGTCTATGGGGAAAATTTGCGCAGAATACCGGCAGAGGGAGCATTCATTTGGCACAAAGTTATAGCGATGTCTGGGATTATGCCAATGCCCCCGATAAAGAGGTCATGGAGATCGTAAATGTAGGTAATACTTACGTAATAAAGTACAACAACACTGAATTTGCCACAGATACCTCAAGGGTTACAAACATACCTGTGGCCAGCTTCACAACAGCCTACGCCCGTATAAAACTTTGGGGTCTATTGCATTCTCTTGGGCGGAGAGTATTGTATGCCGATACAGATAGCGTGATATTCACAGAGAGGGAGGGTGAATACATGCCCACTATTGGGGAGTTCCTCGGCGAGCTCACTGATGAGATCAAGGATGAGTATGGGGACAACGCATACGCCGACTCTTTTGCCTCAACAGGACCTAAGACTTATGGGGTACGGGTCAGGGTGGGGGAGGAAATGAAATATATCGTGAAGGCAAAGGGTATTACGCTCAACCATGCGAATCGGGAGGTTGTTAACTTTGAGTCGTTGAAGGATCTAGTATGTTTGGACGATGATGAACAACCTCCCCAACTAATTGTAGGCACCCACAATTTTCGGGCGCAGAAGCTGGGGGGCGTGAAGGAACTTAGGGGTACGAAGGTGTGCCGTAACACCTATAGGAAACGTTACCAGTTACCTGGTACCTATGATACCGTACCCTTTGGATACCAATGATGCTTCTATTGTTAACTCACACGTCTTGTATATAATCGTATCTATTGATTATTACACGTATTTGTAAATATATATATATAACTTGAATATCTCGTTCATTAAATCGTATTTGTAAAATTGATTTATTACACGTATTTGTAAATATATATATATATAACTTGACTATCTCGTTTATTAAATCGTATTTGTAAATATATATAACTTGAATATCTCGTTTGTTAAATAAATCATGTTTCAAATAGCGTTTCACTTTCTCCTTGTGTGTGTGTGTGTGTGTGTGTGTGTGTGTGTGTGTGTGTAGGTGAAAGTTCTAAGCTCCGCCCACTGTAAGACCGTGAGTCATGCTACTATCTGGGAGTCCCTGCGTGGTCAGTCGACCGCAGTAAGCCCGAGAGATCAGACGTGTATTCAGATCAGACGTGTATTCAAATGGCTACCTTTAATATTGCTTGTACAACGTTTACGAAATGGTATTCAGTAAAGTGCCAGGATGTGGTGGATACCGAAAAACTTCCTATTCCTCCCTCCTATGCCTCTTTTAAAAACACATTGGATTGTGCGAAGTTCCAAGATGTACAAATACTCTACGGATGTTCTGGTGAGACCGTTGAAGGCTTTCGTTGCACAGACGATGTGCTGAAGTATACTGCAGAGCTAAACTTTATAAAGTCTCACATACACCGTGAAGTAAAAGAAACAACGCGTGCAGAAGAGAAGCAGCAGGTATGGATAATGAGTCTTGCTGATGGGTGGTGTGACAAGCGGTATTACGTCATGCTACACCATGTCGATTACTCATACCCTACGACTGAAAATGTGAATCTCGTGATCATGGACAATCTTAAGTATTTTTATCACTATATTAACGTATATCATGATGAGGTTCGTAGTGAGGTTGTGGCTAGTGCCCTGCGTGAATTTTTAACAGAGTTTAGAGACGAGTATCGTTTGATGGGCAGAAAGGAAAAATATGAACATATGTTCCTCTCAAATAGTGCGCCGGAGTGTGGAGATGTTTAGTAAAACATAAAATGTTCCTAGTTCTTATCCAAACTGTCTGGTGCGTAGGCTAGTAGTGATAATTCTTGTACCGGTACAACAATTCGACTCGCGAACAAGCCCATTCACGTATCATCGAGTCAGCCGCCCGTCGAACCATTCCTGCCTACCTGCGTGCCTCACACGGCTCATAGTTATCTCAGAGCTTGAGCCGAGTGGACGTGCGCTCCTCGAATACGATGGAACTTCCTTTGAGCAGCATTCTCAACGCCTCGTACGATGTGTCCGTGACGAAATCGTTGCGCGTGTTCAGGCGTAATTCCGGTACCATTAGCTATGTACTGGAAACGGAATGTAGACCGACAAACAAACGGGTTTATTTAAGTATCGAGGAGATGAATAGAATCTTCGTGATAGTTGAGAAGTGGAGTGAAGATCGTTATAAAATACCTGCTAACGTAGGTACAAGAAGAGAGCAGATTAGTGACGCACCCTCATACGCCGTTGTATGTACGTTGTGTATAAATAACGATCGGCCGTGCATTGATATACGGCTGATGTGGAAGAATGCTTCTGATAATAACGCTCTTGTTCCTACGCGAAACCGTTTCATCCTCGACAGAATGTTTGAAATCGTCGGATTCCGTAAACTGAAACCTATATTAGACGCGCGTGTTACGGACATGCTTTATTTTGATACAGTACTTGAATACGCCTACACCGCTCTGCTCGATGGGTTTACCGAGTGTAGGGCTGGTGAGAATGGTCTAGAGCTGGACGTTTATTTAAAAAGTTTAGACTCTTTGAAATACCATGAACTTTGGTACAAAGCAATTGATCGGTACAAGGCTGAGCTCACCTACACCGTTCACCCTGAAGAACTATTTCTTTATATAACGCGCAGTTGTCGTAACGATTTAGAAGATTATTTCAATTGCCGCTATGTTGAGTGAGTTCACGATTGAAAAGCTCGAGTCGGTAGAAATAAACCCTCGATTGGAAAAGCGTGTTTATAAACTTGTGTTTAATAATGTAGCTAACGATGAACTCTTTGTGCGTGCTTTTGATTGTATTCTAGACGTATTTAAAGATGACTTACCAACCGGTTGTAAAGTGGGAACAAAAATAGTACTGAACGATATGAAAGCCCTTCATATCGAATACAGGTTTCCCTATACTTTAAGCGGTGAAATATTATTAAGCCGCATATACTGCGTAATGCAGAGCAATAATGATGTAATTGTAAACTCGATTAAGACCGAGTTTAGTATTTTGAAAAAAAAGTGAATTGTATTATATATATATATTTTGCTTGACATTTCTCCTGTACTGATTATACGCATATTTCTATTGAATTGTATTTATATATATTTTGCGTGATATTTCTCCTGTACTGTTATGTACATATTTCTATTGAAATGTATATTTATCTCTATTTGAAATGTATATTTTATTTTATATATATCCATAATTGTGTGTATATATTTCCTGTACTGTTATATGCATATTCCTCAATTGAAATGTATATTTATTTTCTATATATTTATAATAAACAGAATGATGCAATGTTGTTTTACTTAATTGTTACGCCTTCTAAACCTACTACCGGTATTCTTTTAAGAAATATAATGTATACAATGGTATCTGATGGAACGAAATCTTTTAATTGGAGACAACTCACCATAATAATGGGTAAAAGTGGTATCTGGCAACTCAAGCCATTTACAGCCAACTGGCTGATTAGGCGTATATAATAATGTATACAATAATACTGCTAAAAAGAGGTATCTGGCAACTCAAGCCATTTACAGCCAACTGGCTGATTAGGAGTCTATAATAATGTATACAATGGTATCGCTAAAAAGAGGTATCTGGCAACTCAAGCCATTTACAGCCAACTGGCTGATTAGGAGTCTATAAAACAACGCCTACTCGGCTGAAGTCTTAATATGCACTTGGCTCCTGCCAGGTGAACACCTCTCCTCCTCCTTTCTCTCCTCCTTCTTTCTCTTGGGGGATAACGCCGCCTCCAAGTTTTCCTTGTTGCACCTGCAGCATCCCCCCTTAGGGGGAATTTTTTTTATTTTTTATTTTTTTATTTATTTTTTTGCACCCCCCCTCCCCACCCCCCTTTGCAACAACCCCACCCCCGTTGCAACAACCCCACCCCCTTTGCAACATTACATAATAACTTGCAACATTCTTGCACTCTCCCCTTTTGCGGCTATACTACTAACATATCTAACATACACCTTAAACACTTGGGCCCACAAGGAATACTAGCTCTCACAAATATCAGCACATATTCATACCAACACTGTATTATTCCTGACATATGGAAACAAGGTAAAATTATTACACTACTCAAACCAAACAAAAATCCAACAGAACCAGCTTCCTATAGACCCATTACTTTACTATGCACACCTTCCAAAGTAACAGAAAGACTAATCTTACAAATCACCAACCCACACATTCCACTATCGCCTACTCAACATGGATTCAGACCTCACCACTCAACCACGACATTACTCACTAACCTCACGCAGCACATCATGGATGGCATCAACTCCAGACGACCAGCTCAACGTACACTATTAGCAACAATAGACATTATTAGTAAAGCATTTGATGCTATCCCACGCTTCCCTCTCATAAACAAAATACTCAACACAAACATGCACAATAACACCAAAAGGTGGCTGAGCAACTATCTTTCAGGAAGATACTCACATGTCACATTTAATGGCAAGTCATCCAAAAACAAGCTTTTTCCGAACGGGGTCCCTCAAGGCTCTGTTCTCTCACCAACACTCTTCAACTTATACATGCATGACATTCCAACACCCATAGATAACAAGCTTACTTTATCATCGTATGCAGATGACATCACTCTAACATCCACCTACAACAACATCGACACCGCTACAAATAACCTACAAACATACATAAACAGTATACAAGACTGGCTCACACACAATAGACTCAAAGTAGCGCCCACAAAATCAACCATCACCTTGCTTACAAGCAACACAAAAGAACACCAGGTAATTCCACAGCTTACACTTAACAACATCAACATTCCACACACTCACAGGACCAAAATAATTGGGGTCACATACAACACATCATTATCTTTTGCAAACCACATTCAGGACATTAAAAACAAATGTACGTCAAGACTTAACACGCTTAGGGTACTAACAGGCACAAACTTTGGACACCAGCAAGGAACAACATCACTCATATACAAACAATATATTCGCTCAGTTATGGACTATGCTAGCCCATGCTGGGCACCCATTATCTCAAACACACACATAAACACCTTACAGACAATACAAAACAACGCACTTCGTATCATTACAGGATGCACTCAAACAACACCAACAGAACACCTGCACACAGAAACAAAAATACTGAAAGTTAGGGAACATTTAGACATGAGGGGAACACAATTCATGGCAGCAGCGACAACTAACCCACAACACCCTTGCCACTACATGTACAATCATGCACCAACACCTCGCACCATTAAGGTAACACCAGAGACATTATAACCAAATACTCCATTCCATACCACGCCCCACAGTCATCACACAGTACAGAAAACACACGCACACACACCTAACCCACAAAGCACTGACACGACTCGGTCCGAATGCGGTCCTAGGTGCGAAGCCGCCACCCATTAACAGGTCAGAGATCAGCCTGAGCAGATCGGATCGAGTTAACTTAGCATGATTCCGATGTGGACATCACCCCAACTTACGGACATATAAACACAGACTAGACAACTCCATAGACGACACCTGCCACCTGTGCCAGGACACACCACGAACAATTGAACACATTATGACAGACTGTACCGCTCTAGCACAACAACGAGCACAACACATCACTAGTGCGCTAAACCTCTGGTCCACTCCGGAGAGGGCGATCGGTTACCTGCGTGCCGCCAGCTTGCTCGATCAGAGTGGGCTGATCGACTAAACAACAACAACAACACTCAAAAACAACCACGCCTTAATGAACCAATGACAGCTAATTAGGAATTTTAAAGCTATTAAACACTCAAAAACAACCACGCCTTAATGAACCAATGACAGCTAAGTAGGAATTTTAAAGAACTTATCAAGTTTTTTTCCCGACCGTTTAGTCACGGAAAAACCTCGGCCTTTGATACAGCTGAGGTCTTTCTTTCTTTTTTAACTTTTGCCGCGTAAACATGTGCAGTGATATTTGTGAAAGTTGTGACCCAGGCTACGTTGAAGTGTTGAAAATTTTAGGAGACGATTCACGAGCGGTTCACATTTTTCAAGAACACGGTGTCGTTCCCCGTACTCGAAACTGTCCAGAGTGTTCCCAGCCCCTTTATTTCCCTAGTGACAGAGACGTTTTCGTGTGTAAACGCAAATTTCCAAAAAACAAACAGAAGAGTTTGTTTCCGTGCAAATTTACGGGCTCGATATCTCTCTTCAAGAGCACGTGGCTAGCGAAGTCACACATTCCGGCAAGTGTTAATCTAGTTTTCATAAGCGTTTTCCTCCGAAAACATTTTTCCCAATCCTACTGTGAGCAATGCCTCCAGTTAGCGCCGCAAAATAGCCCCACCTCGAGTTCATAATTTTTTATGTTAGCATTCGGTAGTATGATGATTGGTTAGGTACAGTATATCAAAGTTAGATCAATTGAATGCCTAGTTAGGTCAATTGAATGCCCGGTTAGGTTAACTGTACACCCCTGACGATTGGTTCGGATAAGTCATGATATTTTCGTTCGTTTAACGATTTATTTTTTTTCGAAATCTCTTCATTTAGGTTAGGTTAGCAATACCAGTAGTGAAATTTAGTTATTAGTGTGTGTTTTCATGTCCTTTATTCAGAAATGCTACTCATTTGCCCGTGTTTACTTGAAAATAAAACGACAAAAAAAAACGATTTTTTTGTACTTTCAATTAAATGCGGGACAAACGAGTGGCATTTCTGAGGAAAGCACATGAAAACACACCCTAATAACTAACTTTCGTACCAAAAGTCGAGGTGGGGCTATTTGCTGCATATTTACCTTAATTTATTAACTGACCCTATACATCTGATTACATATTTATCTATATAACAGTAAATGTTAAAAAAATTTAAGTTGACCCCTTTTTTTTAGGATAATTTAGTTTTTCTTTCAAACAGTCGATGGCAGAAGAGGAAAAAGTAACGCAAAAATGGGCGGAGTTTCGGGTCTTGTTATAATCATTGGTACTAAATATCCCAATAAGCTAGGACTACGATAAGTACAAGGCAGGTTAAGCAGCCCACTAGCTAGGCCTACGATAAATAGTATCCCAATAAGTTAGTCCTATAATAAGGAATTTAGTGTCTAGCTAACTGGGTAGTTCAATAGTAGACCTACGATAAATACCAGGTATCCTGATAGGCTACGCCAACCTTACACAGAGAGCTCCAACTTCATTTTAAACTAAGTATGGTAAATGAGTCTTAATCAAAATAAATTAATATTCAAAGAAAATTATGCTTATTTGTAATGGGTGAAGTATCATACAAATTTAACCAGGAAATTAAATAGGTTTAAATGTTTTATTTAACTAAATTAACAAATAGGCCTAGGTCTATTATAAAAATAAATTATACCTAGGCTACGTACAGAAACTAAGCCTACTATGAAAATATTGCCTTGGAAGGATATTATAGGTTAGTCTAAATATATTTTGTATTTTAGATTTTATATAGTAGATTATTATTATAGTTAATTATAAATGGTTAATTAGACTATAATAATATGACCAGATTGTTTAGGAAAACAATTTTTCACAACTTTGGATTGGTCTGGCTGGACAAATTTTGCAGGCTGCTTTGAACAAAGTTAAGCTAGGCTTAAGACTAGGTCAAGAATCAAGATCCATCCTTTCTCAATAGTTCCTTTCTCTCTTAATTAAAACAATAAAATAAAAGAACAGTATGCCTATAACTACTGTATGTAATAAGTTTGTAATTATTGATAATCAATGCTCAAATGAAAGAAAACTTACTAAAATAGTTAGCATGCAGAGGTAACATAGTGTCCGTTTTCGTTTCCAAAACAGTTAATGGTCGGCAGCATTTCCTTGGAGACACGGTTTCATTAACGGTGTTTGCGTTACCAAACTATTCTCACTGGAGACAGTTTCGCAAACTATCGAGTCGTTTCCATTTTCGTTTTCCAAAAATGACCTAATCGGGTATTAGGTAAAAGAAATAGAAAAACACTTTATTAATAAAATAAATATTAAAATATACATGAAGCACACAACAAATTTAGGAGCACTAACAAAATACAGTAATTATTTTTACAACAATTTGGCCCCTAAGCGTTTGGCTTTACTGGGCTTTCAGATTAATTAAAGGGTAACGCATACTAATTAAAAGGTAATTAAATTAACTTACAATTTTTTTTAAATAAATTTTTAATATAAGACTTCATACAAACGCAAATCAGCTGGAGGAGTGAACCACCTTTACATAAAATAAGGATAATCTTTCGTGTGTGTGTGTGTGTTAACTGGTTTTTAACTGGTTTATGAAAATATTTCTGTAAAACTTGAGTTAAAAAGGGGTTACTGCGTAACACCGCCTCCCGTTGATCAGCGAAATTCAGCGACATTAGGTTTGGATTGTAGTTGGATGGGGATGTCTTTGCGTCCACATTATGAGCGACCCTGTGGTTCGGATCCTACGTAAAACTGTAGGTCCCCTCTGTCATATGACCTTTGGGGCTACGAAGGAGGTTAAACAACCCCCATCATTACATTTTATTCGTTAAAATCGTCAATGGGTAGAAATAACTTAATTTAACTATAATTATGAACTTATGAAGTGTTTAACATTCAAAGTTGTTCAATTTTCAAAAATTGTTCAAAAGTTGTTCAATTTATGTATACAATGGCGGCCATATAGGGTGTGCACTGTGCAGGGTGTGCGGTGTGCAGGATGTGCAGTGCACAGGGCCTCATTGGCAGTGGTGGGCAAGTAACGAAGCATTTGTAATCGATTACAGTAACTAAGTAGTTTTTCCAGTAATCTACTCGTAATTAATTACTTTTTACTCGTAATCGATTAAAAATTTATCAATAGTTACTACTTTTTACTTCATTACTTTTGTAAAAAATCTATACAATTACTTTATATTTTTCTTTTATTTCTTTTATGCAGGGTTAATTTTTACACCCCGTCGTTCACGCATCAGTGACAAGAACTTTGAAAATTAGTCGTTGGTAAAATTAAACTCCAGCAAATTTTGAGTGGTAGTGTTTCTTGTGTAATGTTAATGTATCAGTAATATCCGCAATTCAGCATTATAGTGAATCACGAATGCATTAACTAATAGTTGAAATTGTAATCATATTACTAGAATATCAGTGCTGCAAATTTGTGTTATGTAAATAAAAATAGACATTGAAAATGAAAATGAAAAGGTTTATTGGTAGACTATGGTCCATATGACAAATATTATTAATACAATGACTTCACATACTAAGGATAGAAATATATACAATTGATTAGAAATAATACTGTAATGTTGAAGTTAAGTGGAGCTGCAGACAGACTTTTCGCACCAGAAATTCCATAGCTTAGAGGATAAATGGCAGGACTCATGGATAGCTTGGATAATTGAAAAGCAATTGAATTGAAATTGGATTGAAAAGCAATATATAATTAATGGAGAGAAGTAATTTCTACTTTATACTTTAAGTTACTTTTCAGACATCACTAATTTTTACTTTTAATCCATTACTTATTTAAGCTAATAATTTTACTCCTGTTTCATTACTATTTTCGTCAAGTAATTCTAATCTTAGTAATTTGTCTACCACTGCTCACGGGTTCTAGGGGTCCACCAAGCCCTTGTCATATAAAGAACATACTTTGTATCTATAAAGTAAACTCTACTGGTGAAAAAATATTTATTTTCCTATGGGATTAGTTCAAAAGCTTTATTTCACTGTAATTAAGATTCTCACTTTCGCCTAATTTGGAGAAGCTTTTCATTTACCAAACTGAAGCTGATCAAGACATGCCTTAGAAATATTATGCTTCAAAAACAGACTTTCAGGATTAACTGTTCTCTCAATAGAAAATAAACAAACGCGTAACGCCGACATTCCAAAAAATATTGGGGAGTTTGTTCGTCTTAAAACAAGAAAGAAAAAGTTCTAAATTTTAGTTGTAGTTGTGAATTAAGATTATCTATCATGATGTATTTAAATTTTAAATGTATCTTCAAATAATTTTTTTAGAATTTAATTACATTATTTTTAGCCGTAATTTTCAATTTTGTATTTAATTATAAGTTAGGAAGAGATTTATTTAGTATTTATTTGCATTTGAAACTATTTACTCCCGTCTGAATGTTTGCTATTTTGATGCGTGTTTCGTTTGTATGATGTGTGTTCGCTTCATAAATGCTGTTACGTACCTTCATTATCTATACACCTCGGTTTGAATAAAGTTTTAGCTCCGGTCAGTAGGTATATAATCAAACCGGTACCGGTATATAATCAAACTAGATTTGTGTCGGGAAGGGGAGCCGCAAAATCTGTCTCGCACAGGGGCCCACAACCAAGTACTGCCGCCACTGCATACATACATAAATTCATAATAATAATGTACGCACGCACGCACGCAATTTTATATATGGGATTGAACTCAGAATGGTCCCCTGAGATCTTTTATGTTACACACAGACAGTGCATGGAACAAGGAACTCTTCTAGGAAAATTAAATCCACTACAGTTCGGATAAGTAATGGTAAATGACAAATACTATAGTTTTTCTTTTTCATGTTAGCCTGACGTGGGCAACGGGTCACTCGCAAAGAGGCCCCAAAATATAGCTTCCCTCACCAGCTATCTGCCAAGCACGGTGTGTGTGTATATATATATATATATATATATATATATATATATATATATATATATATACACACACACACACACTTAACTTACAAAATAAAAACCATTGAGGTATTTATATAGCAATCGCATCGAAAAACCGTTGGAATACATTCGGGCATAAAATGGAGGTGGACAGGCGGTGTTTAGTTACATACAAACCTTTTTTGAGGCAGAAGCCTAAGCTGTCTATTTGCAGATTATAAAGATGAACTCTCTGTTTACACTGATGACGTCAGAAAGGTGAAAGTTATTCTTCTTCTTCTTTTCTTAGTTTTGAATTCTGACAGCTCGAGGTGTTTGTTTACACTGGTGCATTATGGGTAAATTTGAAAACTTTTGATGGAGGTTATTTGAATTTCTGAATTTCTTATCTACATAATAAAGCTTGTATACTTATTTTGCAGTTATTTTTGAAAGTATGTTTATTTATTTATAATATATAATATATATATATATATTATATATATATATAGAGAGAGAGAGAGAGAGAGAGAGAGAGAGAGAATTTGGAAATAGTTAAACTGTCACAAAAATATTTACTTTGCAACATTTCAAATTCATACTACTTTTTCTGATTTCCATCTAATAGTAGAAGTTCAGTGACAGCGTTTTAAAAGAGTTAAGGAAAAGGCTTCAAAAGCGCTAAAGAAGAAATAAATTCTGAAGTTCTTTAACAGAAAGCTTTATAGACTTCTTTGTGTGTAGGCCTATTTGTATTAAATTGTATTACATTGAATTTAAATTTTATTAAAATTATTTGAAGAATGTTATTGAAATACATTCTCTGACCCCTTTAACTCTCTATATTATAAAATAAAATGAACAGTTACAAAAATTTGTGAAAGAGATGATTTTAAGTGCGAGGCTTGTGTTTACGTCTTTACGCGTCTTGCTACGAGAGTTGGTAGATCATGAAAGAGGTCTTCTGCAGTTGGTTCCTGTGATACAAAATCAATTATCCCTGGACACCGTGGACGATTGATTGGATAATTAGAGTTACAAGGACAAGAGGAAGCCTCAAAGACCTTCCGGTCCACTCTGGGAGGTTCCTGTTATTAAACAAGTTTATTTTTCTTTCAACTATCCTAGCAGTAGTAGAAAACTGGATAGAAAAATACAAGGCTCTCTCCCCACCCTCCGCTCCCTCCCTGCCAGAGGCAGGTATGGAAAAAGGTTGAAGAAAATACCTTGACCCTGGAAAAGTAGCCAAGGAAATTTAACAGGAAAGGGGAGAATATATAAAAAGCTCTATAATTAACATGTCCACAGAGACACCGTGCAAGCGAACTCCTGCAGAGTTATGTTATGTTTTAGTCTTAAACCATGAGAGTATTCATTACTTTGTCTAGCCTATTTTTAAACACATTTACACTTTGGCTGGAAACAACCTCTGAGGGAAGTTGGTTCCAGATATTAACTATTTGAGAGGAAAAGAAATTCCCGCGGACAGAGGTCCTAAATATCTTTAGTTCCAGTTTAAACCCATTATTTCTTGTCGGATTGGCATTAAGTGAGAATAAGTTTCTGTAATCTACCCTGTCTATTCCATGAGCATCTTGAAGACTTGAATAAGCTGACCGCGCAGCCTCTTCGTCTCTAAAGTAAACAGATTTAGGTGCTCCATTCTCCGTTGGTAGTTTTACCTTCTCATTGAAGGGATCAATTTTGTAGCTAGTACCATCATCCCAAGCTTTCGTTCGACAAACAAATGAGACCCGAATCATCGACCAAGACCAATATTGAGGGTCACAGAGCGAACTCAAAGGTCATTGCTCGCCAGCTGAGATCAAATCCAGGTACAAAATCGAAGAGAAAAGTAAGACGTCAGGTATTGACAACGAACAATTCAACTTCGGTCTTACGATACCCGATCGACATGGTTAACACTCGACGAACGAAACTCCGAGAAGTAGAGTGTTTTAGCTTTACGACACCTGATCGACTTGGAAAACTCGACGAACAAAACTCCGACGAGTAGAGAGTTTGGATTTCGGGGTGTGACGTTCAGTCGACAAGACTGTTCCGTCCCCCCCCCAAAACATCGACACATCTCCCATCCAGATCCTCGAAAAAATCGGACTAACGGCGTTTCGCCGAGAAGACATTCTATCGACAGCTCAAAACTGGGAATTTGATTGAAATGGCAGTGGATCGACGGTCTCGCTGAGCACGGTTTGTCGAGGAAACGCCTGTCGTGGGAATACTTCGTCGATGATATGGGACAGGGATGTAGTTGTCGAACCCGTGTGAAGGGTCTTATGAGATCTGATCGACTTACCTTACTATTAACTGGAACATTTCTGTTACAAAAGTACTTTAATAAAAAGTAATAGTCTAAAACTTCGTTCTAATAATAAAGTTAAAACATAAAAATGGTAATTTTTGGTTGGTTTTATATGAAACGTATTTCCCTCGTCTGGTAACGACGTTTCACGAAAAAATGGATTTTTGGAAATCATTTTAAAAGTAAACCTATACCTATTTGATGTTAAAAATTAACTTTTGACTTTATGGTGTCATGACCACCTCCAGTCCTCCATACTTTCTAGTTCTAATAAATCATGCACGCGCTATCCCGAACCAACTTGATTCCACAATGACAACATGGCATCCCCCATTTCAATGACCCTTCGTCATAAGAATGAACCAACTAAAATCATATTTTCTTTCCGAAATTGAAATTATAACATTGATCTTTATAAGGATCTCCAAATCAATAATTATTTATTACTCATACTTTCCTTATACTCTCTGTCACGTGTTCAAAAAAATATGAAACGTACAGTTTCAGGAAGAAAGTTCGCGAACTAAAATTCTTAAAAAGCGTAAAAAATTACTAATTGGGTTTCGTTTTTTGAATTTATATTACTGTCAGCAAAAAAAAGAAAATATCGAAAGTAAAACAAAATATTCCCAATTATTAATTTTTTATGCTCGTTACAAATTTTGTTTTGTAGACGAATTATTTTTCGAAATTGTACGTTTGAGAAGTTTTAATATACTTTTCAAATAATTCTAGAATTACCATTCTTACGCACTACTAAAAACAATTAGTTATTTTAACTCATATTGTGTTAAATAAACTCTGACCAAATCGAGTAGTAGCTAAAGTTATTAACTCATTTCAGTAATTCGGAACGTAAAGAAAATTTATTAAAAAAAAAAAAAAAATCCTTATTTTCAAAACTACCCAACCAGTGTGGTAATCTCAACTACCTAAAATTGGTCAGAGCTTATGTGACGTAATTTGAGTCAAAATGACAATATTTTTTTTGGGAGAGTATGAAAATAGGGAAGGTCATGAAATATCTTCAAAAGATGTGATTAGAAAAATACTAATATTAACAACTCTCTCTCTCTCTCTCTCTCTCTCTCTCTTGGTTACGTTCTGGCCGTGTCGCAATACTGCTTCCAATTGATCAGAGAAATTAAGCGACACTGGGGGTCTGGGTTGTAGTTGGATGGGTGACCGTTCTCCGCGTCCAGATGGGAGGTCCGCGGTTCGGATCCCACGTCACATGACCTTAGATGTTGCGAAGGAAGTTAAACAACCCAAAAACACCACTCTCTCTCTCTCTCTCTCTCTGTGTGTGTGTGCGCTTTCCAGGTAAAACAATTATGTCTTAAATATTAAAACTAAATTAAAAATAAATGGTGCAATTACCCCAAAATTAGCATTCCAGCGAAGACATTTTGAAAAATCGTCGTATTTCATGTCTCGTATAAATTATTTTTTTATTATTATTTTTTATCGCATTATTACGAGAGTGCCACGTTTTGAGTGATGATTTTGGCACTTTTTAGTTTATTATATTTTGCTTTCTTTCTATATATAATTTTGGGTTAAAGACTATTATTAAATTTATTAGAAAAATAATGATTTTTTAAATGTTCGATTTTACTTCAATTTTTTACAGTTTTTAATTATTAGTTTTAGAATGAATAAGATGGTGCGGTCCAAATTCAAAGGTTTAATTTTTATGAATGGTTTTATAATTGATAAGGAATTGATTAAGTCACTCATTTTACAGAGAGAGAGAGAGAGAGAGAGAGAGTTACAAGAACAAGAGGAAGTCTCAAAGACCTTTCGGTCTACTCGGAGAGGTTCCTGTTATTAAGCTGGTTTATTTTTAACCTATCCTAGCAGCAGTAGAAAAATGGATAGAAAAACATAAAGCTCTCTCCCCATCCTCCACTTCCTCCGCGCCAGAAGCGGGTACGGAAAAAGGTTGAAAAAATGCCTTGACCCTGAAAAAGTAGCCAAGGAAATTTTATAGGAAAGACGAGAATATATAAACTACCTCCTACAATTACGCCATACACACAGAGAACGTACACTAGATAGCACCGCTGTATAAACTAACCATTAATATACTCGTGCCGATTGCAACCACTTATAGTAGTATCGTCACAAAAACCTCGAATATGTGGTTTTGATATTATGCAAAATATTTACAGCTCTATTTACCGAGGTATCGGTCTAACAAAGACCCCATGACCCACTTCGGGCTAGCCCCAGAAGGATTAAGAGAGAAGTAAAGGTTAAACTCTCCATGTCTACAAAGCCATCACGCCAGCAAAGTGATGAAATGCTCTACATGAAAGGGGTGGAAACAGGAATTAAAAGCAGGAATCCGATTTTCCACACTATGCTCTCACCCGTCACGTGCATCCAGCCACCCAAGAGAAAGAAGAGAACAAATAAATCGTGACGGCAGAAATGCAACTTAATCCATCATTTAATCCAAACCTTTTATTTTTTACACTACCAAACTCGATTCTAAACATATGTTGTGACGGCAACTTTGTGTGCCTAAATCTCTTACTAAAATAAGAACAAAAATTTTAGTTTTAAGATTTTGTTGTTTAAATCTCTAAAACAAAGTAGTTTAGATTGTTGTTATTGAAGAATATCAATAGGTTTCTTGCTACAATGTTAAAAAAAAAAAAAAAAGGTTTCAAATTGTTAAAATTCGTTCGATTTTAATTTTTGTCTTCTCACGGTAATTGTATCACCCAGGTCAGACTTGAGGTAAAAGTTTAGGGTAGGGTCGCGAGAATGGCCTCTCGGTTCGAAGAGAAGGGAAAACAAACTGACCTGGTTCATGTAAGATGGTTTGTTTTCTCTTGGTTTGGTGGTTAAACTTTTGGAAACTGACTTCGAACCCACTTGTTAAATTGGACCATAAAGTTGGTAATAAATTTTAGAAACAAGTGACTTCGAAGAAAGGACTTTATTTTAAGTTGATTTTTAAGAAAAAGGAGGAGCTTTCCTTTGAAGGGAATGCCAATGTCCAATCAAAGGACAATGATTCTTGTAACACCCAGTGAGGAAAAAGGGAACTCCTTCCCTTATGTATGGTCCAGTATGGATGAAAGCTTTCGTAGGAATGACCTCATGTAATGAAAATGTTTTTGATAGGTCATTCAGAGTACTGTAAGGCGGAGTCCTTGTAATTTTAAGGTGTAACTTGGAGTTCTAAGTTAGTTGTAGTTCGGTCCTCAAAAGTTAAAGTGGCTTGTAAAACAAAATCGTTAAACGCTGTGGCATGATTGAAAATTTCTAAGTTGAGTTAAAAACTGTTTCATGTTGTACGAGAATCTGAATTGCCTTTGTTTTCCGCAAACGTTGTTGTAAGATCTTAAACATCAGTCGACAGAAAACGAACTTTGTGAAATTTCTTTTAATTTAATTATTCTTCACATTAAATGTTAAATTTGTAAGTTTGCCATATTATGTTTCCTCAGGGGAGAGTAAATATCTTGTGGTGATCTTGTTTCCCGAGGAAACCAGTGAAGTTAGTGCATGACCATTTAAAGCCTTTGTGAAAATATATTTGATTTAATTGACAGACTTTTTTTCCGGGAAAACCTGCGAAATTCGCGCAGAACTTTTGTGAGTAAATTTCAAAAAAAATTTTTGGTACGCAAACTACTTCTGTACACTTATTCTTAGATTTAGGAATTTGAATTTAGTGCTATTTCTAGAGTTACACGCAAATAAAAAAGACCCTCTGTATAAATGCTTTTTGAGACTTAAATAACTGCAAACATTTTCTTTAAATTTAAAATTTGGTTCTTGGAACAAAATTTGTAATCGTACATCTGTGTATGTCTTTTCAATTTATGTCTTATTTTGAGTGAAATAAAATAAACTTTATACGAGGGAGGGTAATGTTTTATACTATCTTGCAATAGGCCTCTCTTGTAAGCTGAGAGTAAATTAACATTGAAAGTTGGAAATTCAAAGTGGGCTTCAAGTAAGCCGAGAGAAACTACACGTATAAAAATGAAAGGCCATTCCGAGTGGGTAGGCAGAGTCATCCTGAAATAAACGAACGCACGCGCGCGCAATAAGCGCAACCAAAAAAGGAGTTGCACCACAGCTTCTACATGAAAAGGATGGAAACAGGAATTAAGAGCAGGAATCCGATTTTCCACACTATGCTCTCACCCGTCACGTGCATCCAGCCACCCAAGAGAAAGAAGAGAACAAATAAATCGTGACGGCAGAAACGCAACTTAATCCATCAACTAATCCATGCAACCTACAAACATACATAAACAGTATACAAGACTGGCTCACACACAATAGACTCAAAGTAGAGCCCACAAAATCAACCATCACCTTGCTTACAAGCAACACAAAAGAACACCAGGTAATTCCACAGCTTACACTAAACAACTCAACATTCCACACACTCACAGGACCAAAATACTTGGGGTCACATACAACACATCATTATCTTTTGCAAACCACATTCAGGACATTAAAAACAAATGTACGTCAAGACTTAACACGCTTAGGGTACTAACAGGCACAAACTTTGGACACCAGCAGGAAACAACATCACTCATATACAAACAATATATTCGCTCAGTTAGGACTATGCTAGCCCATGCTGGGCACCCATTATCTCAAACACACACATAAACACCTTACAGACAATACAAAAAACGCACTTCGTATCATTACAGGATGCACTCAAACAACACCAATAGAACACCTGCACACAGAAACAAAAATACTGAAAGTTAGGGAACATTTAGACATGAGGGGAACACAATTCATGGCAGCAGCGACAACTAACCCACAACACCCTTGCCACTACATGTGCAATCATGCACCAACACCTCGCACCATTAAGGTAACACCAGACACACATTATAACCAAATACTCCATTCCATACCACGCCCCACAGACATCACACAGTACAGAAAACACACACACACACACACACACCTAACCCACAAAGTACTGACACGACTAAGTCCGGATGCGGTCCTAGGTGCGAAGCCGCCACCCATTAACAGGTCAGAGATCAGCCTGAGCAGATCGGATCGAGTTAACTTAGCACGATTCCGATGTGGACATCACCCCAATTTACGGACATATAAACACAGACTAGACAACTCCATAGACGACACCTGCCACCTGTGCCAGGACACACCACAAACAATTGAACACATTATGACAGACTGTACCGCTCTAGCACAACAACGAACACAACACAACATCACTAGTGCGCTGAACCTCTGGTCCACTCCGGAGAGGGCGATCGGTTACCTGCGTGCCGCCGGCTTGCTCGATCAGGGTGGGCTGATCGGCTAAACAAAAACAACAACAACAACAACAACAACTAATCCATGCCCTGCATCTTAAATTTTTTGGGGGTTCGTTTTGAAAGTGTTTCTACAAAATATTTTTCTACTCTTTTCTTAGACGTATTAACAAGGCAGGAAAGTGGGTGAGCATGTTAGTAGTATAGCCGAAAAAGGGGAGAGTGCAAGAATGTTGCAGGTTATTATGTAATGTTGCAAAGGGGTGGGGTTGTTGTAAAATGGGGAGGGGGTTGTTGCAAAGGGGGGTGGGGGTGTTGCAAGGGGGGTGGGGGGAAACTTGGAGGCGGCGTTATCCCCCAAGAGAAAGGAGAGAAAGGAGGAGAGGTGTTCACCTGGCAGGAGCCAAGTGCACATTAAGACTTCAGCCGAGTTGGCGTTGTTTTATAGGCTCCTAATCAGCCAGTTGGCGTAAATGGCTTGAGTTGCCAGATACCGCGATACCATTGTATACATTATTATAGACTCCTAATCAGCCAGTTGGCTGTAAATGGTTGTCAGATACCTCTTTTTAGCAGTATTATTGTATACATTATTATTATATACGCCTATCAGCCAGTTGGCTGTAAATGGCTTGAGTTGCCAGATAGCGCCATGTATTCATTAATCGAAGACAGAGTTGTCAGATACCATTGTATACACTATTATAGACTCCTAATCAGCCAGTTGGCTTAGAAGGCTTAAATATTGCCAGATACCTCTTTTTAACAGTATTATTGTATACATTATTATTATATACGCATAATCAGCCAGTTGGCTGTAAACGGCTTGAGTTGCCAGATACCACTTTTACCCATTATATGGCGATTTGTCTCCATTAAAAGATTTCGTTTCCATCAAATACCATTGTATGCATTATTATATTTCGAATACCGGTAGTAGAAGGCATAACAATTAAGTAAAACAACATTGCATCATTCTTTTATTATAAATATATAGAAAATAAATATACATTTGAGGAATATGCATATAGTACAGAAATATATACACACAATTATGGATATATATAAAATAAAATATACATTTCAAATAAATATACACTTCAATAGAAATATGTACATAACAGTACAGGAGAAATATACACACACACACACACACAATTATGGAGATATATTTATAAAATAAATATACTTTTCAAATAAATATACATTTCAATAGAAATATGCGTATAATCAGTACAGGAGAAATGTCAAGCAAAATATAAATACAATTCACTTTTTTTTCAAAATACTAAACTCGGTCTTAATCGAGTTTACAATTACATCATTATTGCTCTGCATTACGCAGTATATGCGGCTTAATAATATTTCACCGCTTAAAGTATAGGGAAACCTGTATTCGATATGAAGGGCTTTCATATCGTTCAGTACTATTTTTGTTCCCACTTTACAACCGGTTGGTAAGTCATCTTTAAATACGTCTAGAATACAATCAAAAGCACGCACAAAGAGTTCATCGTTAGCTACATTATTAAACACAAGTTTATAAGAACGCTTTTCCAATCGAGGGTTTATTTCTACCGACTCGAGCTTTTCAATCGTGAACTCACTCAACATAGCGGCAATTGAAATAATCTTCTAAATCGTTACGACAACTGCGCGTTATATAAAGAAATAGTTCTTCAGGGTGAACGGTGTAGGTGAGCTCAGCCTTGTACCGATCAATTGCTTTGTACCAAAGTTCATGGTATTTCAAAGAGTCTAAACTTTTTAAATAAACATCCAGCACTAGACCATTCTCACCAGCCCTACACTCGGTAAACCCATCGAGCAGAGCGGTGTATGCGTATTCAAGTACTGTATCAAAATAAAACATATCCGTAACACGCGCGTCTAATATAGGTTTCAGTTTACGGAATCCGACGATTTCAAACATTCTGTCGAGGATGAAACGGTTTCGCGTAGGAATAAGAGCGTTATTATCAGAAGCATTCTTCCACATCAACCGTATATCAATGCACGGCCGATCGTTATTTATACACAACGTACATACAACGGCGTATGAGGGTGCGTCACTAATCTGCTCTCTTCTTGTACCTACGTTAGCAGGTATTTTATAACGATCTTCACTCCACTTCTCAACTATCACAAAGATTCTATTCATCTCCTCGATACTTAAATAAACCCGTTTGTTTGTCGGTCTACATTCCGTTTCCAGTACATAGCTAATGGTACCGGAATTACGCCTGAACACGCGCAACGATTTCGTCACGGACACATCGTACGAGGCGTTGAGAATGCTGCTCAAAGGAAGTTCCATCGTATTCGAGGAGCGCACGTCCACTCGGCTCAAGCTCTGAGATAACTATGAGCCGTGTGAGGCACGCAGGTAGGCAGGAATGGTTCGACGGGCGGCTGACTCGATGATACGTGAATGGGCTTGTTCCGCGAGTCGAATTGTTGTACCGGTACAAGAATATCACTACCAGCCTACGCACCAGACATTTTGGATAAGAACTAGGAACATTTTATGTTTTACTAAATATCTCCACACTCCGGCGCACTATTTGAGAGGAACATATGTTCATATTTTTCCTTTCTGCCCATCAAACGATACTCGTCTCTAAACTCTGTTAAAAATTCACGCAGGGCACTAGCCACAACCTCACTACGAACCTCATCATGATATACGTTAATATAGTGATAAAAATACTTAAGATTGTCCATGATCACGAGATTCACATTTCCAGTCGTAGGGTATGAGTAATCGACATGGTGTAGCATGACGTAATACCGCTTGTCACACCACCCATCAGCAAGACTCATTATCCATACCTGCTGCTTCTCTTCTGCACGCGTTGTTTCTTTTACTTCACGGTGTATGTGAGACTTTATAAAGTTTAGCTCTGCAGTATACTTCAGCACATCGTCTGTGCAACGAAAGCCTTCAACGGTCTCACCAGAACATCCGTAGAGTATTTGTACATCTTGGAACTTCGCACAATCCAATGTGTTTTTAAAAGAGGCATAGGAGGGATGAATAGGAAGTTTTTCGGTATCCACCACATCCTGGCACTTTACTGAATACCATTTCGTAAACGTTGTACAAGCAATATTAAAGGTAGCCATTTGAATACACGTCTGATCTGAATACACGTCTGATCTCTCGGGCTTACTGCGGTCGACTGACCACGCAGGGACTCCCAGATAGTAGCATGACTCACGGTCTTACAGTGGGCGGAGCTTAGAACTTTCACCTGCACACACACACACACACACACACACACACACACAAAGGAGAAAGTGAAACGCTATTTGAAACATGATTTATTTAATAAACGAGATATTCAAGTTATATATATTTACAAATACGATTTAATAAACGAGATAGTCAAGTTATATATATATATATATATTATATATATATATATATATATATATATATATATATATATATATTACAAATAGATACGATTATATACAAGACGTGTGAGTTAGAAGCATCATTGGTATCCAAAGGGTACGGTATCATAGGTACCAGGTAACTGGTAACGTTTCCTATAGGTGTTACGGCACACCATCGTACCCCTAAGTTCCTTCACGCCCCCCAGCTTCTGCGCCCGAAAATTGTGGGTGCCTACAATTAGTTGGGGAGGTTGTTCATCCAAACATACTAGATCCTTCAACGACTCAAAGTTAACAACCTCCCGATTCGCATGGTTGAGCGTAATACCCTTTGCCTTCACGATATATTTCATTTCCTCCCCCACCCTGACCCGTACCCCATAAGTCTTAGGTCCTGTTGAGGCAAAAGAGTCGGCGTATGCGTTGTCCCCATACTCATCCTTGATCTCATCAGTGAGCTCGCCGAGGAACTCCCCAATAGTGGGCATGTATTCACCCTCCCTCTCTGTGAATATCACGCTATCTGTATCGGCATACAATACTCTCCGCCCAAGAGAATGCAATAGACCCCAAAGTTTTATACGGGCGTAGGCTGTTGTGAAGCTGGCCACAGGTATGTTTGTAACCCTTGAGGTATCTGTGGCAAATTCAGTGTTGTTGTACTTTATTACGTAAGTATTACCTACATTTACGATCTCCATGACCTCTTTATCGGGGGCATTGGCATAATCCCAGACATCGCTATAACTTTGTGCCAAATGAATGCTCCCTCTGCCGGTATTCTGCGCAAATTTTCCCCATAGACTGTTTAGACACAACTTTGCACTAAAGCGCTTGCCAGGATTCTTTACAATTTGGACACGATCAAGTTGTATACCTTCGCGGTCGCGGTAACGTTGAATATAGGCAGACTTTTCATCTTCGGTATCAACTCCTCGCGGATACCCTGATGCCTCAACCTTATCCTTCAAAAAGGTGTTTATATATGGTGTGAAAAGGTTGGGTAGCTTCTGAAACCTCCACACCTCATGTATCTTCAGTATTCTATAACCATGGCGCACGGCTAGGGCCAACTCAGGACTTGTATATACGCCTCTGATCTTACGCTGGTGGGGTATATGGTTACATTCGCCGTTATCCTCTTCCGCGCACTTCACGCACAGGGGAAACATGAGCTTGTCGTCGATAACGACAGGTAAGATCGGCATCCATAAATTGCGTGGGGGGAGTACGTCTACGAAAGAGATCCCAAAGTAACGATCATTCAAATTTTTTGAAAATTCATTGATGGATGGTAGGCTAGGTCCCACCAGTTTCTCAGGAGCGCCCACGGGGTACGGATTGCTCTTCATCACGTATGGGTATAAAGAACAGAAATCGTAGTAATGGAGCTTCACGCCCTCCGTAGGTGGGAAGTATAGTCTGAAAGGATTTGTACGTCCTCCAAACAAGCTATCACCACATTTGAGAGGATCCAGCACCATTGAACGCTTGATCGCTTTTATTTCCTCACGGTACACCTCGTCTGTCTCCATCCGTGCATCATATTCATGCTCCCACAAGACTTTGTGAGTGAACTGTGATCCTATAAGTTGATCGCGGGTGCGGGTCGATGCAAGACAGTCGGCAGGAGACCTACCGTGGATATCTCCGGTGACTCCGCACTCAGGACGGGGGCATCCATGCCACCAGCAACCGTTAAAGGAGTACACAGTCTTCACACCAGTGACACGGTTTTCACTTAACCCATCAACCCAAAAAACACGTCCATTAATCTTAATGGGTACTTCACCCGTGTTGCGGGCGTGCTTTATGTATACACCTGTCTGTTGCTGTAGGTGTATGAGCCAGTAAATAGCCTTGTGCCCGTAACTGCGGGGATTGTTTCGGTGAATAATGGCTAAGGTGTCTTTCGGCATGAAGTTATTCTTGAACACCGTAAAACATAATGATGCGATGGTGGTTGCGACTTGCAGTGGATCGCATTTGAAACGGGCTATGTACATCCTTCTAAAGGCCTGGAAACATACTCTAAGCACGCGCACATCATTCACGCAATAACGCTCACATTCATCAGCTATATTATAAGGGTTACTTTCATTAAAACTGTCGTAGTATCGATCAAAGTCTTCACGTTCATCCATACAGTCAAAATAATGTTTGGGGGTGGTGGGCCTACGTAGTTTAAAGTCTCGCTGGTGAGGAAAGTGTATGGGAAGTATCCTTTGGAAACTTCAGCTGCTACTCCCATCACCTTGGGTAGCTTTGCTAATTTACAAGGTGTGAATAATAAAGTATCTTTAAATTGTACATTGCCTCTTATCTGCATCTGTATTAATTTGTTGCCTCTTTTCAATGGATCACCTGTAAATATCTCAGAGGATTCGTGTTCAAGCAACTCCTTATAAAGGAACTGCGTGTCAAACTTTGCCCCGTTATGGGCGAGAATATACACAGTCATTTTTTTGAACTTGTCGGCTAACTTGACAATATAGGACACAAATAGTTTCACAGGACTATCGCTGACATTCGTTTTAAAAACGTTTGTCCGTTTACCACATTTGGGGCACTCGTCACATTCGATATCCATACACTCATCACAGATAGTCTGGCTCACAAGTAAATGTGGAATTACCTCTTTGGTTTCAGCGTTCGTATATGTTTCTATATCGTAGTATACAGTTATACAAGGGTTATTTTTAGGCTTAGCATCTTTCATATAACATACATGCTTTACTCCATCCGCCTTATATTCCTCCTGGCATGTAGGACAGTGAATTACGTCACACTTGTGCTTAAATTTTCCCCAATTATCCATTGTGTGAAACATACCACATTCACAGATTCTCATTTTCCTGCACGTGCCAATTGATTTATGGAAATCAAAACAGCTATTATTGAAAAATGTGCGTCTACACACATCACAGTCTCTCTTCTCAGCTTCAACTACACGGCTTTCACATTTGGTGCTTTTACACTGCTCACATACCATGTGACATTCTTTACAATGTCTCACTATATCATCCGCAAACTCGAGGCACCCCTTACACAAATCATGATGTCTCCCATATTTTCGACTTTTGTCATAACTCGCGTAAAGCCACCTTATATTACGGATGGGGAGATACGTTGTCCCTGACAATCCTAAAATAAGTAGGGGCCTTGTACGATCTCTCACACAGCTTTTAAAAACATACACAGTCCTACGACGATCATCCAACCCAAACACAACTATGCGGACATTCATTTCCTGTTCTACCCTTCTCAGCTCTTCAGGACCCATATTACAGTCAAATTCAAGTTCACAGTCTACAGCTAGTTTACGGGCACGCTCCACGACTGTAGGCAACCAAATTTTTTGAGTTCGTGTATTTTGTACAGTAAACATACGTGCTAAGAGTACTGCTATAAAGCCGCAACCACGATCGACGTTTATATGCCGTCTATAAATAGCTTGAGAATTGAAGTTAAGAGTATACGGTATGGCACTATGACCCGCAACACGGTATACATGGTCAATATTTACCGTGAAGTTGTCCATATTGAAGGCTATACTACTTTGGGCGGCTTGCATTATACGCCCTAATATATATTCTACATCTTCAGCCGCCAAACGTCTAAATGGCACTATCACCCAATAATCGTCTACATCACCGTCATCTGACCCGAATCCAAAGGACAGACTCGTCCTGACTTCACGCTCGTCACGATTCTGAAGAGCAAACTCTATAATATGCTCTACAACCCGGCGTAGTCCGCGCTCAATTCCACTGCTATACATGACTCTAGGGTCGACCCTGACTCTATACCGATTTCTAGTCAAGGCTGGGGTGGGGGCTGCGGATCGCACCAATTCCAGCGTTATACCATCCTCAACAGAACGGGGGGCGGAATTAGTGGATATATTAGCGGAAGGTGCTGCTGATGGGGGCCCTGTTGCGTAGGAGGTTGATGGTTGGGGCTCTATTATTGTAGACTTAACAGAACGGGGGGCGGCGGATGAATAAGGGGATATATTAGGTGCTGCTGGGGTGTTGTTGCGTAAGAGGTTGAGGGTTGGGGATCTATTACCGCTGCAACAGACGCGTATTTCGGTCGCTTTATACCTGACGTGGGTATCTCATACCTCCGCTTTGGACGTGTTACCGGTATCGCTGGTGAGGGTTCAGGGGAGGAGATCACAACTACACTGTCGTCGAGGTCATCCGTAATGATGGGCTGCTCTACCTCATCGTCATTCACGGTTCTGTGGGAGAAGAAATATAAGGATCAGCACTCAAAATTTGTAATATTTTGTAAATGACTCACTTAGGAGTGTGACGTGTTAGAAATGGACTCTGTAGAAAAATTCAGATTCACGAGCCCATCCACATGTATTATATCTGGACCTACAGGATGTGGTAAAACTGTGTTTATGCTTAAAATCATTAAAGAAAAGGGGGAGATGTTCTCGAAATTTGTGCATAAAGTTATATGGTGCTATTCGACGTATCAATCAGTGTTCAACGAGTACCAAGATGATATTTTGTTCCACAAAGGCGTATATGACGTTAATTCGTTAAAGGGAAATGAACATACAATCATTGTAATTGACGATCTCATGTTGGAGATGGATAAAACGTTTGCCGAGACATTTACAGTATTCTCCCACCATCTTAACATAAGCGTGTTCTTCATCAATCAGAATCTATTTTTCAAAAATAGATACATGCGCGATGTGTCGTTAAATACGCAATATCTAGTCTTATTCGCGCAACGTAGAGATGTATCACAAATTGGGGTATTAGCCAATCAAATGTTCCCGAATCAGCGTAAGGAGTTTTTGGAAGTTTATAAAGAAGCTACAAGCACGCGTTACGGATATTTGCTTTGCGACCTTCATCCGCGAAACACGTTTAGAGTGCTTCTGCGAACGAATATATTTCCAAACGAGCCTGAAACGGTGTATATTCCAGAATGACAAAGAGACTAAAGAAATACCGTGAATTAATAAAAATCTATCATCGACTGCCCCGGCAATGCAGCAGATGTTTATTAAAAATATCGATGCCGACTTTTTAAAATGCATCTGTGAAATCTGTCTTAACGTTATAAATTGCAATGTATCAATGAAAACCCATCAGAAGGCTCGCCTACGCCGCTACAAGAACATAATACGTGCACTCGCTCGTAAAAGCCAAACTGTAGCGAAGAAAAAACGAATTATTGTACAAACAGGAGGGTCATTTCTCCCCATCTTATTTTCAGTTTTGGGTCCTTTACTGACTAGATTAATATAATGAAGAAAGTGGTAGTGATTCCCCACGAGGTGTACGCCTCACTGCAAAGAGACACGTATCTAGATCCCCGTAAAAGCAGACTTAAAAGAATGGAAAGCGAATTGTTAGCCCTATTAAACAGTGAAAAAACACCTGATGAGAAAAGAATCTTATACCAAGAAGCTCTGCAGAAATTTCTTCACGAGTACGAAAATTATAAGAGCCCTACAGAGATTCCTGTGGTTATTAGGCACAGCACGGGGGACGATGGCGACATAGGATCTGTACCCGACGACACAGCTGACCAACCAAAAAGATTAGCCACACAACATATCGAACATGTATTAAAAAATACCCTCCCACTTACATTGAGGAGTAAAGGCTTAAGTCTTTATAATCTATTGAATGAGGATCCCGCCATACAATGGACCGATACAGGGGAGATCATTGTGGAAGGATCAAAGGTACAGGGATCGAATATCGTAGACATTGTCCATGATCTGGTGAGAAAGTGGGATAGGCCATCACCATCAGGATGGAAGCATATTAAAGCAAGACTACAACAAATAAATGTCCCTAAAACGTTGATAGGAAATCTGAACAGGTTAAAAGACTTGGAACATGCAACGCCTGTGACACAATTGAAGGCGCCGTCACCCCCGGCGGTAACACCTTTGAAGAGGAGCAAGAAGAGGTTAAACCAACCCTACCCACGTGCCTCTAAAATACGCAAATGGCTAACGTATTAACTAAACGCTATTATGACATTTCTACCCCATCCTCTTACGGCGGCGTAGATAGACTGTACAGAAGTGTTTACGGAGTAGGAAAAAAAGATGTTGAAAGATTTTTGAGGGAGCAGGACGCTTATACGCTTCATAAGCCTGTGAGAAAAAGGTTTAAAACAGCCAAGACAACGGCTTCCTCGATTGATTCTATTTGGCAAGCAGATTTAACAGACATGCAAAGATATTCTGTGTATAACGATGGTTACCGCTACATTCTATTCATAATAGACGTATTCTCTAGATATCTGTGGCTAGTTCCTCTGAAAAATAAATCACCTGAAACAGTTGCTAAAGCCACCAAAACGCTAATGTTAAAAGAAAACAGGGTTCCTGGCTATTTTTGTACGGATATGGGGAAGGAGTTTATAGGCCGTGCTTTTCAGAATATGTTGACAGAGTTTAATATCAGCTATTACACAACCAATTCTATACATAAGGCTTCTTTAGCTGAAAGAGTTCAGCGCACCATAAAGGAACGCATGCACCGTTATTTTACACATAAAAACACATACAGATTTCTAGACATTCTGGAATCATTGGCATCATCCTACAACCGCTCACACCATCGCACGATTGGGGCAACACCTAACGAAGTTTTAGAAAGAGGTACGCTCCCGAGAAGAGATGGATCACCACCACCACCACCACACTCTGCGCGCTTCAAAATCAATGATTATGTAAGGCTGTCGCGTTCGGGGAATAAATTCGCAAAGGGTTTTGAGCAAGGATGGACACGCGAGATTTTTAAAGTTAGGGCTGTGAGACCTAAAGGTGAGATAATGATGTATTACATTGAAGATTTGAATGGGGAAGAAATCTCAGGAGGCTTTTACCGCGAGGAATTGCAGAAAGTTGCGTTTAATTTAGAAAAAAATGTGTTTAAAATTGAGAAAATTTTAGGAAGCAAAGGTTCAGGAAGGAGAAAAATGTACCTGGTGAAATGGCTAGGGTACCCAGAAAGCTTCAACACCTATATAAAAGCTGATGCAATAATGAAGCTTAAATAGTATGCAACATGGCTCCTAACCATTTCTACGTCACACTCCCGTCCTCCTCGTCCCTGTCTGTACACCCTAACAACACGCTAGCCAACTTTGTAACAGAACTCCATGGGCACATTGAATTGGGTCGTGATTCGTATGAGGTGGGGATATGCGAAATTCAGCTGGACACCGTCTTTTTAAATATTGAACATAAAGAAACCGTTTTTACGATTCTTAGAGACATTGACGAGTGTGAAAAAGCTGGGGTAGCTATGGATGAAACTATGCGCATCGCTCGGACTAAGATTGCACGGTATTACAGTACAGAAGTAAGACTAGGGCCGGGTCAATATGGTTCGGCCGAGGATGTTGTGAGAGGCTTAAACGTAAGTTTAAGAAACTCAAACCTTACGAATGATTTAGTATATGAAATCGTAAACAACCCTGCACATACACTAATCCTAAAATCAAAGACTAACAGACGTCTTAAAGAACATAGAAAGTTCAAAATTCTAACCAACGGCCGATATAGCGCAGCCTTCCAAAGAGACACATTTCACGAGACACAGTATAACTTGTCCAGATTAATGTATCAATTGAAGATGGAGAAATTGGCTGAAAGGTCCCCAGACATGTGCTATATTTACAGTAATATAGTGGAGCACCAGTTTGTTGGGGATACCCAGGCACGCCTGCTGCGCATTGCTCACATCCCCAACCATAGAGGAAGGAGTTTGAGTATTACATATGACAGACCCCATTATGTGAATGTCGCAACTAATTTAATAACCAATATCACAATATATATAAGAACGATTGAGGGCGAAAACTTCCCATTCGGTAACGGGAGCTTAACAGTGAAGCTACACTTTCGACGCACTGAGTTATAATGGATAGAAAGCCTTTCACCGTCTATCGAGGGATGCGATACCAGCGCGGTAGTGGACTTGGATCCATTTTTTCATCCATACTACGTACGGCTGTTCCTTTGCTGAAGAGGGGTGCCAGATACCTTGGAAGGAAAGCGCTACAATCAGGCCTTAACACTGCAGAAGACATATTGGCCGGGGCTAAACCTAAAGAAGCTCTAAAAAAACATTTAAAGCGTACACGGAACGAAATCATCAAAGATGCAAAGAGAAAAATGCGTGGTGGCGGGAAGAAGAAGAGGGCTCCCCGGAAGAAGAAGGGGTCACGTGGTATTAAACGTAAAAGGCTATCAAAAAAGAAATGCTGTAAGCGAATGAAACCTATGGTTGACCACTTTTTTGACTGATATAAGCTAAGGATATTGATCTCATGAATCATAGTTTGTTTACCACTTGTCGAGAGAGGAGTCACTATTTCGCCATGGCACGCTTCATCCACCCATGTAGTTCACAATGCTGTAAATCGGAGCTGTCCTTTTTTGAGCTCCCGCCAACCCAAGTTTCTATTGAGCACAGTGACTTTATTACAATTAACCCTTTAAACACAATTAGTTCCGAGTGCACCTATAGAATTCGTGATACCCAGCTCAGGTCCTTACTTTTTTGATCCAAGCTGTGTGCACATGTACGCTAAGCTACGTATAGCCCATTCTGATGGAACGGTCTGCGATGACAAATATGCTGTATACCCTGAAACAAACTTTCTGCACGCCATATTCAACCAGTGTGACGTATATTTAAATCAGACCAACATATCGGCAGGCACGGGGTACTATCATCTACGAGCCTATTTGGAAAATGTCCTCAACTTTTCCAAAGAAGCGAAGGCTACCTTTTTAAGTGCGGAGGGATATTATCAAACTAAAGATGAAAATAGTATAAAGGACAAATTTAAAAATTCTAAAAAGAAAATATACGAGTGTTTTGGACGGTTGCACACAGATTTCACTTTCCAGGAGAAGTTGCTTGTGAACGGGGTGGATATGAAAATAAAGCTCACCCGCACGAGTCCTGAGATCTGCTTAAATCTGGATGCGAATCAAGAAGAGGGTGCAAAGTCCGTTGTGGTTCACATTATGGACACATACCTCCGCGTACGGCGAGTGAAATTAAGTTCACCAAAACAACTAGAAATTGAGAAAAATTTACTAAACGCTACAGTGAAATATCCTATTAACAGAGTGCAGATCAAACTATATACGGTTCCTGCAGGGTTGGCATCGAAGCAGATAGAAAACATTGCCCTGGGAAATCTTCCTAAAAGGATATTAATCGGCATGCAGGACCACGCTTCGGTGAATGGAAAATATAAAAAGAGTGCCTTTAAATTCGAGAATTTCGGACTTAAAAATATAACTCTATACGTTAATGGCACTGCTTTGGGTGGAACAATGGGTACGGACTATTCATCAGACGCTGTGTTACCTCTTTGTGCCAGAGCCTATAGTAATCTGACCCATATTGCAGGTGATTGTGATGAGCTTGGTAATGGGGTAACGCAGGAAGAATTCATTGATCAATTTAACCTTTACCCGTTTGACATTACACCTGACTTATCTGCTAGCGTAAATACCCATTTAACCCCACAGCAGAGCGGTAACATCTCAGTGCGGCTGGAATTCGCCAAGCCTATAGACGCTCCTATTAGTGTACTAGTATATCTCGAATCGCAAGCCCTAATAGAAGTAGATAGATTTAGAAGCGTTATCACTGACTTTTAAAATGGATGCTAATACACTTCAGAAAGTAATGGAGCGAGTCACACGTTCCAAATTTATCGGCGTGTTTGCGAAGAATGAAACATTGAGTTTGCCAAGTACGCGAGAATGCGGTAGTCTTATTGTGAACACAGACATCATCGGTAATGAAGGGATTCACTGGATCGCTGTCTATTTTAAAAATAGACAGCGCCTGTACTATTTTGATTCACTCGGTACTCAACCCTGGAGTGACCCTATTATTGTAAAATTTCTCGCTCAGTTACATATTCCCGAAGTTGTGTGGACCCCATTTCGCATGCAAGGATATTTTACTAATGTTTGCGGAATGTACTGTGTCTCATTTCTCATGCATATGTCAAATGATAAAGAATTTATAAATTTTTTAAATTTATTTGACCCGTGTCACACTCGCCGAAACGATGAAATGGTATGCAGACAGATAAAAAACCGTTTTCCAATTGTACGTACTCGTTGTATATTATAATGTTTTTGTTCGTATATTTGTAACGGTATATTCGTTTATTGTACTGATTTCTTTCATTTAATAAATTTATGAAAATATATTGTCTTCTTATCCCAAAAAGATCGAAAAACACTTACATTATTTCGGTGTGACATTGTTGACTGATCAGTATACCCTCCCTATTCCGAGATTCTTCAAAAGATTGTATAACTCGTGTCAAATCCTCATCGGACCTTAAAGGAATAATGCTTTTAAAACATATACAGAGTATACAGACAGACAGATCCCCATTATGTGAAGATATCTTTGGTTCGAGGAGTGAACGCCATAAAAATTTCGATTTTAGCATAATGGGGAAATAACATGATGACATTTTTGGCGAGTATCTATTTGACGAGATACTACAACTCTCCATATATATATAAAATTCTAATTATAGACACTTACATTTCTATGGTAGTCCCTTGCGTCGGGTTGTAAGGAGCGTCACTGCAAATATCTTCTACGGTTTGCGTTGAAAATAATTCGCCACGATCAATCGCATTGAAAAGACTAATTGCGGTTAATGCTGCAGTATCACGTTCTTCATACAAGTCTGGGGAGACGTACAGGTCCATGGTGGAGGATGTGTGACACTGCTGACTGATCAGTATATCATCCATATTCCGAGGTTCTTCAAAAGATTGTATAACACGTGTCAAATCCTCATCGGACCTTAAAGGAATAATGCTTTTAAAACATATACAGAGTATACAGACAGATCCCCATTATGTGAAGATATCTTTGGTTCGATTACCAATTTCGATTTTAGCATGATGGGGAAATAACATTGATTGACATTTTTGACTAGTATCTATTTGACGAAATACTACAACTCTCCATATATATATAAAATCGAATTATGGACACTTACATTTCTATGGTAGTCCCTTGCGTCGGATTGTAAGGAGCTTCACTGCAAATATCTTCTACGGTTTGCGTTGAAATAAGTCGTCACGATCAATCGCTCTAAAAAGACTAAGTGCAGTTAATGCTGCAGTATCACTCTCTTCATACAAGTCTGGGGAGACGTACAGGTCCATGGCGGAGGAATGATTATTCACTGACGCGAAAATAGCTACTGTTACTCCCAACTGAAAATATCCCCTTTTATATGCACATCGCCAAGCTCCGCCCAAAAGACCAGATGTTCGTCGTGATTGGCTGCCGATGTAGCTGGGTGGAGCTATGACGTGTACCATTCCGCTATAACGGGTACGGACGAGTAATTGCATCTTTATATTTTCACTAATAGATTTAATGCTCTTATTCTCCTTTGAAAATTATTTGGTGATTCGTATAGAACTTTGATATTGATTCCAAATATGGTTTCAGAAGTTTTCTATCACCCATAGTTTTCGAGAAAATAATATTTCCATTTACTCAGTTTCCCGCATCATTAGTCACTAATGTAATCGAGAGGGTATAAAGAAATATATCATAATTATATTTTAAAAATAACATTCGGTTTCAACGTTAAACTGTGGGTCTAAGGTCCGCCCGAATTGTTCATTCTGACGAAGGTCAAGCTTTCCACTCCACCTTAGACCTACAGTTTAACTCCGAACCATCAACAGCCCAGCGTCTTAACCACTAGGACACGTAGGGTACCCATTTATCTGCCAACCACTTTCTTTGTTCCACTCCACCTTAGACCTACAGTTTAACTCCGAACCATCAACAGCCCAGCGTCTTAACCACTAGGACACGTAGGGTACCCATTTATCTGCCAACCACTTTCTTTGTTCCACTCCACCTTAGACCTACAGTTTAACGTGGAACCATCAACAGCCCAGCGTCTTAACCACTAGGACACGTAGGGTACCCATTTATCTGCCAACCACTTTCTTTTTATCCACCTTAGACCTACAGTTTAACGTGAACCATCAACAGCCCAGCGTCTTAACCACTAGGACACGTAGGGTACCCATTTATCTGCCAACCACTTTCTTTTATTGTGTAATGACCACCTTAGACCTACAGTTTAACTGAACCATCAACAGCCCAGCGTCTTAACCACTAGGACACGTAGGGTACCCATTTATCTGCCAACCACTTTCTTTTATTATGTGTAATGACCACCTTAGACCTACAGTTTAACGTGGAACCATCAACAGCCCAGCGTCTTAACCACTAGGACACGTAGGGTACCCATTTATCTGCCAACCACTTTCTTTTATTATGTGGAATGACCACCTTAGACCTACAGTTTAACGTGGAACCATCAACAGCCCAGCGTCTTAACCACTAGGACACGTAGGGTACCCATTTATCTGCCAACCACTTTCTTTTATTATGTGGAATGACCACCTTAGACCTACAGTTTAACGTGGAACCATCAACAGCCCAGCGTCTTAACCACTAGGACACGTAGGGTACCCATTTATCTGCCAACCACTTTCTTTTATTATGTGTAATGACCACCTTAGACCTACAGTTTAACGTGGAACCATCAACAGCCCAGCGTCTTAACCACTAGGACACGTAGGGTACCCATTTATCTGCCAACCACTTTCTTTTATTATGTGGAATGACCACCTTAGACCTACAGTTTAACGTGGAACCATCAACAGCCCAGCGTCTTAACCACTAGGACACGTAGGGTACCCATTTATCTGCCAACCACTTTCTTTTATTATGTGGAATGACCACCTTAGACCTACAGTTTAACGTGGAACCATCAACAGCCCCAGCGTCTTAACCACTAGGACACGTAGGGTACCCGTTTATCTGCCAACCACTTTCTTTTATTATGTGGAATGATGAACAGCTGGGCTTTGCTGATCTCTTACATATAAAACCCATTCACTAAGAACATTGGCTTTCCTTTCTCACTAGAAACAAACTCTGCCATAAGTAGAATTTAATTGGATTCATCTACACTATATATATATATATATATATATATATATTATATTTCTATATGACACCATACAAATTACGCGTAAATATTTTCATTGTAGAAGTAATAACAATGACAATATTAATATCTGAAGTCAGTGGTGGTTTCTGCTCGAATAGCTTGTAGAAGGATAATCCCTCGACCCGAAAAAGGTCTCTAGGGACACGATTCGAACTGATTTAGCTTCTGCCTTTCATCGTGTGTGTGTGTGTGTGTGTGTGCATGAGTTGTTACTCGTTTATTTTATATATATATATATATATATATATATATATATGGGGGGAAGATCTCTCACCCATCAGGTGTTCTTCGACCCCGTTTCATTGTAGAAATAATAATAATAATAATAATAATAATAATAATGATAATAAGAATTGATGTGCAAGGTGTTTGCAGTTAAGATGTAGTTTGTGTGTAAAAAGTTATTTATTAATAAGTAGAATTTAATTGGCTTCATCTACACTATATATATATATATATAATTATATATATATATATAATTATGCGGGTTGCTTCTACAGAGCTTCAATTTAATATTTAGTAGAAATCCAATGACAAGGAGAAATGTAAATGCCATGAAAAGTCTTCTTTATTGCGCAACGTTTCGAGCAATACGCTCATCTTCAGGCTGTTTAATAACAATGTGAAATTAAAATCAATATTGAATGAAAAACAAACAGAAATTTCTATAACCTATTCGTAAAGACAAATTTTAAAAGACTGAGAAAAGAGGGTTAAGTTCTAAGTTATACAGATTTACATATCAAAATTAAGAAGTTATTTTAAATACATGTAGTAAATGTGAAATTAATACACTGGAAAAATTACCAATAGTACACTGGAACAATGGAGCTATCTACCTTACACAGCAGTATCCGAGGCCGACTAATTTGAGCAGAGGAAACGGGAACAAAGGATGGCGAGGGAGATAGGGGAAGGAGGGATTATAAGGAATTGGGGAAGGAGGAGGGATCATAGCAAATTGAGAGGGACGGACGATGAGTCAACATTCAGACTAGGGACAATGCTTTAATGAAAAGGGATTCTAAAATTCTTAGTGAGTTGGGACAAGTATTACAACCAAGAATTTTAAAATTGTCTAAAGTGACATCAATTTTGCATTTGATGCTATGTTCACGAATGCTGGAGGCTTCCTTAGTTTTTAAAATTTTACCTGTTCGGCCACTTATTCCCATATGCGAATAAAATCTAGCCCTGAGAGAGCGAACAGTGCTGCCGATGTAATTCCCAAGGAGACACCTGGGGCAGGTAAATAAATATACAACACCGCTACGCAACGAGTCAGGGTTCGATCCTTCGCTGAGAAAAAGCTACCTAAAGACGTTTTATTAATAAATATGATGCGGAAATCAGTATGATAAAAAAATTTCCTTAACAATTTTGTAAATTTAAGCTTAAATTCCTATTCAAGGGACCCATTTCAGGTACCAAGAAATATTTTATATCCTTCGGCACTGTAATACATGGAAGTTGAGGCTATAAACATTATTTAAGAAGGATCTAATTAGTTTGTCTACATATTGAACAGGAAAACTATTATTAGTAAAGTATGATCTTAGATTATTAAATTCATCATTAAGTAAGGTAAAATTAGAGGTCAAATTATATCCTCTGAACAGGAGAGTTTTAATACAAGACATCTTATAGTTGAAATCAGTAAAACTAAAAAAATTCATGCCCAAACCAGTGAAAGTGGGTTTCCTATAAACTGATGTAGTAATAGAATCACCGTTTTTCGAAATTAAGGAAATTTTTTTATCATACTGATTTCCGCATCATATTTATTAATAAAACGTCTTTAGGTAGCTTTTTCTCAGCGAAGGATCGAACCCCTGACTCGTTGCGTAGCGGTGTTGTATATTTATTTACCTGCCCCAGGTGTCTCCTTGGGAATTACATCGGCAGCACTGTTCGCTCTCTCAGGGCTAGATTTTATTCGCATATGGGAATAAGTGGCCGAACAGGTAAAATTTTAAAAACTAAGGAAGCCTCCAGCATTCGTGAACATAGCATCAAATGCAAAATTGATGTCACTTTAGACAATTTTAAAATTCTTGGTTGTAATACTTGTCCCAACTCACTAAGAATTTTAGAATCCCTTTTCATTAAAGCATTGTCCCCTAGTCTGAATGTTGACTCATCGTCCGTCCCTCTCAATTTGCTATGATCCCTCCTCCTTCCCCAATTCCTTATAATCCCTCCTTCCCCTATCTCCCTCGCCATCCTTTGTTCCCGTTTCCTCTGCTCAAATTAGTCGGCCTCGGATACTGCTGTGTAAGGTAGATAGCTCCATTGTTCCAGTGTACTATTGGTAATTTTTCCAGTGTATTAATTTCACATTTACTACATGTATTTAAAAATAACTTCTTAATTTTGATATGTAAATCTGTATAACTTAGAACTTAACCCTCTTTTCTCAGTCTTTTAAAATTTGTCTTTACGAATAGGTTATAGAAATTTCTGTTTGTTTTTCATTCAATATTGATTTTAATTTCACATTGTTATTAAACAGCCTGAAGATGAGCGTATTGCTCGAAACGTTGCGCAATAAAGAAGACTTTTCATGGCATTTACATTTCTCCTTGTCATTGGATTTCTACTAAATATATATTAATATATTATAATATATATATTATTATATATATATCATAAGCTGTTTAAAAGACTGTATAATTATAGTAAACGAAATAAACTAGTTAACCGTAAAATTAATTATTTTCTATTATGACGTTTTCGAAGGTAAACTATGTTATTTGTTTCTTTAAGTTCAATGAAGTTAATGTTAAATTTGCTTCTAAACTAAAATTAAATGTTATAAAATAAATAATATATATATATTGGTAAACTATGTTATTTGTTTCTTTAAGTTCAATGAAGTTAATGTTAAATTTGCTTCTAAACTAAAATTAAATGTTATAAAATAAATAATATATATATATAATATACATATATATATATATTTACCTAACATAAGAAAAGAATGTGTGTATATATATATATATATAGCATAATAATATATATCTAACAAGAGCAATCCGATCATTGCAAAAAAAAAACTGGAAAGGTATGCAATTAATAAAGATTGATTGTGTATTTATTTAATGAACAGAATTTAATTGGAATAACTGCCGTCATATATGTGTTACACAATGGATGGTTAATGGGACACATGGCGCTATCTGGCAACTCAGCCAGAATAGAGGCTTATAAAAGACCGCGAAGTTGGTGAAAGACTCATTCCCAGCTCGGCTCCAGCCGAGCAAGGACCTCTGGTCCTTCTCTTTCTGGCCCTTTGGTAAACCCTTAGTGGCCTCTTAGGTTAGGAAAACGAAAATAATATGCCTTGCTATCAATGCAACTACTCTCTCTCTCTCTCCTTCAGGTATCTCCCTCCTTCAGGTATCTCTCTCTCTCCTGCATGTGTACCTACTGCATGTGTACCTCCTGCATGTGTGCGTATGTGTGTGTGTACCTCCTGCATGTGTACCTCTCCTCTCTCCTTCAGGCGTCTCTCCCTCCTACAGGCGTCTCTCTCTTCTTCAGGTCTCTCTCTCCTTCAGCTGTCTCTCTCACCTTGGCTCAGCCAACAGGCTGATTCAGCCAACTGGCTGATTCTGGCTGATTAGGAGCCTATAAAACAACGCCTACTCGGCTGAAGTCTTAGTGTGCACTTGGCTCCTGCCAGGTGAACACCTCTCCTCCTTTCTCTCTGGTCCTTTGGGGGAATAGCTTGGGGGAGGCCTCCAAGTTGCATGCCCCTTGCAACCTAGGTTGGTGCATGACCCTTGCAACCTAGGTTGGCAACAACTCTTTTTTTTTATTATTTTTTTTTGCAACCCCCACCCCCTTTGCAACATTACGTCATCACTTGCAACATTCTTGCACTCTCCCCTTTTGCGGCTATACTACTCATGTTTTCTGTAATTGAATGTCTGTCATGTGTGTGTCTGCCAACTCTTCGAATGTCACCGAGTTTCAGCTTAGGTCTCCCTCCGTGAAAGGTGTTTATGCAGCAAATGCTATATTGAGTCGTTCATACTTCGTGGTGTTGTGCCATCACGAGAGTAGAGAAAATCTCTTTCCAGAGAGGAATATCAGTGGGAAGGCCCTGTATCTATCTCCGTGTACTTGTCCTTTATGGAATATCGAATACGAGTGTTTCGTGGGTGATCACCGGTTGTTGCTACGGCGAATTCAAGTCTTCCACTTAGAAATGTTTATAAAAAGAGTTGTTCGATGGTTGAATCATGCTATGTGGGGCACAATCAACCAGAGACATCTCTCTAAAGAGAGAGAGAGAGAGAGAGAGAGAGAGAGAGAATTTACGAATACAAAATACAATTTTTAAGATTTATTTTATATATATATATATATATATATATATATATATCCTTCCTTTTTTAAATTAATAATTATAAAATACGAAGGTGTGTGAGAATAAAATAATTCGTGTGTATCCAAACTCAAACCTGCAAATTCATAATAATATTATGTTTAGCACACATAACAAACATGGCGGAGCTCCCTGTTACACATCCGTCCAGTGCATCTGATGAAAATTAGGCCCCCGACTAGGCTAGGCCTTTTTGGGGCTGACGTGCTATCAAGACCAAATTTCCGGCGACTCCTTTGAACTTGTCAAGGCTAACGTGAGCTAACGGAGGCTCTATAAGGAACTTCACAGAGATTTATTTATACTGGAGTGAAGGGGGGTGGGTATTAATCCCCTTTTAATAACTTTGGTGCTGCCAACCTAGCCCCAAAAGCCTTAGATGCGAGCTACCGATGTGAAATCTCCTTTCCGCAATTGGCTCTCAAGTTTGGCGGGTTTTTTTTTTGGTTTTCTTCTCTTCTTTTTATGTTTTGTTGAGGTTAGTGTAATTTTAATGTATCGTATATAGGTATATTGGTTAGATTAGTTAGCGATTGATTTTTATGTGTATATAATTAATTTATACAGGCTTACGAATCTATTTATGTAATTCAACTGAGCTTTCATTTTAATTATTATTATATACAGGATGTAAAAGTCCGTTCTCATAGGAAAATAAGATATAACAGAAATGATCGTGATGAGTCTGTATGTATTATGTGGCAACACAGTTAGGTTACATGGAATGCAATTTGAGCATGTACTGGATTAATTGGTAAGTTGATTGCATTGCTCGTAATGTATAGTTAAAACTATTTTCTCTTTCAATTCTATTATATCTTATTTTTCTACGAGAACGGACTTTTGTTACACCCTGTATATATTGTTAGTTTGTTTTCCTTGAATCTGTTGATCTCTATTTCGTTTACCTAATTTTTAAGTCAAAGTATGCATACAGCAGAAAACATCTGCGTTTGGCATTATTATACATACATTAATTTACCTATTATATAAAAGCTATTAACTAATATTTTTATCCATGTACAATTAACTATTAAAAAAAATTGATATTTTTATTAATTTTCAGACCTAATATTTTAATATTTTAAACAGTACTAAATTTCCAATCTTCATTTGATTTCAACTTAAAATTGTTGGAAGATCTCGTCATAAAGTGATAAATAGTTCAAAGTAATGTTAAAGGTCCGTACATACATACATACAGTCAAGGACGATATAGTAATTCTCATGAATTAAAAAAATAATTTATAATGATAAAATCCGAGTTCTGAATTTCTATTTGTTTGAAAATATAATGTCAAAGTTTTGAGAAATTTCAAAATGAATTTGTCAGAATTGAATTTTAAAAATCTGTTAAGTTTATAATTATAAAATATAAAGAGTTACAATTTGCGGGATTGATAATTTAGTTAATTGCAATCAAAATTTCTTAATTTCTTGCATTTATACAAGATCAGAGACGTCATTTGCAGATAAATAACAAAGCCACGGGCTGTCTTGGCATGTAGACCATTATTTACAATAACATTTACTAAATCTACGATACATTCCAGATGAGGAGTTTTTTTCAAGGAGGAGGGGGGGGGGATTGCTTTTATTAAGGGTATAAAAGTTGTAAGCCTAAATACAAAGAATTTTTTCACTACGTTCCAAGATTAAAGCCTATAAAAAGCCACAAGTTTCTGTAATGGCTGGAATCTATATAATGATAGGCTTTAGTACTGGAACTATACTGATTTTTTTCTGGGAAAATTATGCAATTTTTAGTGTCTTCATCCAATATTGTAATATCGTTTACCCGCATTATTCTACTGTACTCATAAATTTATTTAAGTAGCGTAGTTATACAAAGTGTTGACAAAACTAAATAGACACCTTCTGTTTTACCATAGTTTTTGATATGATAATAAAAGTCAATAAATAATAATAGATTTATTGAATCACTATACTTAGAATCGTTTTGCTTTCCCCTTTTGCATTATGTAAAGGTGATACACGTTCTGGGGTTCCAATGATGAGCTTTGCCATTTGTACTCGAGGACAATCATCGTGGTGTCTATTTACCTTTGTCAACGCTCTGTACATGATACAAAATATTTAAGTTACTCCTTCTATACTTGAAAAAATAGAAAATGGGGTTTAGACTACTTATTCAAAAGTAAACGCAAGAAAAAAAGGGGGAAATTAAGGTTTATATGATTTTTTTTTTTAAATCCTTTGCTATTGCGCTAAACATATCAAAAGCTTTTGATAGAGTCTGGCACAAGTCCCCAATTCCCAAACTGCCCTCCTTCAGTTTCTATCCTTCTATCTTTCTTCATCTCTGAGATAAAGCCGACAACTTACGAAGTTCCTCAAGGAAACATTCTCGCACTAATATTATATCTTATGATTTTCTGAAGTACTCTCTCCCAGTCTATAATCTCGGAATGATCACTAACGAAACCCTATCATCAATCTCATATCATTTTCGAATCACAGTAAACTCTAGCTAAAGAGCTTCCAAAATATTTTATTACTCTATAGCAGGGGTTCCCAAACTTATTTTCTTCTGTACCGCACCTACAACTAAAAGGGTTTACCTATCACTACCCTCAATTTTTTTCAGGGCAGACCTATATGTTATCATCATTTTTACTTCTTCAGTTGCTACAAATTCTAAATATATTTTTGTTTTTATTTAATGGTTTACCGAGACTTAATTTTATATATATATAGTTACGTACCGCTAAACAATAGCTAGCGTATCACAGTTTGTGGTATTCTGACATTTGAGAAGCTGAACAATTACGCTTTGGAACTACAGGTAACCGACAGTGTTCCTACCATGGCACGAGAGAAATGAAAGTCACCCTTGTCATCACCACTCTGCAGGAGTCGCTCCTGACGAAGCAGTAGCTTTGGAGAGCATCACCAAAATCCACACGCCTTCAAGCAGTCTGCCCTTGAAAAGGGCGAATTTTATTTCTCGAGTGTTAGATAGTAACAATGTTGGATTGCAGTTATCTGTAGTTTCAAAGCATTATCTAAAGCCCCGCATTTATTGTGGTTTTCACTGAACAGCGAGTGTAGGTATGTCCACGCACGATCGATAAGTCTTACTGTCCTAGTTATGTATACTGGGCTAGTGCTTTGGTGGGGGTTAGTTTAAGTTAGGTTAGGTTAGGCTCGGTTAGATTAGGTTAAGTTAGTTTATTAGACTGTCGATACAATGCCCCGTCAACGAAATGGGTATGTGTGGTACAGGTGCGTGTATACTCGTACAATTTCTCGTGAACAAAGTTATAACCAGTATGTTCTTAGAGTACCTTTACAGAACTATGTTTTGGATATATCCTGCGTAGTGGATGGTAATGAAATATTTTTTTCAATGAAACAATGTTTTTGAGGTTTATAAATGAATCTTTTGTTAAAATTTAATGTGCTAAAAATAAATTCCAAATGATCATACAAACCTCCAAGAATTTCTGTACGCTAAACCTTTAAATATAAAGCTTGCATTCATTATTTAGTGACAAATCGTGTTTTGAAAGACTACGTCTGAATAATAAGTGGAATTCCAATTTGATTTGACCTTAAAATGTTAATTAATTTAACGTATAGAATGTAGACATCGCTATTTATACTTATCGACAAATTTATTATTTAAATTCCTTACGGACAAACGACCAGAATCACTGTCAAAACCATCTTTATATTTTCTTAAGGTTTATGAAAATTAATTTAATGGCCTTTTGTTTAAGAGAATTAGTTTTGAAGGGACGAACGAACGAGAAGGGTTGGAAGAAGAAGAATGCATTGAAGGTGAGGATAATTTCCATTTGTTTATGAGCTGGAATATTTTTGATGAGACGAATATTTTCGTTGTTTTATTATCGTACATCCATATATATACAACTCCGGACCCCAAAAAATAGAATAGTGTCTCATATGCGTTCATGACCTTGATAATACCTTTAAGTTATAAACTTTTATGAGGAATAGTGAGTATCTGTGACGTCATTATGATTAAAAGACGCGACTATGTGCCAGGTTTGAATAAAAAAAAATTAAACTATAGCAAAAACATTATTAAACATTGAAAAGCTAATGTCGAGCAACATACCAAAATATTAGAGTTGCATGAATACAAATGGTGTGAGGTCACTTACATTTGTAAACAGAACTGTCAATAGTCACGTTTATCAAAAAATCTTTATTTCATGCTAGATTCTGCAGAACAGTTGTATGGAGACGAACCATTTATTTTTCAATATGACACAGCTCCAGCTCATGCGGCTTGTACAACATCTGCATGGTTTGATGCTCATGAAGTTGAAGTACTACCATGGCCAGCTAATTCTCCCGATCTTAATCCGATAGAAAATCTTTAGAATGTTGCTAAGCAGAAGGTCCAAAAGCGTAAACCAGGAACACTTAGTGAACTGAAGACGTGTTTGATGAGAGTCTAGCAATCGATAACTACAGAATAATACAAGAGGCTTGTGGACTCGATGCCATGTCGACTGGAGGCCGTAATCATGGCTAAGGGTGGACCAACTAGATACTAAGAGCCAGAGTTAGAAAGCCTTTGATAAAGGTTTAATATATTGTTAGTACTCAATAAACAATGAATTTATTCTATTGTTTTGTAACACCTGACAAAATATTCTAATATTTTGAGATTAACTTTCCACTGTTTAATAATGTTTTTGCTATATTTTTTTTTTTTTTCAAAACTGGCACATAGGTGTTTCTTTTTATCATAATGACGTCACAGATACTAGCTATTCTACATAAAGGTGTATAACTTAACCCTATACGGACAACTGTTACAAATTTCTAACCTTTCATATACACGCATTTATAACTTAACCCTACAGAAAATTCTGTCCATAGAGGGTTAAAGGTATTATCAAGGTCATGAGTGTATTTGAGACAGTATTTTATTTTTCTGGTCCGGAGTTTTAGTACCGGATTTAAGGTGTAAAAATATTTTCCTCCCTCTGATTGGTCAGTCTTTGTGGAAAAACTGAAAAATGGCCCCTGATTGGACAATTCATAATCTGTAACTCGCTTTTCTGATCCCTGATTGGACAATGCATAATCTTAACTTATTTTTCTATGAAAGTGGCAAATTTTTTGAGTTGATTTTCCCACTATTCTGTAAGAATATATACACAATGGTTTTGTAAAGTTTTGTAGATTTACAAAGGAAATGAAATCGTAATTATACAACACGCATAAAAGTTAATGATAAAATCATAAAACTAACTAATACCAAAAATGTATTTACTTTAATATCGTATAAAAAATTAATAGAAATTTCCTTTCATTTCAAATCTTTAGATTTGTATCACGAATCTTTTATTTTTAAATTATAAACAGACATCTTTTATTGTATGAAATTATACAGGAAGCTTTTATACAATATCTTTTAATAAAAAAGAAATATTATCTTCATTTCCACATCTGAAATATTCAACAAAATATATTGTTTCCTTTCAAAGGAGGTAAAAATACAAATATTATGGGAAATTTATGCAATAAAAATATTTTATACAACATTAATATATACTAAATAAACTTCCCAATACTCCAGATAGATTTACCAGCGTTAAGTTATTCATATTGAAGTTGTTGGCATCTGTTCTTCCGCTAAATTCCAAATGTCGTCATATTTGCACGCTTTTCGGTTTTATTTCATTCCCTATTTTGAGGGCTTTTCTTCTTCTTTTCGCAGTTGAAGGGAAAATCAAACACGAGAGTTGGGTCGACATTTCAAAATTGAAATACTTCACAGAAGGATTTACATAAATCATAGAGATTTTCTAATAAAAAAGACCTCATTAAAATCGTATTGAATATTAAATTTGTATAGCCAGGTCTTTGTGCCAAAATCTTATTGCTGTTTTGAATTGTGACACCCATAAAGGGGAGCTAAAATTGCATATCATAAAATTTTATCTTGTCTGAAATTGCAGATAAAAGTTATATACTTTTAACACGCTTAGTCGGTTACCGATTACTTTATATATATATATATATATATATATATACATATATATATATATATATATATATACACAAAGAAAATTAAGACACATACACACATATATTATATATATGCAGTAAAATCACAGAATAACACGTGATCTTATTAATAAGCAAACAACCACAGGGAAAAAGGAAAAAGAAACACGAAATCCGAGCGCTTTCGTGATATATTCACATCTTAAAGTATTTCTTTCTTGTCCTTGAAGATGTGAATATATCACGAAAGCGCTCGGATTTCGTGTTTCTTTTTCCTTTTTCCCTGTGGTTGTTTGCTTATATGTCGTAGTAACTTTGGTTGTGCTTCCATTCGAATTGTTCATTCTAACGAAAGCCAAACTTATTGCCTCACCTTAGACCTACAGTTTAACGTGGAATTCGAACCACGACCCACCACAGAAATTACTCGATCTCACGACTTCCCGATCAGCAGCCCCGTCTTAACCATTAGGCTACAGAGATACCCATTTATCTCCCAACTTTCTTCGTGGTGGTGATGGTGGTATAGTGGTTAGCTCGATGACTACGAATCTATCGGCCCCGGGATCGAGAGCCGGTGACTGCAGGCGGCGCGCAGCAAAACCCAGCTGTTCATCCTTCCATACAATAAAAAAATAAAATTGGTTGGTAGATAAATGGGTACCCTATGTACCTGGTGGGGCATGGCTCGGATTCCACGTTAAACTGTAGGTTTAAGGTGGAGTGACAAGCTTGACCTTCGTCAGAGTAAACAATTCGGGCGGAAGCAAAACCAAGGTTAACTAAGGTTATGTCACCGTCTGCTGTCACCGGGTTCGGGGAATCGAACCCGAGGCCAGTGGATTTCCAGTCAGCGATGTTAACCACTATATCACCATACATATATATATGACAATATATGAATTTATGGGTACATAATTTTATATGCAAGAAGTTGGTTGTATAATATAAATTTTTGCTAAGAGCAACATAATGGCAACCAAATTATTGAAAAATATCTCCAATTTAAAGTCTTTATAATCCATATGAGAATTGCTAAACAAATCATTTCAAGCAATAAAAATATATTCCATTGCATAAAACATAAAGAAGATAGTCTTAAATATTTTACAAACAAAGTATAACAAAAATAATTGTGCAAAAACTCTTCACAGCTAAATAAATACATAAAATAAATAACACGAAATACATGGAAGAGAAAAGATGAAAGACAAAAATCTCTTGAACTATTAATAGACAAATTTCGCAAACTAAAATCCTAGCTGATCTAAACGTAAATACTTTCAATATTTATATTTTAAAACTGGCAAATGTGTGTTGACAAACTCTTTCAGACTGAAAAGAACTGGGGATCCGATCTTTCAATCTCAATTGTTATCTCATCCATTGGAATAGATCCCCCTCAATTTAGAAAACGTGAGTTGATCAAAGAAAACGGAGCGCTCCGAATTAAGGGGAGACCGATCTAGAGTTTAAGTTAGAACTTTATGGGAACTGAAAAATGCAAATCATTTTTCAATAATGGATTGCAGGAATAAATTGAGAGATGATAAATGACGGAGAATTGAAGAAGCAAGAAAGAGAAAGAAAGGAGGAGGAGGAGAAGGAGGAGGAGAAGAAAAGGAAGAAAAATAATACATACATACATACGTATTCTCCAAATTGGGCAGGACCGAGTTCAAGGAACTCGGTCCTTTTTAAGGACCGTGAGCGGGAAAGTCGGTCCTTTTCTCAGTGAGGACCGACGGTCCATTTTTAAGCAATTCCGGACGGTCTTTTTTAGTGATTTTAGTGTGTTTAGTGATTATTTGAAGTTCTAAAGAAGATGCTAGTCTTGAAATGCTAGTCTTCTTAAGGGAAACTCAAGCATTTAACTTAATAACTTCTTTTCATCATTTATGTATTGTATTAATTATAATTTACGTTAATAAAATTAAAGATTTCCGGTGTCTTTAATTTATTTTCATTTTAATCAAATTTTTCACTTATATATATATAAGGACCGAGGACCGAGTCGTTCCTAGGTCCTATCTTCAGAAAGGACCGTGACCGGGACCGTCGGTCCAGTTTGAGGCAAGGACCGGGACCGTCGGTCCTTTTTGAGGCCCGGGTGCCCACCTTTGCGTATTCCTTAAAAATACATGTTCACAGAGAAATTTTTACCAAATAAAAGAGTACATAGGATGAGGTCGTATGTTCTCAGTGTGTCACTAAAATAATGGAACTAAATGAATTATTCTACATATGATAATTACACAAACACTATTGAAACTTTGAAAGCGTAATCTGAAAATTAAATAGAATTTGAAATTTAACATTAGCTTAAATTATGTTCTAAAATATAATTAAAAATTATATGACAGAACGCTTCGCAATGAAAGAAAAAATTCCGTAACAAAACACTGTGCAGAGGGCCGGATTAAGGCTGTGAGGGGCCTAAGGCTAGTAAGAGGGTTGAGCCTATAATATGTACTGTATATTGTACATAATTCATAAAATCTTCAAACAAATATAAATGTATATTTATCCAAATTTAACAACTAACAAAAATATAAAATATGTACATCCCCCCCCCCCAGCAAAAACAGCATACAGTTCAAATAGAGAATGATTTCTTCCTTCCTCGCTGAATGATCATTACATTAGGCCCAAATTCCCAAAGTCTGAAAAACAATTTCTGAAACAGATTAACCCTTTGAAGCCAATCATAAAAAAATGGATGAAAATCATACTAACTCTTAACTGAAACTAAAAACTCTTATTTTCTGCCTCTGAAGATATAATTATGCAGTTATATATGATATTACTTAACCAACCTCGTGACAAAGATTTAGGGTTTATGATATAAAAATTAGGGGCATAAACTCGAGGGTCTAAGGCAGGGGTGGGGAAACCCTCGCCCGCGGGCGAAATTTCGCCCACGAGCTAATTTCAATTCGCCCACTTAGGTATTTATTATTTACTCAAAATTATTTATTTACAGCCCAGCAAATAGCTTTTTAAAATACATCTTATATACAGCGTGTCCCAAAGAAATGTATACCCACTTTGTTCGATAATACCAGCTATGAGGATAATAAATATATTACGTTTTATATGTTTTTTAATAAAGAATTTTCTCCTGAATCTAAATATGTAATTACTTTTATTAAAAATTGAAAAACAAAAACGTTACAGATGTTTAAATTATAATTATTATTTTCGAGACTTCATGTGCGATATTTTCTAATATTTTTGCACGTATACGAGATAAGTTTGAAACCGACGGCACTGTGCAAAACTTACAAAAACAACGTTCTGGAAGACGTCGAACATCTTAGATAAAGTGTCATTTAACCATGGAATTTGTAAATTTTTTGAATTAACTAATAATTACAACATTTATGCTTCAATATCAACACTAAACATAAGTATCTCAAAACAGTCGGTTAAAATATTAGAAAATATCGCACATGAAGTCTCGAAAATAATAATTATAATTTAAACATCTGTAACTTTTTTGTTCTTCAATTTTTAATAAAAATAATTACATTTAGATTCAGGAGAAAATTCTTTATTAAAAAACATATAAAAAGTAATATATTTATTATCCTCATAGCTGGTATTATCGAACAAAGTGGGTATACATTTCTTTGGGACACGCTGTATATAAGCTTAAAATTTGCCAGACGCCCGCGGAGGTGTTTATGTTATCGATTTTCGCCCTTGGTACTGAAAAGTTTCCCCACCCCTGGTCTAAGGCTACAGCCTTATTAGCCTAATGGTTAATCCGGCCCTTCTGTGCACACCCCTGTAAACTGAATACAAAAAATTGAAGAGAATGTAAAAATCATAAAAATATATACAGTACAATCAAACTAAAAAATCAATATCGCATTCCACTGTCAGTCTGAATAACTTTTTAGTCCGACCGCACACAGGATCGTCTTGCGGTCGCTGCAGCGTGCGGGGCTCCGATTCTGTCAATGTAGAATCACGCGACTCGAGTCGTCACGACCTAAAGTCGTCAGCCGTGAGTCGCAAGACACTCCTCCTGTGTGCGGCCGGCCTTAGTCTTTGAAAAAGCCCTTCAATGGTGTTTTCACCGAATTTATTTCCGAAATTATAGTCTCGGAAAAAAGTTCGTCTCCAAACAAAATTCTAAAAAGCATAAAAAAATTACTAATTGGTGATATGTTGTGTTTTTCTTTGGATATCTTTTATAATTTTTACTGACACTAATAAATTTAAAAAAAAAACCAATCATTTATACTAATTAATCTTTTTTATGCATTTTACAAATTTTAAACAGGGTGTTCATAAAGTTACGAAGTGAATATGATGAAGTGTACATGCCTATTCACTCGCGTGCCTTTATGAACCACTGTACTTCTAGGCGAACTTTTTTCCCCGAAATTGCCTAACATTTGCCCACTGCCCCGCTCGTTAACGTGATACCCTTTCACCTTTTGGCAAAGTCATTGATATTCTCTTAAATTAACTTAAAAATAACCTAACAACGTGAATTAACCTAACATAACCAGACCTGACTTTACCTAACCTAACCTAACCTAACCGACAGGAGTAGGCTGATGACTTTGACTTGTCCGTTATCTGGCGCATTTCTCTAAGTTAACACCAGACGTATCTCCCTTATTCTTTACTTAAATTCTGCACTTGTAATTTCGAGTTAATATACAAAATACATCGAATCCAGAAATCATATATATCCAGTGGCGGTCCTAGCTTACATGACGCCCTGGGCGAACCTCACCTTCAGCGCCCCCCCCCCCTGTTCGCCAACACACACACATTCGAATCCCCCCAAAATAAAGGACAGACATAACTCTTTCACAAAATAACTTTTTATTGGACTAATTGTTGGAACTTCAGAACCAAAACAAAGACTCAAATTTCTGAATTTTACAAATCCTTCATCACGTAAATAGAATAACTCACTTAAGAGAATGTAATTATGATACTATGAACAGGAAAAATACAAATTAAATTGCACAACTGCCATAAATAAACTAGAGAATCAAATTTCTAAATTGTACAAATGCTCTATCACATAAATAGAATAAGACACTTAAGAGAGGGTAATTATTATGCTACACTTTGAACAAGAAACAAAATAAATTGCACCACAGCACAATGCCATCTAAAGCCTGACTCTTCTTACCTTCCTTGATGCAAAGTCATTGATCTTTTATTATTTATTTTATTTTTTTTTATTTATTTCTTATTTATTTATTCTTATTTTATTTTTTTTGCAGGCGCTCATGCCGCCCCTCCACAAATGCCGCCCTGTGCGGCTGCCCATATGAGGAACCGCCACTGTATATATCATATATCATACTGCCAAATTAAAATGTAGGTCCCCGTTCGTACGAACGCAGGGTGCGGGTGAACTCAAATGAAAAATAAGTTGTCTCGGGAAGTAGACATAGCCACGCAGATTTTGAGGACACTGATTAGAAATATGTCTGTTGAAATGTATATGATCAAGTCATATAATATATATATATATAATATATATATATTATATATATATAATATATATATTATATATATATATATATATATATATATATATATTATATATTATATATATATACAGTTGTGTGAAAAGTATGGGTACCCTACAAAATTCATGAAAATGTTTGAAGTATGATGCATCGAGAAAACTAAATCCTCAGACATACGTATAAATATGTCATATACTTATATAAAAAAGTAGATATAAATAGACTTCATATAAACATAAATAATGAGGTTTGTTTCTTGAGGGTGTATCACAGAAGTTTAGACACCCTTCAGATCAGTAACTCGAAGAACTTACATGTAGTACGTACGAATGCATCGCGGGGGATAGACAGTCAGCATCAGAATTTACTCGTATACACTTCCCATGTGTAAAGTTCAGATTCACAAATATGTATTATAAGTTCTAGAGTTAGGATTGATAGGCACTAAAAAATCAATAATAGGTAGGCAAAAAGGCACTAAAGAAGCCCTAAAAAAGTCGCTTAAATAGGCACTAAAAGCTAAAAAAGGCACTTAATAGGCATTTCTATTTTCCCACTTTTCTCTTATTATTGTTGACTTACAGTAAACCCATTTGCAGTTCTGATGAATATCAGGATTTTTATTGTAAAAAATAAACTAAACATCTCAAAAACCATCAAACATTTTATTTGCATCAAAGTAAAATCCAAACATTTAAACTATCTTCTTACAAAAACTCAACTAAACTATAAATTGAAATGGCAATTGATGATTAAAAATTTTTCAAGGTTCTGTGGCGTAAATTGACATCGCCTGTCACTCAATACATTTTTATATCGAGAAAACGACCTTTCGACATCGCAAGACGTAATTGGTGCGAACTTCAAAAATGCTAATTCGTTTGGCTCAAAATCCAGAACCTCCTGACACTCTCCTTTGAACATTGTTGAAACGTTCACTATGGTTTGCCAACCAGGATTGCGTCTGAGAACATTTTCAAATTTTGCTACCACTTCTTTCCCTACGTTACCAGGAACCTGGCTCAGCTCCTTCCTTAAATTTTGAACTATTTCCACTGCTTCAACAAACGGCAGGCCTCTCTCCTCCAGCTTGGTTATGGTCCCTGGCACCCGTCCGAAATTGGCCATGATGTAGGCCAGGTCTCCTCGAAGGGTTAGACACGATAAGGCCTCCTTCGCTTCTCTTATCACGACTGCCTCATGCTCGTCTAAGTTTTCAACGCCCTGCAACAAAAAACAGAATTAAGATGAAATTTGCTTTGCTGCTTTTGAAATGGCTGTAGAAGAATGTACTAATTAAACTGAATATGTTTCGTACCTTGACAATTTCGCTGATATTTTCAGCATAATACATGGCAGCTTGAAGCCAGGAACCCCATCGAGTCAAAACTGGCTGAGGTGGCAAGGGTGTTTCTGGAAGAGCTGCCTTGAAAGCAGCAATTCGTGAAGGTGCCTTGAGAAAGACCTTCTTCCCGACGATACAAGTGCATTTACGTTCCGAAAATGTCCCCGGATGTTTTCTGCCACCCGATGGAGAGCATGAGTCAGGCAAGTCACATGCACCATTTTCGGATAGAAAACCTTCAGATTTTGCGCTACTTTCAACATATATGCTGCTGCATCCGTGACAAGAAGTAAAAACTTATCATCATTGTTCTCACTTGGCCACAGAACTCCTGCAATTAAAAAAATGAATAAATAAGTTTATATGCGCACAAAATTAACAACTTCAAATGTAATTGTCTCTCATTTTAAATGCATATGAATAACATTCATCGACACTTACGGAGAGCATCCAGCACAACTCGAGCTACTGTGGCATTATTAGTTGCCTCGAGTGGTCTCGAGAGGACCAGGTGTGGTTTTCCTGGGCCAGAGCAGTCGAGCTTACCCACCACCACATTGGCAACTTGACGTCCACAGGTGTCTGTCGTCTCGTCAACTGACACCCAGAAGTTGGCATAATTGACGTCTTATCTGATCTCTTCAATAACCTAGAAATTTCATGTAGTATTTAAGTTAATAAATACACACAATGTGCATAACTTGATAAAGAGTGATATCAACAGAACGCTCGTTTAGCCATTCTTTTACATTTGACATAATCAAAATTTAATATAGTAAAATGACAAAAATTAAAGAAATGAAGTGAAATAAAACTCAAAATTTAAACAAAATAAATTAAAATATTAAATTATTTTAAATCAATGTGAAATGAATTTAAACCTGTAAAATGAAAATTAAAATGAAGTAAATTAAATCAACATATTTAAACTTACAGATTCATATTTTGGATGGAGGTAGTTTCTCCTCAAAGTAGATTCATCGGGAATTTTCATTTTCGTGTACTTTGCTAAAAATTCTTTGTATGCCACATTTTGCAGCTTGTTAAAAGGTATGTTTGCCGACACCATTGAAGCACACAAATCAGCATGGAACTGCTGCTGCAACTTATCCGACTCTGTGGGACTTGGAAAGAAGGGCTGGCATGTTGCAGTTTTCTTCTTAGAGTTCATCAAATGCATAGCAGTATTTTTGTGTTGGTCCAAATGGCATTTTTTCTCGCATTTTACCTGCAAAGATGACAAGTATTACTGAAGACCAAACTTAATTACTGCGCCATGCATTAAAATAAATGAAATTAACAACAAACAGAAAGCTATTATTCTCTATTCATTATAAGAACCCAACTTAACTTAATAATTTCTTTAGATACCAATCTTTTTTTTTTTTTTAGAAACTACAGAAAACGACAATTTTTAGGGGAACTAAATTATAAAATGCATTAGTCGAACGTCGAAGTTGGTTGTTCGGTTAATTAAATTAATATTAAATTAATATTAAAATAATTTAAAACTTTGTTTTTCACCACTCTTTACCAATTTATCTTTAGGATGCTATTAAATTCGGAAAAGCTCACATTATCACTCATTGTTGGAGCGTCAAATTCCCTCGCATGCATTTGTTTACATCGAGTGGGTTTGTTATTTTGGATAGAGAATAAAAAATGTTGCAACGTACCTTTTGAAACAAGGTTCGCAGAAAATAACTCTACCATCCGTAGTGAAGTTTGGGTCCTTCTTGATCCACTGCCTGAACAGAACACTTTTGGCTGTCTTGTCCTTAGGCATTTTTTCTCACTTATAAAAAAAGCCGTAAGCACAAACGTGAGATTTTATTTAGCAAAAGCACTTGAACAAAGACACCACGTTGCACGCACCAAACAAAATGATCGAGGCCGAACGCGTCACAATGACGTATTGTGATCTGATTGGCTGTATTTGGCTGACGTATTGTGATCTGATTGGCTGTGCTGGTTGCCTCAGGACTAGCAGCGGGTTTACCATCCCCTGCCCTATTTAGGTCCACAAGTTTAAAAAAAATGCGAGTTATTTTGCTTTACTTAGTACAATAAAATTTAAAAAGGCATATATAGGCACGTATTTTAAAATTAGGCACTAACCATCAAAATAGGCGTTTATAGGCACTATAACATTCAATTATATACATCCCACAGTCCCGAAATGGATTTCTCTAAAAGAAGCCTATGAATCTATAAACGGGAATAAAAAAGGCAAAAAGGGCAAAATCCGGTCTCTTATAACATATAATTAGGTTAGGTACCTTTCCTATTTAGGCATGAAATCGTATATCGATTTTGTAATCCACTGTCAAATCAACTATTTATTGGCTCTTCAAAAGCTTTTGGAAGGCCTGAAAGAAGAGCGTCGACACGCGCGAGTCTGGAGAAAATTACAAGAAACTCCAAACGTCGCTACTATCTGGAACGTCATAAAGAAATGAAAGCAGTTTGGTACTGCTATCAGAACGCCACCAAATATCTTCCCCAGAGACGCGAGGAAGATTGTCAGAGATGTCGATGACAATCCCCAACTTGCTACCAAGGTTCTTCCAAATACAATTTCATAAAAAAAAAGTTCGCCAAGGGAAGGTACAGTTTGCAAAAAAGCCTAAAAATTATTCATGAAATAACTCATTTTTTAAATTTTCGGAGTGTTGCCAAACTGAAGAAAATATTAAAATAGAAGCAGAATATTAGCAATTAGTAATTTTTTATGTCCTTTAGAAATGTCATGTTTTGTAGGCGAACTTTTTCCCAGAAATGTACTCAATGCAATTCTCAACGGTACAGAGAACATCATAAGAAAGAAATGACTACACGAGAGTTATAAGGAACCGGTTATTTCTGCTTCCTCAAAGAGAAAAAAAGGTTGCGCGTCTCACGAATGCCAAAGAGCATCTCAATGATTCTCAAACGTCTCGGAACAAGATTTTCGGCTCTGATGAGGTGAAAATCGAACTTTTCGTCATAATCAGAAAGAGTTTTGTTTGGAAGAAAAAGAACAAGAAATTTAATGAAAATATCATCATCCCGACAGTGAAGCACGATAGCTGCTTGTTCGTGCTTTGACTCCAAGTTGTCATCCGCAAGTACGAGCAATTTTGTTCGAATTGATTAAAGAATAAATTCAGCAAAGTATCGGTAGAATTTAGATGAAAACCTTCCGTTTGAGGTGAGGAAGTGAAAGATTGGGTGTAGACGAATATTCCAATAAGATAATGATCCGAAGCATACATCCAAAAATATGGTTTAGGGGTTGGGACAAAAGAAAAAGTTTTGGAATGGCCTTCACGCGCACTTCACAGTTCTCAAACCGACCGGACCGACCAGTCATCGAGCACTTTCTGAAATTTCTGAAGCGATGGTCTACGCAAAAAATAGTCTCGAAAAATAATCATCATCCGTTTATGCGTTTGTTATTGATTTCCTCTTTACTCATTATTTTTTAGAAATATATGACAACAGCTTCATACATATTTTTGAGCATTCATACTTTCCCGAAGGCATCAGAAATCAAACATTTTCAAGAATTTAGTTAGAGAGTTAACAAAAGTAAATAGATACCTTCGGTTTCTCCATAGTTTTTGATTTGATAATAAAAGTGAGTAAATATTAATAGATTTATTGAATAAATATATTTAGAATCGTTTTGCTTTCTCCTTTCCATTATGTGAAAGTGACACGCATTCTGGCATTTCATTGATGAACTTTACCATTTGTTCTTGAGAACAATCATCCTGGTATCTATTTACTTTTGTCCACCCTCTGTAGATAGATAGATAGATAGATAGATAGATAAGCATTATACAAAAGCACAGTCTTACACACAAATTCCTAACCGTTGTAAAGAAATGCGACTGTACATTATAAAAATCAAACTAATTCTACAAATCTGATCCACTGAAATTTAAAAACCATTTCTAAATTCTAACGCCTATTTTTCATTTTCATTCATTTTGAAATACATTTTTTTTTTAATTAAAGTTAAATGGGATCTAAAAACGTTTGAAAAAGGGGTAAAAAGAAAATTCTTTTTCTTCTTCTTCTTCTTTCATAGACTCGGTTCTTCAATGGCATACATCTTGTTAGGGGTTATGATAAGTTCTTTTCATCTGGGAACGATTTTTTTTCTTTTTAATTTAAATTTAAGGGGTTCATTATTACTTTTTTTCATATATATATTAAAAAAAAAACTCTGAATGCTGACGAAAGGCGTTTGTCGTTAAGTTTATCGCAAAAAAAAATTTTTTTTTGACGCCAAATTTTTGCGCCTAAAAATTATTTTTTTCGCTCCCTAATTATCATATTTTCATACCATATCTACAGTACATACTCAGTTATATGTGATTGAGGGGCGATCCATGATCACGGATAACCCATTTCACGATTAACTCTGTATATCTCGCTGGTGGGTGGGTGGTGCAGCTACTGCTGCTGCCTACCACCACTGACTGGCTTCCCATCTCGCGCGCCACCACACACAGTATTATTTTATTACAGTATAATATACATTTAAGTAGTTTGTACTCACTACAAGCACTGGTGTATACTCTATGGAGCGCCGATAAACAGTGACTAAGGCGCAGTGTGGTGGGCTGGCGGAGGTGAGCCGCGGATGTAAACACCGTGCTAAATCACTTAACTCGGTGTCAAGATTACGGATGAGTGTACAATGGTCTCAATTATTAAATCACGGTTAACTCCATTCAAGGTTGAGTGAATCACGGATAACCGCGTGATTACTGTATATATTATACAGTACTGATAAATGCATTTTAAAGCAATAATAAGTAAATATCAGTAAGAGATTAAATATTATTATTAATAATAACAAGACTAATAACAAGAATAATAATAATAATAATAAAAATTATTTTGAAAAAAATTCTTCCTCAGCTCGTAGAATCGCGCCCTTTCATTTTCGCGCCAAATTGCGATCAGAGAGTGTGAAAAAGCTTCGGTCTCTCCTCATAAAAACATCTTAAAAAGGACCAAAATTGGAGAATTCATGAATTGAAATGCAAAAATTAAGCGTCAAATACTTTCCCGCGAAGGCTTTTGAACCAGCCAAAACCCCGGATTGGATATGACACCAAAATTAAGGGACGAAATGGGCCAAGTTTCGCTTCATTTCTTAACCCCTGAAAATTTCATACTTTTTTTTTTACCTTCTTTTTACTTCAAGTTTTCCTTTTTTCTTTTGATTTGGGGGAGGTTGAGGGGAAAAGGGGGGTGAGTGAGTGAGGGGAGAGAGTGGGGGGGGGGAAGGAAAGATTAAAAAAATAATAAAAATATTTCGTTCGCATATGGTCGTTATCTTTACTCTTACTGCAGGATTTCAAAAAATAGCGTTCGATATTTCTTTTTTTTTTCTTTTTCTACCAACATAAAGCTTATTTTAAACTATTAAATGTTATGGAAGATCTTCCATAAAGGGCGAAACGTAGAGAATTAATGAACTAAAAATGGCGGAATAGCTGTTCATGGATGTAGGTGGCAGGAGCCATTCGTTCGAATGAAATTTAATTAGGAAAAGAGAAGAGGAAGGAAAAATGGAGATGACATCGTCCACCCCCCCTTCCCCCCTTACACGTTGAATGCCCCCCTTCCAGTAGTCCCCCACCTCGCACTCGCTTCCATAGTGACGTCACGAAAGGCATTTCGAGGTTTAATTGTTGTGATTCTTTGAGGCCAAATTGAGAGGGAAAAAGTTCGGGAGAGAAAGACACTTAAAAACACACACACCTGAAAGACGCCGTGTGATCGTATTTTTATTGCACGGGGATCTACACATGTGTGTGTGTGTGTGTGTGTATCTTTTTATTTTAGGGCCTGATACATTTCCTTTGGTATATAACATGTAAACAAATACATATACATAATGGCGCACATGTACAGACACGCGAATAAAAATCTTATACATATACCGGAATTAATGGGATATGTCGTGTCGTGTCGTAGCCAATGTCATTACACCGCTTCCCGTTGACCATCGAAGTTAAGCGACATTGGGTCTGGGTTGTAGTTGGATAGGAGACCTTCCTACGTATCCAGGTGAAGTAGCGACTCGTAAGTGGTTCGGATCCCACGTAAAGCTGTAGGCCCCCCTCTGTCATATGACCTTACACGTTGCAAAGGAGGTTTAACAACCCCTAACATTACATTTTTGGTGCAACCGTGACGATTTAGAGTAACCATGGATTTGTTTGGTTGGTTGTTCCGACAGAGTACTTCGCGTCATTGAGTGAACAGGAACAAAATCCGTTTCTTGTTCTTGCTATACTGTCGTTTGTACTAATGAAAAAGTACTAATGTAACAAAGTTGTACTACTGTAAAGGTTGTACTACTCCCCGAAATAACCGACCCGAAGAAAGATCCTAATTATCCCCTGGGGATAGTGGGGAGAAGGGAGAAAAGGGGGAAGGGAGATGAACCACAAAGTCTAAAATTTGCCTTAAGCGTTTGGAAGTAATTAATTAGAAGTTCAATTCATCTTTCTCGACCAGTGTCCTCCTCTCATTTATTGTTTGGTTTACCAGGCACTGTACACACACACACACACACACAATATTTGTCATATCGATAATGCTGATTTAAGATTAATACATACTTTAACTATTAATAATATATATTTATTTATTTATTTATTTATGTATTATTAATGAATAATTATCAGTTTCATTTTTAATAAGAGCCCAGTAAAGCCTAAAGCTTAAGGGCCAAATTAAATAAAATAAATAGTCCAGCTTCACAATTATTTGTCATTGTAAATTGTAAAACCAATCTATTTATTTTATTATAAATAAAGGTTATTAAAAAACACCAACAAATATCTCACACCACAACATTATCGAGGTATCCACTAATATGGCTAGATCACTAAAAGAAAATACTCAGACTGAAGAAAGAAGCAAATTTGAGATTTTTAATTTAAACTCAAAGACTATAAATTGGGAAGAAATTAGATCCCATATGGCACAAATAGAGTGGAAAACAGTTTTAGAGGGATAAAACAACCGAAGACATGCTAATAACCTTGGAAAAACAGACGCTGGGAATCTTAGAAAAATATATTCCGTAAGTACAACCAAAAGGAAAGAGGAACTATTTTGAGAGGCAAAAGCGAACACTATTCCGCAAGAGAAGGAGAGTAATCACAAAGTTAATTAATTGCATAGACAACAACACCAAAACGTGATACAACTAAAATTGGAAAGTATCAACAGGGAAATACAAGCCCTAATTAAGGGCCATTCAGGGAGAGAAGAGGAAAATACGCGAAAACAATTAACGATAACCCAAAATACTTTCATGAAAAGAAAAACAATAATGAACTAACCGATGATTTAAAATATCTGAAATATTGAGAGCTCAATATGAATCAGCTTTCAGTACTCCAAATAGAAACAAAGCAGTACTTGACAGAAATACCTTTTATGTAGAGGAATTAAATGGAGAAAGTATAACTGATTTTGAATTTAATGCAGAAGATACAGCGAAAGGTATAGGAGAAATGAAACACATTCAGCTGCAGGCCAGGACAAATGGAATGCCTTGGTGATTAAAAACGAAGAAGGAAATAGCTACACCCCTTTATTGGATATGAAGAAGATCCCTTGACACAGGAGAAATACCGAACATAGAAAAAATGAGCGAACATTGTTCCTATATGTAAAAGGGGGAATAGGTCTCAAGTAAAGAACTATAGACCGGTGGTCACTGACATTAAATCTCACCAAAATATTTGCAAGAACAGTCAGAAAATACATGACAGTTTGGAGACACAGGAAAGGTTCAATGAGAACCAGCACGGATTCCTATCAAGATGATCTTCCCTTTTACAACCAACAGAGCACTGTAACAATATCATAGATGCACCTGAGAGAGAACTACGATGTAATATACACGGATTTTGCTAAAACATTCGATAAGCGTGATCATGACATAAAGCACATAAAATAACACGTAGGAATAACAGGCAAAGTGGGGAAATGGATCTACAACTTCCTCAGGTAACGGCAGCAAGTCGTAAAAATCCAAAGTATATCATCAGAATCGGAAGTACGCGACTGAAGTGCACAAGGAACAGGATACGCAAAACTTTAAACCCAGAATCAGATAGAGATAAACAAAGCAAAGAGAGTTACGGAACAGCTACTGAGAACCTTTAAAAGAAGGGACAAGAAGGTTATGATTCTCCTGAAAACAGTGATTATACCAAAACTCGAATACTGCTCATTCTTGATGTCCCCATACAAAAAAGAAATTAATAAATTAGTAGTAGTCCAGAGGAATTTCACAACCAAGATTAATGGCTGCAAAGAGTTCAACTACTGAGAAAGACTTCGTAAATTAAATCTGTATTCGCCTGAAAGAAGAGAAATGCACCATAATTTTCATACGGAAAATTATTGAAAAACTAGTACCTAACCAAGAACTAAACCCAATTAACATCCAAACAACACTGAAAAATAGGAAAGGTAGGCTGTGCAGTGTTCCCAAACTAAAGGTCCGACAAAGGACACCCTCAACATTGAAGGAAAATAGTTTGGTTGTCAGAGGACCAAAACTTTTTAACCAGCTTCCAAAGCACTTTAGGAACGTCACAGAGGTCAACGTTGAGATTGTTAAAAGAAGACTCGATGCCTGGCTGAGGACGGTACCAGATGAACAGGGTATGCCTGGCTATGTGCGATGGAGATAGCAAGAAAACAACTCGCTCCTCCATCAAGCTAAGCCTAGAGGTGGGGCCATCAGCTTGACCTTTGTGTAAAGAGAGACCGACGCACGGAATTTTTATTAGATTAATATATATATATATATATATATATATATATATATATATATATATATACAGGGTGGGGCACGGGAACCAAGTGTTTTGGAATAATCAGGAAAATGATATTTATTTTTGTAAAGAAAATATATTGGTAGAACAACATTCGTAAGAACATAGCATTTCATGTCATAATAATCATGTACCGAAAATTATATCTGGCATATGATGTCCTTGGCCGTCGACGCATTGTTGAAGGCGTTTACGAAAATTGGCCTCCACTCTTCCCAGGTCTCTGTTGATTTGGATGATTTGTTGACGGATCGCTTCCTTCAATGCATCTAATGTACGGGGCTTGTCCTCGTAGACACGTGACTTGAGGTACCCCCATAGAAAGAAGTCACATGTGGACAAGTCAGGGGACCGAGGGGGCCATGCAATGTCACCAAATCTCGAAATGAGATGGTTGGGAAACAGGGGGCGAAGAACAGCCATTGACGCTCTGGCGGTGTGTGGCGTGGCCCCATCTTGCTGAAACCACAAATGTCGACGAGCAATACGCCTTCTTCGTAACTCAGGGATGAAAAAGGTGTTCACCATCTCAATGTAACGCCCAGATGTTATGGTAACGGTAACCCCATTTTGTTCGAAGAAATAGGGACCGATGACGCCAAACTTTCCCACCGCGCACCAAACTGTAACCTTAGGGCTATGCAGCGGTTTTTCATGGAGTTGTCGCGGATTTTCAGCAGCCCAATACCGACAGTTTTGATTGTTGACGGCCCCATTAAGGTGGAAATGGGCTTCATCACTCATTACCACCATCATGTTTTCATTCTGCTCATAAAGTGCAAGCATTTCCTGTGCAAAATTCAGTCGTTGGGGGCAATCGTTTACATTCAATTCCTGCACCATCGCTAACTTGTATGGGTGAAAATGTAATTCTTCATGCAAAATCCGTCTAACAGTACGATTGCTGATTCCGAGTGCAGCTGAATGTCTCCGAGCAGAGCGGCCTGGGCTTTGCAACATCGCTTGTCTGACCCTTTCAACGTTCTCTGGAGTACGCACAGTGCGTTGCGGCCCCTTCGGTTTTGTTTTCATTATTGAGCCTCCTGTTCGAAGATTGTTAACCCAACGTAAGATTGTGTCACGAGCGTGAACAGAGTCATTTCGATGAATGTTGAATCTGCGGCGAAACGCACGCTGAACTGCTGTCACTGACTCGCCACTCCTAACAAAATGATCATACGCGAACATGCGGTGTTCTAACGTCCACTGCTCCATGATGGCACCTGAAAGATAAAGGTGAGTGTTAGTTAAAGTTAAATGCTATGAACCCAGGAATGGAATGCTACCTACCGCACGCCCCTCCCATTCCTAATGGCCGATTACTAGCTATTCAAAAAACACTTGATTCCCGTGCCCCACCCTGTATATACTGTATATATATTAGTGAAAAACATACAAACCTGTATTTAAAGCATAGGATATACCACCTAATCGTAATTCTCTCTCTCTCTCTCTCTCTCTCTCTCTCGAACGCTTTCCACTCGTGTAGAAAGACTTACTATTCACGACCGAAGACAACCTCGTCACTGGCCTCACCGTTGACGAATCGTTGGGCGGGAGTGATCACGGTCTGATTAGGTTCTGTGTTCGCGTCCCTCGGGTGAAGCGTAGTAACTCGCGAGGCAGTAAGCTCGATCTACGGTGGGCGGACTTTGTTGGCCTCCGGAATAGCATAGGTGAGATGGGGGGTAGAGGTTGGCGGCGATGTTGAGGGAATGTGGAGTGCATTCCGAGACCAGTTTATGGTGCTGCAGTCTGCTGCCATACCCTCAAAACCGGTCAACCCTGCTTCAACGCAGCCTAAGTGGTTCAGTCGGGACATCGCTTCGGCTATCCGAAATAGGAAAGTTGCGTATAGGAGGGCGAAGGCCAATCGTTCCCACGAGAATACCGAGGCGTATGTCCTCCTGTGCAGGGAAGTGAAGGCGAAGGTTAAGCTAGCCAAACGTAACGAAGAACTCCGGGTGGCAAGCCTCTGCAAGGCAAACCCCAAGTAATTCTTCAGTTATGTTAATATTAGAAAGCCCATTACTTTGCGGGCGGGAGTGTTCACCAGGGAGGACACCCGCGTCATCCCCGAGCCAGGCATCAGGCACGACGGTGCTCGCCTGGATAGTGTTCAGTGTACCGCGACAGACGTTGCCGATAGAATAGACAAACTGAACGCGTTTAAGGCTGGTGAGCCAGACCAGTTCCTCCCCAGAGTCTTGCTGGAAGTGCGCGACCAGGTGGCTCCCCACCTGGCTACAGTCTTTAACAAATCGTTGGAGACGGGCCAGGTGCCTGGTGACTGGAGGGAAGCCAACGTGACCCCTATCTTTAAGAAAGGGGATTACGGAAGTCCAGGGAACTATCGTCCCATTAGTCTCACTTCGGTCGTAGATAAATTATTAGAAGGGATAATAGCGGATAGGATCGTTGGCCATTTGAATTCCTTCAAGCTGCTTGAGGATTCCCAACATGGGTTTAGGCGGCATAGGTCGTGTCTCACCAACCTGCTTGAGTTTTTTCACGTCATGTGGAGTGAGTATGATAAGAGTAGGGCGATTGATATACTTTATCTCGACTTTCAGAAAGCCTTTGATAAGGTACCTCACCGCCGGCTAATGGCCAAAGTAAGCGCGCTGGGTATCGATGAGGAAGTAGGTAGCTGGGCTGGAAAGTGGCTAAAGAATAGGCTGCAGAGTGTTGTAATTAAAGGGGCTACCTCGGGTTGGGCTTCGGTCACAAGCGGGGTTCCTCAGGGTTCCGTTTTGGGGCAACTGTTGTTTATCATTTATATAAATGATATCGACGCTGGCATAGTCAGTAGGATCGCCAAATTCGCTGATGACACTAAGCTTGGGGCCAATGTTGGGACGCCCGAAGGGATCGAGCAACTGCGTGCGGACCTAGGTAGGATAGGAGAGTGGTCCGAAAAATGGTAAATGCTGTTTAACTTTGGTAAATGCAAGGTCATGCACATTGGCTACGCCAATCCCAAGTCGGACTACTCCATGTTGGGGAGTAATATCGAAGCCACTGACTTGGAAAAGGACTTGGGTGTGCTAATTAGCAGCGACCTTAAGTGTACCAAACAGTGCGGAGAGGTGGAAAAGAAAGCCAAGAAGCTGTTGGGTTATATCAGGAGACAATTTCAATTTCGGAACAAGGAGATTATGCTCTTTCTGTACAATTCCCTGGTTCGGCCGCACCTGGAGTTCGCTATGCAGTTCTGGTCGCCCACCCTCAGGAAAAATATTGAGAGGCTGGAGCGAGTGCAGGCGAGGGCCACAAAGTTAATCCCTTCTGTTAGGTATATAGGCTACAATCGACGCTTACACACCCTGAATTCGTTTTCGATGGAAACTCGGAGACTGCGCGGTCAACTCAGCGAGGTTTTCAAGCTCTTACACGGGCTCGACAATGTCGATTTTAAAAGTATGTTTATTATGATAACTCAACTCGCAACAATGGTTGGAAGTTGGATTTGAAACGGTTTAGCACTAGTGTGTGTGTGTGGGAATTACTTTACGTATAAGATCTGTGACACGTGAAACAGGCTACCTTTAGAAGTTGTGAACAGTTCCTCTGTGGATCAGCTCAAGAAAAGGTTAAACCGAATCTTGCACACTATTTGAGGATGTGTGTAGTACCTCCTCTGTATGGGCCGCAAGGCCTTTTGAGGTACTTCTTGTCCTTGTAACTCCTTGTAACTCACTCTCTCTCTCTCTCTCATATTTTTGTCTTTGGAGGGCTCATAGAGCAGACAGGTGTTATGGAATTTGCTGTAAAAAAAAAGAAGCTAAAATATAACTTAAGAATACAACTTTAAACTGGAAGAATGTCATAAAATATTGTGGGCATAAGAATAAGATTAATAAGAGGAATAATAATAAGATAAAGAACTGGACAGATACTGAGAACCTTTAAAAGAAGGGACAAGGATATAACGATTCCCTTGTTGACAATACTGATCATACAAAAACTGGAATATTGTTCAATCTCAACATCCCATTAAAAAGAAGACCTCAGTCAATTAAAAGGGATTTGGAGAAACTTCACAACCAGGATCAGTGGATGTAAAAAAACTAAATTACTGAGAAAGATTACGTATATTAAAGCTATACTCGTTGTAAAGAAGAAGAGGAAAGAGGTACACCATAATTTACACGTGAATAATAGAGAAACTAGTTCCTAATCTGAAAGTGAACCTTATTATAACCATTCAAATAATGGAAAACAGGAAAGGTAGAAGAAGGTGGAGGATTTCCGAAATAAAGTCTAGAAAATAAACATCCTCAATTCTGATGGAAAAAACCTTGTCGTCAGAGGGGCAAAACTATTTAACTAGTTACCTGGCTATGCAGGCACGTGCACAGGGGGGGGGGCTTGGGGTGCTTGAGCCCCTGCCCTTTTTCTTCTTCATATCAAAAGTGCCCTTTTAGTCAAAATTCATAAATATATTGATTCGACAAATTTGAATTAATTAGTTATATTTTTATTTAGTTACTGCTACTTCAACAGATTTTCAAAACTGGAATTACTTTGATCTATGATTTTTTTATTAGAATAATAAACTTAACATACCGTTACTATTATTTTGTCAATCAGGGGTCAATGAGGGGTCATGGCTATGATGGAGCTGCTAACATGAGTGGATCGTACAAGGGGCTTCAGTCAAGGATTCTTCTCCACAATGAAAAAGCGTTATATGTTCACTGCCATGCACACTGCTTGAACCTTGTGCTTGTAGAAAGTGCAAAATCAAGCCGCTATTTTGCCTCATTCTTTAATATAGTAGAAAAGTTATACAGTTTCATTTCAATGTCAAGTAAGTGGCATGCTTTATTCATACAAACTCAACTCTCCATCTACCCTGGGTCCCGTGCTCAAGAACTGAAAAGGCTCTCTGACGCAAGATGGGCCTGCAGAGAATCCGCTCTGAGAACCTTAAAGAAGGTGTTTAAGGCTCTGGTACAATTTCTGATCAAAGATATGTGAAAGTAGTCCACCAGATCCAGCAAGTGAAGATGCAGAAATACTGTTACATAGCATCAACTTTGAGTTTCTTCTTTGCCTGGAAATTGCAACACCAGTATTCATGGAGACAGCTACTGCATCAAATGTTCTTCAACAGCAAGACCTTGATTTACAAGCTGCATTTACAATCACTGATGGTGTGCTGAAGAGACTTAATGAGCTGAGGACTGAAGAAGAATTTAAGGTAATATATCAGAATGTAACTCAACAAGCACAAGATGGAGGTATTGAGGTTTCAGAGGAAATTCCTGGTCAGAGCAGACCGAGAAAAGTGCCAGCGAGGTTTAAGTATAGCTCTATGTCTGCAACAACAGATCAACCTTCACAGAGTTTGGAGGAGTTCTATCGTGTGAAAGTATATTACACATTTCTGGATACACTTGTTCAAGAAATTAGGAGGAGATTTAAAGGAAAGGATGAAGATAAGACAGGAAAAATCCTAAAGTCGCTCCATAGCCTAATTGTGCCACTAAACTGGAAGACAGGTGGAGAATTGGCAACAAGTAGTAAAGTTCAAGGTCTAAATACTCTCTGCAAGTTCTATGGCTTTGAAGAAGAGGAAGACAAACTTTTGACAGAATTGAGGATATTTCACTCAGCCTACTCACTGCCAAAAAATGATCTGAGATCCACCCTCAATTGTTTCAAGGAAAACGATGCCCATTTTGCCTTCCCAATTATGTATGAGTTGCTTAAAATTTATGCAACACTTCCAGTAACAACAGCAACTGTGGAGCACTCCTATTTCAATATCTTCATATCTTTTGAAAATCTTGCAATAAAAACATGCCTTTTTACAACAAATTTTCATTTATTTTTTTTAATCAGCTTTATATACAAAAATAATGCATTGAATTTAATGGAATTTAAGAATATTTACCACATACAATTTTATAATTTTTCTTTGTGTGTGTATACATATATATAGCCTATATGGCATTGCGGATTTCATTTTTAAAAATGTTAGGGGAGTGCCCTTTTTTCAACTGAGCCCCTGCCCTTCTGAAAGTCTGTGCACGTCACTGTGGCTGTGTGTGTGTGTGAGAGAGAGAGAGAGAGAGAGAGGTTCAAGAAACCAACTATCTGTTTTACCAAGTCCCTTCTAGAGGTAGGGCCACGACCTTAACCTTCGTACGATAAGGGATAGGCTTGCAAAATTCCCAATGGGTAAGCATACTAAAATTATAATACTGTAACATAACAGAAATTGTAATATTATATATTTATTTGATAAAATAAATTTGTGAGTACAAATAAATAAAAAAATTAATATTTTCACAATGACTTTAATGACGTCACAACGATTTAAGTTCACTGTTTAATTTTCAGCCGTTAATTCGTTTAAATATCTGAAATTAATACATCTTATTCATGATTTATATATCATTAATCATAACTACTAACGAAGCTGTTTTGTCATTAATTAACCTGGGATCCCAGTAAAGCCAAAAGCTTAAGACCCAAATTAAATTAAATAAATAGTTCATTTGCACAATTATTTATGTTAAAATTATTGTAACAACAAAAAATTAAAAAAAGATTTATTTTATAATTATAATAAAGAATTAGTCATGATAATAATAATTAAAATTTAGGGAACCCGGGCAAAGTGTGCGGTTTACAAAATAATTATTAAAATACAGCTTCGCAATTTTTTAAATAAATAATAAAAATAATTAAACATAACCGAGATTTATAAATAAATGAATAATAATATAAGAGGCACATTATTCTTCAGGGGTGACTAAAATAAACGGAAAATACATTATGAAATTATTTTGTAATTCATATACGAATTACTTAGCCCAGTCGCACACGGGATCGTCTCGCGATTCACGACTGACGACTCGGGTCGTGAAGATTCGAGTCGCGCGTGATTTTACATTGACAGAATGAGAGCCCCGCACACTACAGCGACCCAAGTCGTAAGTCGTGAGTCGCAAGACGATCCCGTGCTCGGCCAGCCTTACGGGTATAAGTATGGTTCACGGAAAACTTCTTAATTATCCTTTAATTGAGAAACATTTTTCACGTCAGTTTGAAGGACATTTTGATGTAATTTTAAAGGTCATTTTCTTCATTTTTCTTTCCAGTGTATTTCATTTCGACAAACAAATCGATGTTTTGGGATGAAAACTAATGTAACTTGAGCGATAATTACGCTCTTTTTTTTCTTTTTCTCTTGCGGGAATAGGGGACGTTATATCTTTTGACGAAACAACAGTGGATTTTTAGATCAATCGCATGAAGTGTTTAAAATGTACACTCTAAATTAATGTTTTTAATAATAAATAAATAAATAAACATATATATATATATATATATATATATATATATATATATATATTCCTGGATGGAATGATTTTATTGCCCCCCCTGAAGAGGGAATCGAAAGACGCCTATGATTTGTGGTGCTTTCATGGTAGACCCAGATTAGGACCAGTATACATTAATATGTGTAGAAGTCGGGGTCAGTATAAAGCGGCCATAAGGCGATGTAAACAGGAAGAAGAGTCTATTCGAGCATCAAAAGCCTGTGAAGCTCGCATAAATAACGATAACAACAAATTTTGGAAATTTGTTAAGAATCAAACGGGTGTCAAAAGTGTCCTCCCTCCGACAATCGATGGGGTGTCGGGGGAGGATGAAATTGCAAAGCTGTGGAAAACCACTACTCTAACATTCTTAACAGTGTGAGTAGGGATAATCTTAAGATAGATTGCAGCGAAACGATTGTGGGAGGGACAAGGGAAAATACTTTGATATCATTTTCTGAAGTAAAGAGGTTAATTAAAGAGTTAAAGACTGGTTCTGCGTCAGGGGTAGATGACTTATCGAATGAGCACTTAAAATATGCAAATGACGTAGTATGTCTGCATATATCATTGCTCCTATCAGCCATGCTTGCTCATAGCTATATCCCTGCAGAGTTCATGAGGATATATATCTTGCCCCTGGTCAAAAATAAATATGGAGACATTCTGTCCAGCAATAATTACAGGCCTATTGCTGTCGCTTCCTGCTTCTCGAAACTACTAGAAAAACTCTTGTTACTCCGATTAAATGATTTCCTATGGGCATCTCCTAATCAGTTTGGCTTTAAAAGGTCCCACTCAACTGATCTGTGTATCTATGTACTTAAAGAAACGATATCTAAATATTGACTGTAATTCAACTATTTATAGCTGTTTCCTTGATATAAGTAAGGCATATGATAGGGTGAACCACAATATTTTATTTGCAAAACTAGAAGACAGGAAGGTTCCCATGTAGGGCCTACATATTAAATTTATTGAAATTTTGGTATTCCCACCAATCTTTCACTGTTAGGTGGGGCAATGTACTATCCGAGTGTTTTAGCTCCTCTTGCGGGGTGAGACAAGGCTCCTTGCTCTCCCCTATGCTGTTTAATGTGTATATTGACGGATTAATGCTTCACTTAATGAGGTAACAGTGGGATGTTGTATAGATAACACAAGGATAAATAACTTAGTTTATGCCGATGATATGGTGTTAATAAGTCCCTCTTAAAGGTCTGGATCGGCTACTGAACGTCTGCGAAGTATATTCGCAGAAACATATTCTTTTTAATGTTACAAAAACTAAGGTTATGCAATTTCATCGTAAAAGCTGTAATCAGCCAGCTGATATAAGGTTTAAAATGAATGGTGAAGTAATTGAGGAAGTACAAGAGTTTAAGTATTTGGGTCAAACTATTACCAGCTCCTTGAGTGATGACTCGGATATAAGAAAACAATCTCGAAGCCTGTGTGCTAAAGCGAATATGACCATAAGGAACTTTCGATTCTGTACAAGTGAAGCTAAAGACACACTCTTTCGTACTTTCTGCAGTAATATATACGGACAGCAACTCTGGGTGAATTATAAAAAAGGTTCTGGCAGAACCCTAAATTTGCTGTACAACAGGTCTTTTAGACTCTTACATAAATTACCCCCGAGATGCTCAGCTTCGCAAATGTTTGCTACCCGCAATGTCCCGAGCTTCCCGGAGGTAACAAGACGTGCTCAATACAGTCTAATGCAAGGAATTAAAAAATCAACAAACCCGATCATCCAAGCTATCCATGAGTCCTGCCATTTATCCTCTAAGCTATGGACTTCTTGGTACGAAAACGTCTGTCTGTAGCTCCACTTAACTTCGACAGTGCAGTATTATTTCTAATCAATTGTATATTTTTCTATCCTTAGTATATGAACTGTCATTGTATTAATAATATTTGTCATATGGACTATAGTCTGCCAATAAACCTTTTCATTTTCATTTCATATATCCAAGTAGCGTCAAAAGTAAGTCAGCTTTTTACCAGTTAGGTCGGACTTTGTAAATAAGCCGGATTTTCCTGTATGACCTACTTTCTTGATGTAGGTTTGTGATAGGTTGGGCTAGGTTAACTCCGTTTGACCTAACCTAACCTACAACAAATCAGAGGGTGTATAAAGTCTGAGGAAACAAAGGACGACTTATTTGACTTCGAGTTTTTTGAAATGAAATCCTAACGTGGGTGAAATTAAAAAAATAAATAAATAATTGTATACAGTAAAAAAAAGCTTTCTCTAGGTTTTATTGTAGAAACCCCCCACCCGCCCACCCTCCTTCTCGTACTTTAACACGAGCGAAAGCGATTAAAATTTTGAAAATATAAAATATATAACTTGTTCACGGGTCACGGACGAAAATTTAGGTATATGTTCGACCAACTTTGGCATTTATGACATATATATTCCTAAATGGCCAAATTCCTCCAACATATTTTTTAATCACTTTCGTTTGCATTAAGGTTGGGGGGGGGGGGGGTCCATTAAAAAGTTTGTAGAATGCACTTTTTTACCATATATAATGATTATTTTTTTGAATTTCACTCGCGTTTGAATTTTAATTAAAAATCTCAGGATTAAATTACTACTACTTCATGCTACCTCAGGTTTTTCACACGCAGGTTTTGTTTTGGATTAGGTTAGGTTAGGTTCGGTTAACTTAACCTAATGCAACCTAAAATGAACCTAAAAAAAATCTACAAGTAGGAGTTATTTTCTGAGTAAGAGGAAAGTGATACAAAAGAAAGCACCGAATAGGAGCGAACGTAGCTTTTAGCGATATATATATATATATATATATATATATATACTTTTCGTTAAAAACTTTCGTGAGAGCAAGAAAATGAAAAATGAGTCCTTCTGTTTTGCCAGAATTCCACCAAACACTTCACGACAGTGTTTTGTGTGTCACCTTGCGCATTGTAGCCGTCATTTGTCACTGTCATGACGTCATTTCCGGTTGAAAAGACCATCCCTCCATTTCCCCCCCTCTTCTACCTCGTTCCCCTATCGTTACTTTCTCCCGTTTGATATATGTTTGGTGGTGGTAGTTTGTTTTATAGAAAGATTTATTAGTCTTTATAGTTAGGGGCGTTGGATACATTTCAGAATTACATATACGGGTGTAATTTCTTGTAATTATGTCGTAAAGTGCGTTATATAGTGTTAATGACTGGTAAAATATTGTTAATTAAGGTCCAGGTAATAATTTAATGGTGCTTGTTGTGGTTTCCGTGGTTTTGTAATACCTAATCATGCAGAAGTTAATTGCAATAAAGCATTTTCAACTGGCGAATTTATTTTTACACACACACACACGTGTGTATATATATATATATGTATAATATATATATATATATGTATATATATATATATATATATATATATATATATACCAAACCCAATTTCTACTTCAACTGTATGTTAATATACAATGAAATGAATGTGACAGTTCTTTTTATTACTAAGAAAAGATTAAAAAAACAAATCACCAATAAAATGCGTCGATAAAAAAAATTACATCGTACGTCCGCCACCGATAAAATTATTTGCATTAAAAAAAATCTCTTAATGTAATATTCGTAATTTTTCCAATATTGACACTTATATAAATAAAGGGTCGAGTTTTAGTTATAGCAGTATATCATAAAAATGAGCCATTAAAGATTCATACAAAGTCGTTTCCAAGATATAAAAAATGAAGTAAGAAAAAAAATATCTTTATGTTACAACCAAAATGACAACGCAAGAGAAGTTTAAAAAATTTTACGATGCCGGAGTAAAGCTTGGAATAGCAAATCGACTCAAATTAAATAGAACAAAAGCGCGGAATAATTCCGAAAGGAAATGGTTTATATCATACTCGGGGGATTAAAGCAACAATCATAAAAAAGTCTCGGAATACCAAGTTATACGGCCGTTTCTTTTATTGAAATAGAAATAATAATCTGGGTGCCTATCTCTCTCTCTACGCTACTTTATCCCTTGATCTGTAGCCCACCGAAGACTGAAGCGGTCATTATAGATAAAATAGTAACCTATTCCGGAAAATAATGCCTCCGGTTTGAATTCCGGATATCCTTGGAAAATGCCGCAAATGCCAACGAACGGCGTAATAAAACGTACGCCAGACATACGATAGTGTCTCTGGTCTGACAGGCAGAACTGCCTCGCCGACCATTCTCACACATTGAGGCGATGGCCCAACGACACTTAGGTCAGTTTTCAAATAATTGTATTGCACTTTGGCGGTGTTTGGCGTCGCCGTATGTATAGCAGTCCTATGTAAATTGAGTTGGTAATGGTATAAACTTTGCCGCTCCATGCTACGACGAGGTCGAAAGTTTGGTCGTTTGGAACCGCTCCGCCGACCGTGCCTTCGCCTGGACTTAGGCCCTCCTTGAGTGGAAAATGTGCTCGCTTCGATTCGTAAATAGCGCAGTTAAGACTGGATGTGGTAATTCTAGGCGATTTAGCTCTATCTCGAGTGCAATGGGGCCTTCGGATATTCATGGTGCCATCGAATGAATATCGGGGTGTAATAGCTTAGTGCCAGGCACTCGACGGGATTCCAAGGAATCGGGAGTTGCAATTCCACTCGATCATTTTCCGGTCCTCATTTTGTTGCGTTCGAAAGAAACTTACAATGACGGTATTTGGCTTTAAAAATAAATAAAATTTTATAGAGCGTCTTATCATTTTCCAACTTTGGCTTAATGTTTCATTTTTTATCTATTTCTAAATTTATTTTGCAGTTTAGTGGAATTTACTTTGTATTTCTGATGAAATATCTATCCTGTTTATTCATTTATTTTATATCTTTTTTCAATTTAGATATGAAATATAATAAACATTTCTCTATAATAATAATAATTACACCAACAATTAAATCTATAATATATATATATATATATTATATACAATTAACTCCAACTATATTTAATTGCAATTATAAGTAATTAACGTCAAACTTTTCAAATAAAATTTCAAAACCGCACATTTTCCTGTTTAGAAAATACATTAATGTTAGTATTAATATTTTTTCTTAATTTGTTTCCCCTAACTCATTCTAAATGACTGTAATAATATATGTTTGGCATAAAGTAATATTTTATATTGCCAGTATAACCTGAAATAGGTCAGGTATATGTGAGAGGTTAAACGGATGAGTGAAGTTAGTTTGTGTTTTAATCGGATGCGATATTTTGGGTGAAAAAAGTGCGATATAATATACTGTATGCTTGTCGATATATGTCAAGGGCGCGTTCGAACAGGTCAATAAATAAAAGGTTGTAAGCTTTTAAAATTATTTCTTTATACGATTCATAAAAAGGATATAAGAAATTAATGCTGTAAATTACGTATTTGACTACTACAAATATTAATAGACGATACACGTTTTCGTTGGTGTATATCAATTAAGGGCGTGATAAGATGTGACCGAAAAAGAGGTTGTAAGCTTTTAAAACTATTTAAAAATACGATTCATAAAAATTATATAAAAATTAGTGCTGTATGTTTGACTATTAATAATACCCATTATTGTTATTACTAATATTGTTTTAACTAAAAGCATCTTAACTCTCTCCATATTAGGAGATACTAGAGGAGAAGTTCAAAGAATTTCATTGTTTAAAAAGAAAATTTCACTAATGAATGCCAATATAAGCAAGCAAACATGACCTAATGTCCAACTGGATTTACTTCATTCCAAGAAAAGAGAATTCTCAAGACAATGCCACTCGCTTTCAAGATGAGTCTGACCTTGACCCTAAATATACACGCAATGTACATAACCCATTGATACAAAGACACCTAAAAGTTTAATTTTAGAACGGTACTTACATTACAATAAACACTGTCTTCTCCATAACTTGACAACCTTATACAAATAATAACAACAGTACAGAAGAAAATTAATGTTTCTTATAATTAGCGTATTTTGCATTTACCGCTAACCGTGGAATGAGTTTTATAATAACTACCAACCATGCCAACCATACTGGAATGAGATTACAAACTTGTCAATGAAAAAAGGAAAAATAAAAAGTAAAAAACATTTAAAATAAAAAAATTAAAGACAAAATGAGAAGACATTACTGATGTATATCTCTTCCTAATCTTATATCAGTTACCGTCACTCCATGACCGAATACTTTAGTTTTTTATTAACGGTTACTAGTTTAATTATGTAATATTAAATAAATTAAAATTATTAAAAATAAAGTTAATAAAAAAACATTAAAAATGAATAAGTAAAATACAAAATCAGAAAATATTAATTTTATTAAACATTAAATTATAATAGTTTCCGATGCATAACAAAAACAAACAAATAAAACATTGACATTTCATCGAGCAAAACAAAAAATAAATAAATAAAGGAAACAAGGAAAATATTCGCTGCAAAACATCATCAGTGGGTGTAGTAGATGTGTGGTATATGTATTTGTATGTACTGGAGGAGGGGAAAGAAAGAAAGAAAGAAAGAAAGAAAGAAAAGAAGTTCGTGTGGGGGGGGGAAGCGGTTAAAAGGGGAGGTGAGTGGGGGATGTTGAAAACTGTTCCCCCCAAGTCTTTCTCCCCCGTCTTGCTTCCCTTTTCAGATCAACTTGGAAGCATCAATACATGTCCCCAGCTGATTAATATCCTTCTCTTGTTGTTGTGTTTCCAGTGAAAAATGACTTGGGTTCGAGTGTCGGAGTGTTCCTTTTGTAGGGAAGGGGAGTGGGGGGGGAGGTGAAATGTTTGGGGAGAAGGGGCGAGATGGAGAGAGAAGCGAGGGAAGGAAGATGGGAGAAGTAAAGGGGGTATAAAGGAAAAATAATGGATGTGTGTCTGAAGGGTTTTTGACGAAATATTAAGCGTTGAATATTTGTTATGGATGAGGGGAGTTAATTAGAGAGAATGGAAGATAGTAAGAGAGAGAGAGGGAGAGAGAGGGAGAGGGAGAGACCTCCACTGTTCCTCAGTTACGGCGACTTTGGTATCCTTAGCATCTGAGAGGCCAAATATTCCTTTATAGATTTTTAAATTAAATTTCTACAAGTAATAATAATATTAATGACAAAAAAGTAGCTTTAAAAAATTAAATAAATCAAGTATATTGTATAGCATTCTTTGACTATATAAAATATTTTATAAAAATATATTATAAAAAATACATATATAAAAATACTTATACAGGGTGTTCCAAAAGTCATCATCCCATTTGTTTTGCTTTTAACTTTTGAGCCAATAAAACAACAAATACTGTAGAAAGTGGAAATAATTTATTTTATTTGGAATTATGTTAGAATTATGTTGTGGTGTGTAGTGTTCCATCTTCAAATTATTGGGGTTGATCTTCTATAATCCGGAAAAAAAATTCAAAAAAACAATAATTAAATTAAGGTTACAGCTACTTCAGATGGGGTGATGACTTCTGGAACACCCTATACTTTCTGGTCCCTATTAATTAAAAAAAAAAAAAAAACTCGGTGTTCGACCTTATTGTATTTGGGTACTAAAATTAGTGTTGAACTAATGTAAAAAAAAAATCTTACAAATACCCAGTCCATATTTATAGTTCTTGAAAATAGACAGACAAACGAAGGGACAGGCGGAAAAATAGAAATACATAAAATACCCAATTTATGGTACAGTAGGGCATATAAATTAAGGAAAATTTAAACTGGGCATAAATGACGTAGACAGACAGACAGGTGGAATGGCATTCAAAGTGATGAACCGGCCAAACAAAGAAAATTTAAAAGAATTTAAAGAAAATCAATAAATTTAGGGGTAACTTTAAAAAATTACAGAAAAACTTACTATATATATATATATATATATATATATATATATATATATATATATGATACACACAGACCGTGCATGGAACAAGGTTCTAAATGTAGTGGGGCTAGGCTGCTTTAAACCCTAGGGCCTAGATCCATGTCCCAAAGCTGGATCCTGTCTGCTTTGCAGATAGCTGGTGAGGGAAGCTATATTTATGGGACCTCTTTGCGAGAGACCCGTTGCCCCACGTCGGGCTTGCATCATGAAAAAGAAAAACTATGGTATTGTCATTTACCATTACTTATTCGGACTATAGTGGATTTAATTATCCCAGAAGAGTTCCTTGTTCCATGCACGGTCTGTGTGTATCATAAAAACTCAGGGAACCATTCTGAGTTCATTCCTATATATATATATATTTATATATAACTAAAATAAAAAGAAATACCTTGAACACGATTCTAACGGGGATTTGCAAGCTTTATTTACACACGGGATGTTGTTCACTGTACCAACACAGAACAGAATGGGGATTCTTATTGTAAGGGAATAAATACTTATGTAATGTGCTAGTACTGAAGGTAGGAAGGTAAGTTAGTAAGTTGTAAGTAGGTAAGTTTTTAGGTAAATTAATAAGTACGTAAGTTGGTAAGTACGTAAGTAAGTAGGTAAGTAAGTAGGTAAGTAAGTAAGTAAGTAAGTAAGTAAGTAACTAAATAAATAAATCTAAGGAATGAGAGATAAGATCTGGAAAACATAAAAATAACTGAAGAAAAATGGCTTGTGACGTCACTCGTAACCGCTTAGATTAATGACGGATTGCGAGGAACCAAAAATCTGGTCACATGATGAATGAGAAGCTCTCGATGGAAAAGGGGTAGGGGGTGAAAGAAGGATTTGGGAGGGGGTTAAAGAGAGGGGGGGTGACTTAAAATGTTGGGTGCGGGAACAAAATCTGTGTTTATACGAGTTTATATTATATTACTGAATGGGGTATTTGAAATATACGAGCCAAGTTGTGATTTAGTGTTATTTTTTGAGTGTTGTACAATATTTTCTAAAAGCTTTCACTTCGTTTAAACATAAATATAAATAAAAAAAAAAAATGACTGACGTTTGTCCTCGTAAACACTTCAATTTTATCGACTTTGTGATACATTTTTTTATTCGGTTTGAAAAAGTTTTAAAATCGAACGTGAAAATAAAGTTGTTGCGTTCCTCTGACACCTTAGAGAGTTATCCCAAAACGTTAATTTATCATTGCTGCAAGTGTTGTCAGAGAACCGAGTTCACGATTAGGATTTGACAGGTCTCACAATGACGAACACGATGACAACAATGACGACGACGACGATGACATAGACAGACGTCTGGTAATGCATTACATTAAAAATGCACACACACACACACACACACACCACACACACCCCAAACGAATCAAAAGTGATTCGAGGATATTTATTTGCTTGAATGGTTTGCCTTTAATCATAAGTGTAATCTGCTTCTCGATTAAACGAGCCATTTAAGAGAGTTCACTGATGCACCGCAGTGTTTGGGGATTTTTAGGAAGTTAGGGGAATAGTAAAGGAGTTAAGGGGGATGTTTTAAGGGAATTGAGGGTTTTTTAGGGGAGTTATGGGCGATTTTAAAGAGGCTAAGATTTTTTTAAGGGATTAAAGGCAATTTCAAAGGAATTAAACATTTTTTAAGTGATTAGAGGGGAATTTTAAAGGGAGTTTTAAGGTAGTTTCTTTTAGAAAAGATTGTCTTCAAACACACTTAACTTTCTTTAAACGCATTTTTTTTATGAAGATTAAAATAAAAATATTAATTTCTTTAAAACCCATTAAAGAACCAAGATTTTTAGAAACTATTGTTTTGAGAGAGAGAGAGAGAATATTGCAATTTAAAGGGAAGAAAGTATTTTAAAAGTATTTCAAGTATTTAAAAAGTGTTCGCGCTTTTTTAAAGGAGTTTCTGGGTATTTTATAAATGTTACAAAGCCGCCCCCCCCCCCAAAGAATTCGGAGTTTTAAGGGAAATGTAAATTTCAAGGATATTTGAGGAAGCTAAGAGAAATTTTAGAAAAAACTAATGAACATTTTAGTGTGTGTGTGTGGGGGGGGGGTGGGGGAGTAAGGGGAGGGGAAATCAGGGGAGAACGAACCGATTCACGTGGAAATCCCCTCAATGGAGGGGAAAGTTAGAAGTAGAAGTTATGAGATAATAGATGAAGTTCGGACGATTTTGAGACAGATGAGGGAATGAAAACGGAGATTAAAAGATGAAGAAAAGGGGAAAAATATAATGAGGGTAAAACAAAATTAAGGGGAAAATGAACGGTTATTGTATAAATTTATTTTTAAATTTGAACTTCATTTCGGCATTTGACAAATTATAAAAACTTATTGTGAGGTCAAGTTAGATTAATTTAAGTTGGTTAAATCAGAGATGGTTAAACTGATGACTCTAAGTTTGGATCCAACGAAATTAATTTGTAGGGTGTGTATATATATATATATTACCCTCATCAAAAGGTAATAATTTTACGTTCAATTTAACTTCATCTTCAGTTTTTCTTCCTCACACCGCCCGATGTATCCTACTACCCCCCCCCCCTCCCCCCAAAAATACCCCACCCACCAATTGATTGCCCTCCTCCCCCTTCCCTCCCTTTCCCTTCCTAGTATGAAATATCGTTCATTTCCTTTTAGTGCAAAATTTTATTTTATATTTCCCACTTTGTATTTCGCAATTCTTCTCTTTATTACTCACCATTTGTCATTTATTCTCTCTCTACCCCCCCACATAGCACCCCTGACCGTCTCCCCTCCATCGTCTTTCTATCTATTTTTATTCGTCTGTTTTTTTCTGCCTCTGTTATCGTCCGTCGTTTTTCTGTCTTATACTACGTATGTCTGTTTTTGGAATTTTTTCAGCTTTTTGCCTGCGTCATGTTTGCCTGCGTCATGTTTGTTTACGTCATGTTCGTTTCTCTCTCTCTTTTTGTCTATCTGTCTCTATCTACTTTTCTTTTTTCATTTTTTACCAATCTTCTTTTCTCTCTCTCTCTCTCTCTCTCTCTCTCTCTCTCTCTCTCTCTATTCTGTTTCTCCACAGTGCCACCGCAACTATTTAGGCCCCCCCTCTCCCCCCCTCCTTCTCCTCCTCTTCCTGGAGAGTGCCATTTCCTCGGGTGCCCTCAGCAATAGCAGCGCATAAGTCAGTGTCAATAGAGTAATCTGGCCCTAACTGCGGCACTCTCTCATCTTCGTAGCTCGGCGGGGCCTCCAAGAGTGATGGCGGGTGCTTAGCCAGGCCGTTCCAACGTGTGAAATGAGGCCGTTTGTCAACCTGAGAGCGCTAATATTGGCCGAAGAACCCCCCCTTCCCCAAACCCCACGCTCCAGGAACCCGGCACCCAAAAGACCCCCCTCCCCCTTTCGAAAGACCTCCAACCCCAATCTCCTTTTTTTAGGGAGGGTAAAAAGAAGGGATGCAAGATACGTATGAAGAGTGTATATAAAGAGGGTATAAAAAGGTATTCCTCCACGAAGAGAGAGAAGAGAGAGAGAGAGAGAGAGAGAGAGAGAGAGAGAGAGAGAGAGAGAGAGAATAAACGAATTTCTGAAGTGCTGATGTATAAAACCTCTAGCATTGGCATTGCATGGCACTGCCCCCAATCACTCGAGTAACAGTGAAGACTTTTTAATATATATACACAGGGTGAGCGAAAAGTCCCTGTGCACCTATCCACTTCCAACACAGTGCAGGTACAGGTTCACTACACTTCTTACAGGTGTACAGGGACTTTTCGCTCACCCTGTATAATATAAGGGAAGTTAAGAGACATTGTCAATCTGGGTTGTACTGTAGTTCGACGGGAGACCATCCTCTGCGTCCAGATTATGTAGTGACTCGTGGTTCGGATCCCACGTAAAGTTGTAGGTCCCCTCTGTCATGTGACCTTAGATCAGTAGTTCTTAGCCTTTTTAGGCTGCGACCCAAATTCTGGTGGCGTGGATAGCTCGGCGACTCGTGCCTTCAAACAGTTCATTTGTAATAGACAATAAATTAAATATTTAACGGTAAAATTATAGGAATAACGTAAATAAATGATAAATGACAATTTAATGACCCAATCAAAATGGCTTGGCGACCCAATTTTGGGTCGCGACCCAGGGGTTAAGAACTACTGCCTTAGATGTTGCAATGAAAGTTAAACAACCCCGTCATTACATTTTATATATATATATATATATATATATATATATATATATATATAACTTTCTACTAAATTTATGATATTTTGAATAGAAACAGAATGGAACTTCACCAATGAATTGAAACCGAAATTGTACGATATTATCATTGAGGACTCCCGCTATTCCAAGGTTTCATCTGGTTTAGTTGTTCGCGATGATTATCGCAGCTGTATTGTGTTATTGCAACATAAATTGTAATATTCTTTTTTACAAATAAATTCATGAATATAAGTAAATAAATAAAAAATAAATATCTTGACAGTGACTTTAATGACGTCACAGTGATTTAAATTTAGTCTAATTTTCATCTATTATTTCTTATACATGATTTATATATTATTAGTCACAATTATAATTTAACTATAATTAATCTCAGAGCCCAGTAAAGCCCAGTAAAGGCCTCCGCCTTTTCCTCAGGAGTGTAACTCACTTTCATATTAGCCATTGCGTGTTATTCCACCTGCAACAAAAAAAAAAGATCCCAAAACAAGACATTAATTTGAACATTTATTTTAATTCTACTGTATTACTTCCTAAATTTATTTTAAAATAAATTTTCCTCCGAGATCGGACTTATGGGACACCCTGTATAACGAATGAATAAATATTTGTGTATGGAATAAAAGTTCATATTTTCGACGTTACGTATTACAACTTAAGTCCAAAGAAACAACTAATATCTCTTGAAAATACATTTTGTAGCATGTTTTAAGCAAGATGTTGCTATATTGCGAAATATTTTGCGAAAAATTTAGTGATAAATGCTCCATGTGCTTTTTCACATGTTCACTCCCAAAAGGAAAAAAAAAAAAAAAAATGAACCCAAAACGTTAAAAATAAGAAGAAAAGAAGCAAGTTCTTAAAAACATTTAAGGCGTATTTTATTTGGTAACAAAATGATGCCACGTCCAGTTTAAGTTTAGCTTCAGTTATGGAATACAGGGTGTCCAAAAAGTTTCTACCGAATGGGAATTAGAGTAATTAATTCATCTCGTTAATTGATTATATTAATGTAGTTTGAAGTGAATGGCGAACGTTTTGAACATTTATGATTTGGTTCGGTAAATAAATGCATTTCGCATCGGGTACGGAATTTCAATGTATTTCCCATTGGGTACGGGTTTTTTCGGACGCCCTGTATAGATTTTATGAGGGGAATAAAATGAAAATTTAACAATTCAACTAAATTAGTTTTTGGTTTTATTTTGTAAATAAACCTGTCATGGCTACCTAATCAAACTAGAATGTAAATAATGAAACTATTGGAATTTAGGATTATTTATGACTAAAAATATTACTATTTATGAGCTCCCGGTAGCTCAATGGTATCGGTACCAGACTCTGGGCGTTCAGGCTCTGGGTTCGATCCCAGCTGTTCACTCGTGACCCTCGGGGGGCACTCTCGCGCCTACACAGTGGGGAAACGAGTTTCAGAGTTGTTTTTTACGTTTTATTAAGATTTACTGTTGTACAACTTAGATTCAGTTTGTTTCCCTCAGGGTTCTATCAAGAACCAGTAATCCTATTATAGCTTCTCCATTATATTCGATAACATCCACTCGTCTTAAACATGTATTCGCATCTGAATATCGAAAAATAAATTAACTCGAGTGAAAACCCCTTAAAAAAAAAAAAAAAAAAAAAAAAAAAAAACGCTTCATTTGCCTTAGTTTCAGAAATGAAGTTTTTGAGAGTGAAATTGGACAAATTAGAACAAGAATGCTGTCCCTCATTTTGAATCGGAGTTGCCCTCATTTGCTTCGTTAAAGAGAAGCATTTTAATTGCAATCAAAAGGTCAACATTTAGATTAGGATTTTCTTTCTCTAAATTTCCGTAAAAGTGTAAAATTATTTTATTTTCATTTATTTTTTTATTATTTTACTTATTTATTTATGTTTTCTGCTATTTCGTATTTGCTCCTCGTTTGTCAAACGAATGAAAATATTTGTCTTTAGGTCGCTTCTATTTCGTATCCTCACACCCACCCCACGCCCCTAGCTTGAGTGTCCTTGCCTTCGCTCTGCACCTGTGGATATTTTTTAAACTTTTTCTTTCCTTTGTCTGAATATCCTTCTGACTTTTCTTTCGAGTACACTACGTTTTCCTTTTCGTCTCTTTGAAACCTATTTCAGCAATATAGGTTTAGTTTCGCTTTTTCTTACAACTAGTATTTTTTCTCAGTTTTTTCGCGATGTACGGTGCTTACAAGAAGTTTCACGCTTCTGTCTCGTCCCAAGCTAGTCTGTTAGGTATAAAGTGGGCGGTCCTTATGGCTGCGGAGGTGTTTCGGATTGGTGCGCATAACTGCTCTAACACAATCAATGACGTCCATTATTACGTCACTTCTGCTACATTTTAGTGTTTAAAATACAAATGATTAAGAAGCAGAATGGAGCAAGTTTCGGGATGTTGGCAGGGCCGGATTTAGGAGTGGGCAAAGTGGGCAGCTGCCCATGGGCCTCCACATATTGACAAGCCATTATCAAAATAGAAAAAACCCGAAACTAGAAAAACCCGATAGATGATCAACAAAAAAACACGCGCATCCAATACCACTGTAGTACATAAACTTTTACCAATTACTATTTGTTGTGTACTGATTATTATTTTGTTTTTATTACTCTTTTAGGCCTACTCTCACTATAATGGAATACCCGAGTAACCCGAGGCTTTCATTTTTTGCAGAAATGAGTGGAATGGACAGACACAAGAGTGCACGATGTTTTGAAAGTGTATGTATGTTAATTATATTATGAATCTTATGGATGACTTCAATTATGTCTTCCCCTAAAGTAGGGGGGCCTCCACATGGAGGCTGCCCAGGGCCTCCACACGTCTAAATCCGGCTCTGGATGTTGGGATGGTTATGGAGCAATCCTAGTCACCACAATATTAGCTGGGCATTACATTATACCGTCTCAATATATACTGTAGACTATAGAGAACGACTAATTCGGCAAATATCCCAAATCATGGCATGATACCTAAGTTATTTTGACGCAGGTCTAAATTATTTGCTCAAATGCAATTATTGATATTAAGTAATTGTTGTCAATATTGTTGTTTGTGATATATAGCCTGCGTGAAGAATCTAATGACCAAATTCCTCAGTGAACCTCTCACGCGCTCGCATTTCGAGGAAGTCACGGTCGTCTCACTAATAGATAGTTTATCCATTGTTTTAAGTGGTAACCTATTAAACGAACTGTTAAACCTATTCCATCTTATGAAAGTCATTAGTCTAAAGCAAGACTGGTGGGCCGTGAATCAGAGAAATTTGCATTTGATTTGTTCATCGTAATTATTACGTAATATAGTATACTGTATATAGTAGTATATAAGAGTTTATTGGTAGCATATCATATGACAATTCCCATAAACATGTGATGACCTCGATGTTGCCAGTTTTTATTTTTTTCCTGAAACTATTACCTTCTCATAGTTTGTTTCAACAATGCATATATTATCATCTCCACGAGCGTAGACATTGCAAGTAAAGATTCTAACTAAGGATAAGTAAAGTTCTTTCATGGTCACAATATATACTTTTATAGATGTCAAACATAAAATAATAAAATTCTATATTAACATAAATATGTATTCGATACACATTTACGTCATGGCTTCAACATCAGTATTTCGTATAGCTTCCTCCAGCATCAATAATTTCTTGCAATCGTTGCGGCATAGAAGAGGCCAGATTGTAGGGAATGTTTGGTGTTCGGCGTAAGCTCTCCCAACTATTCCTCGTGTGAGCTAAAAGTGCTTCAAATGTTCTTTCATTGCGTTGCTCCCATTCGTTAATCATTATTGCCCAAAGGTTTTCAATCGGATTCAAATCAGGAGAACGTGGTGGCAGAATTAGATTAATAATCTCTGGGTGATCTTCGTACCACGCTCTTACAACGTTACTCCTATGAATGGGACTGTTATCTTCCATTAAGTAAAATGGTTCCGGTGCTGGAACCAGATACGCACGAACACTGGGTAGCAGCACCTCTTCCAGTATCTGGCAATATTGTTGTCCAGTAAAGCGTCCATCTACTTGAGTCAATTCTCCGACACCATAGCCAGACATCCAGCCCACACATTGAGATTGATGTGACCACTACGTTTGCTCGGGAAAATTTCCTTCTTCATAGCGTTTTCCGCGCTGCCTCCAACAATGCAAGGAACCATGACTATCTTTTGAAAATGTTTTTTCGTCACAGTACACAACTTTTCTCCAGAATTCTTCCTCCTGCGGCAAGTATTGCAAGGCAAATCCCATCCGCGCCTCTTTATGCTCAATCGTCAATGCAGGTTTTATAGCTGGACGGCGAGAAAAATACCCTGCCTCGTGAAGTCTGTTGTTCACTGTATTTGCGCTACAACGAAGGTTCAGGTGTCTGTAAATATGCGTCGCTGGAACAAACGGATGCTCTATGGCATGATTAACAATCGCAGTATCTTCCTCTCGAGATGTTGAACGCGGAGGACCAACCTCGCAAAGTAGCTATTGAGTTTTCTGCTTCATACCGATGAATGCACCGTTCCACAGTGCTTCGATGAACGTCTAGTCGTCTTGATATCTCTCTTATTGGCACACCATATTCATGCAATGTCACCATTGCTCCCCGCATTGCCTGGGTCGTCTCGTGGTGCACAGACGGCCTTTCCATCTTTGTGTAAATTGCTTATGTGAAGCGTGCTGGGACGATAAAGGAAATGAGGATACCATGCACCCCTTCTGAAATTGATTTCGGTTGTGAAGGGTACCAACCCTTCGAATGGTAATAATAAGCCAATTTCCTATTTTGTTGAACATATGTATAAAAAATTCGTCTTAAAAGCCAAGGATCCAAAGATTGTCAGCAATAGTTTATATCCCAACTGAATATAGTCAGCCATCAACAGTATAATCATATTTTATTTCCATAACTACTCATGACTACTCTGTCATAGTAAATGACCTTATTATGACTTAGGTAGTAGTGGTAATTCTGAGTGGCGGCCTCTAGCCACATACGTTAAACCTATCAGTGCGTCTAAGACCAGACTCTTCCGTTTCTGTCAATTCATTGTTAGTTTAAGGTATTTTGCTCTTTGTCTTTCTAGGTCTAGGGCATTAAAATAAATATTTGAGTTTGTTTTTAGCATTTCCTCCTCCCTTCGTATTCCCCACCCACCTCGTTTCCTTCGACATAGCAACGCTTACCTCCATCCTCATTCCATTTCCTTCATTAAACCTATTATCGCTTTTACTGTCCCTTCCTTCCATCCTTCAATGCCAGCGTTCTTAAACCTAGCACATAAATTATATAATATGGAATCTAACACCTTAGATCTCTACGCATTCATGTTACCTGAAGACGCCTGTGTCTTAGGGGAATCTAAGTGTTGAGAGTGGGCTTGAGGGGTAGTCTATAGATTATTACAGATGACCTTGAACGCTCCAACTATTTAAAAATGATTATTTATTACGCACATCATATGGCATAATACACACACGAATTTAAGTATCTCTTACACTATAGGAATAGAATTGAATCCTACCAGAGTTAAAAAGTCGCAAAATATGATAGATTAGTTTGTATTAAGAGGTCACTAAGAGAAAAGGATTTGGAGTAGAGCGGAAGGCAGAGAGTATATTCTCTCGAGTTTCGGTTATTATTAACGTTATATGGATACATTGCCGATGTCCCTGCTGAAGACCTTTGATGGGATGCGGTGTGATCAGAGAGAGAGAGAGAGAGAGAGAGAGACTTTTAAATCACACCTTTTAAATGGTTTGTGGGTAAGGGCTTCACGTATTTATTTTAGTCTAGGGTAGTTTATGGGGAGGTGTTAACGTAACTTGCACTTGGGACTGTTAATTGTAAGACAACTACCATAGCTGGGACTGAGACACGTTATCCCCTGCATACTCTATATATAAATAGATAGAGTGATCAACACAATGATAATGTGGACGTCATTGATGGGGTTAGAGCAATTATGTGCACCAATCCGAACACCTCCGCTGCCATAAGGACCGCCCATTTTATACCTAACAGACTAGCTTGGGACGAGACAGAGGCGCGAGACTTCTTGTAAGCACTGTACCAATTCTTAATCTACTCGCATTAATTTTTCACCCATATTTTGCTCAGTTTATTTTCTTTTAATTCATTTTTGATCCTTCAAATTCTCTCATTCTCTCTCATTCTCTCTCTCTCTCATTCTCTCTCTCTCTCATTCTCTCTCTCTCTCATTCTCTCTCTTTGTATTTCAAATCTTGGTTTTTAACTTTATTTGTATTTCGTTCATGTTGTAAAACATGAAAATTGTCTGATTGTATTTTTATTTATTTTTATTTATTTATTGTCACTTGTCCGAATACTGTATATATATATATACAGGGTGACTCGAAAGTCCTGCCTCATCGGAAAATATCATATATTCAAGTAAATTTATGAATTTTATATTGATATTTGCTTTTGACTGACTTTCTTATTTATAATGAATTTATTTCTCACTCCTTCCCAGGAATGGCGGAACCAGCGCACGAAGCATCGTACCCTCCTCAGGAGAAGAGTGGAATTAGTCCTGCTGCACAGTTTGAATGTCTTTTATAACTATCAATTGTGAACTCTACGGAATGTTTGTAAGGAAATATAAAAAAACATATACTTAAATATATGCTATTATACTATGAGTCAGGACTGACTCACCTTGTATATATATATTATATTAGGGTGTTTCACGGTAGTGTGGTTGATGGATGAAGTGGAAGGAAGTTCAATCCACATTGATGCCCCTGTTCTTTTTGCCGAGGAAACTCGTCTGAACAGGTTTCAACCAGATCAGAACACGTTTAGGGGTCCCGAGATTTGACGCTTCAGATTGCTTAGGTATTTCTAATTTCAGCTGTTCTAGTGTTAGTCGACTGCCTTGCTTCCTGACGGAAGGGTGCACTGCTCTCTGTCCTTCGTGTCAGTTGTCGAGTTTTGTCCTCGTTGTGTCTACCGTTGCGTATTTGTACTCTTTTCTAATTTGTATATTTCCTCATTGCAGATAAACATGGCAACTCGAAGCAAGAAAGAGGTTTGGCTCATCGGACACCCGAATAAGGAGATCCTGGGTAGCCGCCTGCCGACGAAGTTGCAAGTCTTGCAAAAGTGCTTCTTCCATCAAAAACAGGAAAACCTAGGACGGAGATGATGTCTGAACCTCTGTTTGGATGCTGTGATGGTGTTCTGGAAAAGAGCAAGGATCCCTACTATGAGGCGGGACACCGCCCTTCGGAAAATGGAAGCTCTGCTCCAGCGTTACGACAAGTTGGTGAAAAGCAGGAACAGATCCGAGGAGAGCTGTCGTGTTGCGGAGGACATGTTCAAGGCGGAACTCAAGAACGAAATCCTCGATATTGGTCATTCCAATGCCCTTTCTATGATGACAAACGAGGAAGACAAGCTCTTCTACAAGAGTCAGCAGGAGGACCCAACAGAGAGCAGTATGGGATCGGCAGACATGAAGCTGGCCCAAATGGAGAGTAGGAAAAGGCGTTGAGAGGAACAGCAGGAGGAGAGACGACACCGGGAATTCGAGCGGGCCAAGACGGTTACAGAAGCTGCTACTGTTGAAGACAGCTCCTCGTCCTCGGCGTCGCCATCTGCGGAAGATGATCCCTCCTTGGCAGCCTCCACGTCTGCTTCATGTCCTTCTCCGAGGAAGCGGTCGAGGAACCTCATCATTCAGGATGTGGCTGTCGCGTACGACCGGATGAACATTTCTTATCGTGATGCAGCGATGTCCTACGCCGTCGTCGCGCAATCCTTGGGGCACGATTTGAACGAGGTATCCATCTCCTCTTCCACAATGTATCGTGCTCGCCAGTCGCTTCGGAAGCAAGCAGCAGAGGCGTATCAAGAGGGAGAATTCTGTCCTGGGGAGCCCTTGGTGTTGCACTGGGACGGGAAAATGCTGCCTGAAATCACAGGTGACGGATCTGTGGACCGGATTGCTGTGCTGGTCACCAGGAACGGCCAGGAGAAGCTGCTTGGAGTTCCGAAAGTTCCAGCTGGCACGGGAGCGGAGACGGCACGCGTCTGCATTGATCTTGTGCGGGAACACGACCTGTCCGAACGAATCAAGGGGTTATCATTCGACACAACGGCATCGAACACCGGGATTCACGTGGGAGCCTGCGTCAAGATTGAGGAGGGTCTCGGGAAGCAACTTCTTTACCTAGCATGCAGGCATCATATGTACGAAATCGTCCTGGCCCAAGTCTTCCGGTCTTCGATAGGCCCCACCTCTGGGCCCGAGACTGGGATCTTCAAAAGATTCCAAGAGCAGTGGGGTTTCATCGACCGATCTCTTATCACCACTGCTATTGATTCAGATAGCTGCAGCATCGCTGGACCTCTTCAGGGTCTCAAGGACCGAACTGTCCTTGTCGTAGGGGAAGCTCTGGCTTCTGGTCAGCCGCGGGATGACTACCAAGAACTTCTTCAACTGGTTATCCTCTTTCTCGGGGAGACTGTCGCCAATGCCACTGCGGAAGCCAGGAGCATACCACCATGCGCGGTGGATGGCGAAAGCCATTTACGGATTGAAGCTGTACCTCCCTCAGGACCAGTTCAGGATGACCGGACGGGAGCTGAAAGGAGTTACAGAAATCTGCCTGTTCGTCGCCCTGGCCTACGCAAAGGCTTGGAGTCGTGCGACGAGAGCAGAGCAGGCCCCACGTGTGGATCTGGAGTTCTTGCTGGACCTGAAAACTGCAGGAAGATGCCGTGATCGTCGACGTCGCCAAGCAAACGCAAGCGACAATGAAACGACACCTCTGGTACTTCTCCGAGACGCTGGTCGGCTTGGCATTCTTCGATCAAGGGGTTCCTCAGGAAGAGAAAGGATGCGAGAGAACCTCGCCAGCCGGCATCGAGGAAAGCGTTGAAGCGTCTGGCAGGGAAGACCGTCCTCGGCTCCTTCAAAGGAAAGAAGATTTCTGATTTCGTTACCTCGAGGACGAAGGATCTCTTCACCGCACTCGGGATCAACGGCGCCTTCGTCGAAAATCCCGCTTCGTCTTGGAAAGCGACCCACACTACCAAGCAGGCCTAGCTAGGGTCCGCGTCCTGGCTGTGGTGAACGACTCGGCTGAACGGGGGATCGCTCTCATCGATAAATTCAATACTGCCCTAACAACGAAGGAAGAAGACAAACAGTACCTGAAAACAGTTTTCAAGAACAGGAAGGATTTTCTGAAGAAGCAGAAGGGGTAAATGATGAAGTGATGAGTCTGTGCTCTCTGACGTAAGGCGTGATTTCTCGGGACCCCTTATTGTTGTCGAAGGAGTCTCATTTTTGGCCAGGAGTGATAAATATGTAAAACGAACACGGGCATTTGTGTGGATTAAAAATATAATGTGGTTCTCATTTATGAACACCCTAATATATATATATATATATATATATTATATATATATATATATATATATATATATATATATATATGGCCGTTTCCTGGCATAAGCAGACTAAGCGGCCACTTATGGCCCCGCTGCTACTAGGGGGCTCCCAGACAGGCTCCAAGTGGGCAAGAATAGGAATATAGCTGAAGTTATTATTAATATTATTGTTATTATTAATATTATTATTATCATTATTATTGTCGTATTAATTAAAGTTTTGTATGAAACAAATGTGATAAAACGGAGACAAACGAAACGTTTTGGTCGTTAAGCGTAAATAACTATTGAGAGATCTTATTTCTTTATTATTTAACTTTATTTTTACTGTATGCTTATACTTTCCTAAATGCTTAATTTTTCTAGTATTGTAAAACATTATCATCATCATCATTATTATCATGATTATTATTATTTAGCAGATTAGTTGTGGTTAACTAGATGTGACTTCGTGCATCTTGGGAAATGAAACGACATTATCCATCAGGAGCTGAAAAACGGAAAAAGAAGAAAATAAAGGAGGAGAAGCTTTCCAGTAGCACAGGTGAGATGTGCCACTTGTATATTCTTATGATTACAGTTCAGGCAACTAGGTTAGGTAGACCATCAAGCTAGGCAAGTGCTCAGGAATCGTGTAGAGTAAGCTAGTCTCTGTAATATTTATAATATTTCGAAATGTGAAATTTAATGGATCACATCACCTCAAATTCTGTTCACACAGATCAATTATCAAACAAGATAAGAAAGAGTATTTTAGCAAAAATTAACAGAATATAATGTTATGTTCTTCTCAGGAGCACTACTGAAATATTTGGAAAAGCCATCCTCAGCAAAGCCTAATGAGCATCATGAGCCAACAGCAGGACCATCCTCTATGCAACCTCAAACACCAGTAGAAGTAGAGCCTGAGAACCAACAAGTGGCCCATCTTCTGTTCAGCTTCAAACACCACACACAGGCATTTCTACTGAGCAACAAGAACCAAGATCTGCTCCACCGCTTGATCCGTATGACTCGCCAGTTGTCCTGTCAAATGCCTTGAAGACAGATCTGGTGTCTCGAGGACCATTTCAAATCAGTCCAGATTTCACATTCCCTAAAAGAGAGGACGGTAGAAGCTTTCATCACCATTACATGTACAGAACATTAATTAATGGGGAAAAAATAAAGCGAAGCTGGCTGATGTACTCTAGAAGGAATGCTCTTTATTGCTTCTGCTGCAAGGTGTTTTCAAGGAAGTCGTACAAACTAATTACGGATGGACTTTCAGACTGGATAAACGTTGGTTCGCTTCTGAAAGGCCATGAAAATAGTTCAGAACATGCAGATAACATGGCAACATGGAAGGATCTGGAACTACGACTAAAAACTGGGAGGACCACTGACCAAACTGAAATGTCATTAATGGAGGTAGAGCGAAGACGCTGGCGAGATGTTCTCACACGTCTTGTAAGTATAATCCAATCACTGGCAGAGAGAAACCTTGCTTTCAGAGGTCTTCCTCTACATTGTACAATCGAGACAATGGCAACTTCTTGAAGGAGGTTGAGCTGCTTGCCAAATTTGATCCAGTGATGAAACAACACGTCAGCAGAGTCGAAAATGGCCAACATAGTCATTCAAGTTACCTAGGAAACATCATTCAAAATGAGCTCATTGGGTCCATTAGTGGGAAGATCTTGGATGCCATTGTTGCAGAAATAAAACAAGCTAAATATTACTCACTCATTTTAGACTGCACTCCAGACATAAGCCACCAAGAACAGATGTCGATTATTATCAGAACTGTTAAAATGTGTGAAGTGTCAGAAATAAAAGCATACTTCTTGGGCTTTCTTGAGGCTTCAGAAAGTACAGGCCTGGGTTTATCAGTTCTAATTCTGAAGAGACTAGATGAACTGAATATTCACTTTGATGACTGCAGAGGACAGTCATATGACAACGGAGCGAACATGAAGGGCAAGAACAAAGGTGTTCAGGCAAGGTTATTAGAGAAGAACTGTCGTGCACTCTATGTTCCATGTGGGGCTCACACTCTGAATCTTGTAGTGGCTGATGCAGCTAAAGCTTCTACAGATGCCATCAGCTTCTTTGGCAACGTACAAAAATTGTACAACCTTTTTGCAGCAGCTACACAGAGATGGACAATCCTAAAGAAGCACGTGAACATAACACTCAAGTCTTGGAGTGAAACCAGGTGGGAGAGCCGGCTTAAGAGCATTGAGGCTGTGCGATACCAGAGCCACAACATCAGAAAGGCCCTGTTGGAAGTCAGAAACAATGCCACAGATGCCATAGCCAGGACTGAAGCACAAGCACTTGCAGAGGAGGTAGGTCTTATCGCTTTCAGATTTTCACAGTAGTATGGTATGACATTCTTCATGCAGTTAACCATGTGAGCAAACTTCTGCGGTCTCCTACAATGCAGTTTGATGTGGCAGTCAACCTCCTCACAAAACAAAAGACTCACTCACCAGCTACAGAAACACAGGTTTTGTTGCAGCACAAGTCGTAGCTAGGGCCATATGTGAGGAAATGAATGTGGAGGCTGTGCTGAAGGAGAGGCTCAGATCCACAAAAAAGCACTTTACTTACGAAGCTCCTGACGAACCATTTACAAAAGCCTTAAAGAGGCTGGAAGTCAAATTTTTCAATGTGGTGGTGGATTGTGCCATCGGGTCAATAAATGAGAGATTCAAAACATTAGATGATGAGAGGGACATATTTGGGGTTCTCCTAAACTTCACTACAATGAACAAGGAAGACTTGTCCTGCAAGTGTGAAAAGCTCTCTAAGATACTGAGCTCTGGAGCTGACTCTGACATTGATGGAAGAGAACTGGCCCTCGAAATTAAGAACTTGCCGACTTTACCTTCACACAACATGACTGCATTGGAGCTTCTCTCCTTCATTCATCAGAAGCAACTGGATGAACTATACCCCAATCTCTGGGTTGCACTAAGAATTGCCCGCACTCTACCTGTGACAGTAGCGTCAGCCGAGAGGAGCTTCTCTAAGATGAAGCTAATCAAGAACTACCTCAGATCATCAATGGGGCAGGATCGCCTCAGTGGCCTTGGCATCATAAGCATCAACCAGGACGTTGGCAGGGAGATTTCATATGATGATGTTATTGATGATTTCGCCAGAAAAAATCTAGGAGGCAAAAATTTTTAAGATACAAACTGTTCTGTATAACTGTTAGCTATTACACGATTGTATCGTAGAGTTAGCAATTGTTTGGTAGTTGATAATTGCATTATTTTTTTTATACATAGTTCTTGTCATTTATTCTAAATAATGTATAAGCTAATTTTCAGAAATTTCATGAAGAGTATTTTTTCTGTTTGTCTTCTGAAAGTACATATTTCTTGTTTTGGACATAAATGTTTCATTAAAATTGTTTCATAATTGTTTTTTATTAACACAGCCATTTTTTGTATGTGTGCTGAGGTGATGTAGTAAGGCGTGAGTTGGTGGATGGAGGGGTGGGGCCTCAAATGGGTATACTGCTTAGGGCCCCCTAATGGCTAGAAACGGCCCTTGTATATATATATATATATATATATATATATATATATATATATATTATATATATATATAGTGTGTGTGTATGTGTGTGTACATACATATATATATATATATATATATATATATATATTATAATGTTATAATGTTTCAGACCAACAAAGACCCTAGGATCCACTCATGGCTGGTCTACCTAACTGTGTTCGTAATTGTGTATTGTGTATGTCCTCCGTGGTGGCGGAGGGGACCTACAATTTTACGTGGGTTCCGAACCACAAGAACATAAGAAATTTATGCAAAAACTGCCTGTACATTGGCAACGACCAATTTTACAAAACTAAATAATTATCAATTTAAAACTAATTAATTATCGATTTAAAACTAAAGATAGAATCTCTGGATCCAGAGGATCAAGTCATAATAGACTACTATCCACAAATATGTTACACTCTATATCTATTTATAACCGACATGCAAATATATCAGATCCAAAGAATCCAGTCAATTTCATTACGGTATCCGTCAATACTAGTACCTTGCCAACGAAAAATAAGTCACGGTCCATATCGATTGCGGACCAAGTCAAAATTTACAACCATATACATTACAATATATATACTTAGGAGGAAAAGTGTAAGTGTGGCTGTAAAGACTGTACACTGTGTACAGCAATGTAGAAATGTGTGTGCACCCATTTTGGGTCTCCCATTTCAAGGTGTTTGTGGGGCAAGTGAAGATCATGAGTTTTTCAATACCTCACAGTACTATGGGGGGCACCGCTCGGCAGAGGAATCTCTTTAAATGGAGTGTGTAAGGACAGAGAGTATCCCCTAACCCAAGATGCTGCCTCCCTATATCCCACAACACTTGTGTTGAGCTGTGGGATCTATCACCACAAAGCCTTAATTTTCCTACTTTAAACTATACCGAGTCTATCAACATGCGCGTCTAATCGATTTTTAAACATGTTTATAGACGTGCTACTAATTACTTCTACCGGCAAACTATTCCAGGTATTTACTATTCTATGCGTAAAAAAGTTTTTGGCAACTGCTGTCTCGAACCTTCTACTTGTCAACTTACACCCGTTATTTCTTGTCCTATTATATTGAGATATTTCGAAAAAGCTATCTCTATCTACGTTATCGAACCCATTCATAATTTTGAAAACCTGGATTAGATCATCCCTTAGCCTCCTAGTCTCGAGTGTAGTCAATTTTAACTCCTTAAGCCTATCCTTGTACGACTTTGACCTAAGCGACGGAATCATCTTAGCTGCTCGTCTTTGAACTCTTTCGATTTTGTCTATATCTTTGCGCATATGCGGATTCCAAAATTGGACCGCGTACTCCAAATGGGGTCTAACTAATGATTTATAAAGAGGAACTATAATATCGCGCGATTTGTACTCAAAATTTCGAGCTATAAATCCTAACACTTGGTTCGTCTTATTGACCGCTGCTGTACTTTGTTTCGCTACTTTTAAATCACCAGTGACTATAACTCCTAAATTTTTTTTCCTGCTCTACGCTTGTTAAATCTTTCCCTGACATACTATACGCAAAATTACCGTTACGCGAACCTATATGCAAAATTTTGCACTTATCAACGTTAAATCTCATTTGCCATGTGACTAACCAATCAACGATTTTATTCAGATCTTCCTGGATTTTACCTCTATCTTCGTCATTAATCGCCCTACCACCCAGCTTCGTGTCATCCGCAAACTTTGAAACTGTACTGACTAGGCTGACATCTAAATCGTCAATATATATATAAGAAAAAGCAAGGGGCCCAATACAGAACCCTGAGGAACGCCACTCGCTACATTAGCCCAACACGACTCCGCTCCATCAACGACTCTTCTAGCCAATTTATTACTACACCCCTGATTCCATGAGCCTTAGTTTTTTCAATGAGTCTTTTGTGCGGCACGGTGTCAAGCGCTTTTTGAAAATCTAAATACACTACATCAACCGCCCGATGTCTATCGTAAACGTCAACCACGCTTTGGAAAAATTCTAAAAGATTAGTTAAGCAAGATTTGTTTCGCCTAAAACCGTGCTGCGTATTTCTAACTAGTTTATGCACTTCTAAGTGTTCGACTATACGATCCCTAATTATTGATTCCAGTAGCTTACCTACAACAGACGTTAAACTGATTGGCCTATAATTTCCCGCCGCACCTTTATCGCCTTTCTTAAAGATAGGTGTTACGTTTGCTAACTTGAAATTATCTGGTACGCACCCCTCAGAAATAGACGCATTAAAAATCTTTGTCAGCGGCACAACAATGCTATCTTTTAATTCTTTTAGTTGTATGGGATATATGGAATCCGGACCCGGTGATTTACGCGTTTTCATTTTATCAATATAGCGCATTACCTCCCCTTCACTAACCACGATATTATCCAAAATATTACCATTATCAAAAGGTATTATGTCTATGACCGTAGGGATATTCGTTACATCTTCTATAGTAAAAACTGACGTAAAAATTCGTTTAGCAAGGTAGCCATTTCCTTGTTTTCAGAAACTAGATCTCCGTTTACATTTTTCAAAGGCCCCAAGACACTTTTTACTGGATTTCTATTATTGACGTATTGAAAGAATCGCTTGGGGTTTTCTTACCGTCACGAGCTATGGAGATTTCAAATTCGCGCTTGACTTTTTTTATTACACTTTTTCGCTTCACGCCTTAGAGATATGTAGTTGTTTCGTAACCACAAATTGTCTTTATCGCATTTATGTAGCCTATAAGCCCTATCTCTACTCTTTATATGTCTCCTACTCTAGAAGTAACCACAAGGGTGTATATATATATATATATATATATATATATTATATATATATTACATGCAATGAAGCAGTTATAAACAACAAAGTTATAAAAAATTTAAAATATTAAATAATTTTATAGCAGGCTTTATTTTCAACTAAATTTAAAATAAGTTCCTCAATTTACAAAAATTTATGGCATATTATATATATTATATAAGGGTTCTTGTGCAAAGTCCCTACCAGCGTAGCTAGCTACGAGGGCAAGAGGAGAGTGGAAACCAACTCTCTCCTCCACCAAATCTTGCGAGCAAATTAGGTGGGATGATGCAGAAGGGGTCGACCGCGGGTTGATCCTGAACCATCGTTCGAAGACATCAAGTATATATACAGGGTGATTCACTCGCTGGTAGCCCCAGCGGATATATTAGCTGGGGCGGGGCTACTAGCGAGTGAATCACCTTGTCTATTCCATAAGCATACATTACTACCGGGTGTCCAAAAGTCAGTTTACCGAAAAAAATGTTCTCCTAAGGTGAGTTTACTACAAAGAAAAAACTTGTTTTCATAATATATTTACAAAACATAAGAAAACAAAGAAAAAATTCTGAAACATATTTACAAAACCTGAGAATAGTTCTGGTTACAATAACTGTTCAAAATGTCGTCCATGTTGTTCGATGCACATCTTGTATCTGTCAACGGTTGATCGGTAAATTGCTTTACATATTCCTTATCATTGCTTAATAGCTGGAATTCTTCACAAATGTAGTCTTTAAGGTCCTGAAGACACGCTGGCTTTTTGGCTGTAAAAAAATTGTGTCAATGTTTAGAATAATCATCAGGAGAAAACATTTTCCTCGGTAAACTGACTTCTGGGACACCTTGTACCTATAAGAAACGCGTATAGCGTTTTCTACATACATGATGTAGTAGGGAGGCAGTGGATTAACTATAAAGGAAAGTCAGAAAGAGAAGATGAGACCGTCCGTGGATCAAAACGTTAAATATTTTCATTCACTATAATAACTCTTGAAGTAAATCCTGATTTATAGTTTACATTTAAAGACTATTTCCAACGTCGTACAACATAAATTTTTATAGTGACACACGCGTATATTGTGAGACTTATATGGAGAGAGAGAGAGAGAGAGAGAGAGAGAGAGAAGAGAGAGAGAGAGAGAGAGAGAGAGAGAGAGTCCAGATATGATATAGGAGATTAGTTTAGGGTGTACAGAGAGACCATGCCCATTATTAGTGTTACGTTATTTGACTGAGAATATTCAATTTATATATATATATATATATATATATATATATATATATATATATATATATATATATATATTATATATATATTATATATATACACTAGCGGAGCGACCCGGCGTTGCCGGGTGGATGTTGAACGCTATATCTGTGTATATATATGCCCGGTTGGGTCAACTGAATGCCCGGTTAGGTTATAATTGAATGCCCGGTTAGGTCAATTGAGTGCCCGATTAGGTTAATTAAATGCCCGGTTAGTTAAAACTAACGAAAATATCACGACTTAACCTAACCAATCGTCAAAGGCATACAGTTGACCTAAACGGGCATTCAATTAACCTAACCGGGCAATCAACACCCAGGTGCACAACCTCGGGACCTAATCAACATATGTGTGAAGTTTCATGTTTGTAATTGCTTCCATTTTCGACCTATGGTTGGAACACACACACACACACGTCCTTTTATTATTACACACACACACACACATATATATATAATATATATTATAATATATATATATATATATTTGCAATAAAAAAAATTAATGTTTCTGAAGCGCATTTTCGATCCAGTTAATAGAACCTTTATGACGCAGGTGTAACAAAAGAAACGTGACTAATTGAAGCTCCGAAAGTAAAGTTCAAACTAGATTTACTTAATAAAGTAATAAATAATCCCTGACATAATCCATGATTAAGGCATGGATATGAATACATTATAAGTGCAATAACCGTACTTACTCAAGATTGGAAGAGATAAGGCAATAAAGTGGGGAGCTAGAGGGATTCGAAACCCGCGTCGCGTGGTTTCAGAATCGGCGCTCTTTCCAATCACGCCGTCCAGACACCCCCCTAAAAAAAAAAACTTCTTTCCGAAACTGTACGTAAAATCTTTTAAGACCAAAGCTGCAACTATCAGACCTCTCCAACCCCGTCCCCAAAACTTCCTCCTCTAAATACCTTTGGTTGGGTATCCTTGGGAATCCATGGGCATCATCACTTCACACCCGTCTATTCAATTGAAAAAAAATTTGACATTTTTTTTAACTGAATAATTATGCACGATTTTTCGATTTTAAAAATTAAATATGTCAACATTTTAAAAAAAAATAGTATATAAAAGACGAGGGAGGCAGAGGGGAAAATCAGGAGTTGCTAGATCTAGCTGATAAACTTATGTTAACACGAGAAATAACAGAAAATACAACTGCCTAGATTTGGTATTCAAACAACAACCTAACTGATAAATAGAAATATCCCCAACTATAATATCAGATTACAACATTAGTAAAATAACAGTCAATATAAAAACAACAGGGAAGGAAAGAACACGCGCTATACATACAGTTGAAAGAGGTAAATTCGAAAATTTTAATTTTCACTCCAAGGCTACAAATTGGGGAGATATTACATAGTACATACAGCATGGAAGCAGTAGACTGGAAAACTATTTTTATAAGGATAAGACAGCGGAAGAGATGCTAATAATCCTGGAGGAGAAGGCACTAGAAATTGTGGAAAAATATGTCCAGAAAAAACAACAAAGAGGAAAGAGGAACAAGTTTGAGAGACAAAAGAGGTCAATGTTCCTCAAGAGAAAGAGGGTGACTGAAAAGTTGTTAAACTGCAAAGACAATATCAGATTGCATTATACAAGGTCTAATTGAGAACCATCCAGAGAAGAAGAAGAAAAAGAAGAAGAAGAAAAAGAAGGTGAAGGTGCTATAGGAACGATAAAGACTAATCCAAAATACTTCTATAGTTTTACAAAAAGGAAAACGAAAAATCTAGCGACTATCAGGACCTTTGAATAATGAAAACAATGCCTTAACCGATGATCTAAAAGAAGTCTGAAATACTAAGAGCTCAGTAAGAATCAGCCTTCAGTATCTCCAAAACTGATAAAATAATATACGATAGAAATGTGCTCCCTAAAGAAGAATAACAACGGGAAAGTATGTTAACGGACTTTGATTTCACAGCAGATTCAGACGAGCTATTGGGAAACTAAAAGCACACTCAGCAGCAGGCCTGGGCAGATGGAACACTACTACACTGATTAAAAACTGCAAGAATGAAATCATTAAGCCCCTATTATTGGATGTGGCGACGATCACTAGACACAGGAGACTGGAGAAATACTGAGTATCCTGAAGAAAGTGAACATGGTTCCACTTTATATAGGAAGAGATCGATCTGAGGCGGAAAACTATAGGCTAGTGTCACTCGCATCTCGCCTCAGTAAAATATTTGAAAAAATAGTTAGAGAAAATCTATGACTTGTTGAGACATAAAAAATTGAATGATAACCAAACATGGATTCTGATCAGGAAGGTCGTGCTTATCACAACTAATAGAAAACTATATCATTATTGATGCACTCGAAAATAATAACTCTGATGTGATATACACAAACTTTGTCGAGTTGACCATGTAACCATAACAAATTGAAATATATGAGAATAACATGAAAAGTAGAAAAATGGGTATATAATTTCCTTAGTGAGCGGCAGCAAGACGTTACAGTTTAAAGAATATGCAATGTCGGAGTTATTTAACTTCCTTCGCAACATCTAAGGTCATATGACGCACGGGACCTACAGCTTTACGTGGGATCCGAACCACGGGTCTAGAAAATATCTTCATCAGAATCCGAAGTACGTAGCTCAGTAGCACAAGGAACAGTATTAGCTCCATTACTACTCATGATCATGCTGATATACAACTCCCGACCAAAAAAATAGAATACTGTTTTAAATGCGCTCATGACCTTGATAATACCTTTAAGTTATACACCTTTATGAGGCAAACAGAGTATCTGTGACGTCATTACGATAAAAAAACCCGTGTGCTATTTTCTAAAAAAAAAAAAGTAGTAAAAATCTTATTAAACAGTGAAAAGATAATTCCTAGCGACATACCAAAATATTAGAATAGCTTATCAGGTGTTACAAAAAAGTAGAATAAATTCATTATGTTTATTGAGTAATGCCAATATATTCAACCCTTATTAAACGCTTTTCCCCGCAAGGGGGTTCTAAGCTCGTGCTCTTGAGTGCTCTTTGTGCTCGTTTGTACGTGCTTGTTCCTGGAGGTTTCACGTGCGCCCTCCCGGCCCTAGCACCCAAGGATGATGGGGCTCGACCCTGCAGTCCTTGGTCTTTTTCCACTTCGACTGTCCCCCACCCTTTCTTTTTCCTCTGTCTTTCCTCTCACTTTTTCTTTGTTTTTCCGCTGAGATATGCCCTTTTAAATAGAGGCGAATCGGTTCTTCCCGAACTTAAAAAAAAAAAAAAAAAAAAATTAAACGCTTTTAAACTCTGCGTCTTAGTAATTAGTTGGTCCACCCAATAACCCACGGTCTCCAATCGACGTGGCATAGAGTCGACAAGCCTCTTGCATTCTTTTGTAGTTATCGATTGCGAGATTGTCATCAAACACCTCTTCAATTCATTAAGCGTTCCTGGTTTACGCTTTTGGGCCTTCTGCTTAGCAATATTTCAAAGATTTTCTATTGGATTAAGATCGGAAGAATTAGCTGGTCATGGTAGTACTTCAATTTCATGAGCATCAAACCACGCAGATGTTGCACGAGCTGGAATCAGGTCATATTGAAAAATAAATTGTTCGTCTCCATACAGCTATTCTGCAGAGTTCAGCATGAAGTATTCTAAGATTTCTTGATAAGCGTGACTATTGACAGTGCTATTTACAAATGCATGTGACTCCACACCATTCTATTTTTTGTAACACCTGACAAGATATTCTAATATTTTGGTATATCGCTATGCATTAACTTATCACTGTTTAATAAGATTTTGCTATATTCTATTTTTTTTTCAAAACTGGCACACAATGGTGTCGTTTTATCACAATGACGTCACAAATACTTGATATTCCTCAAAAAAGGTGTATAACGAGGTATTATCAAGGTCATGAGTACATTTGAGACAGTGTTCTATTTTTTTGGTCCGAAGTTCTAGATGATGAGTTTACCAATGATAGCACAGTGATAGATGATGAAGTTATCAATGATAGCACGCCCTTGGCCCCTCCTTCCTGCGTAAAAAAAAAACACCCTTTGCTGATGAGACAAAAATTAGTAAGAAAATCAGAAACTCGGAGGATATAGAATCTCCACAAACGAACACGAACAGAATTTACAGTTGGTTCGAAACCAGCGATAGAAAATTTAACACTGAAAATTTTCAACTATTAACAAACAGGAGAAGGAAGAACTAAAATTCATGGAATACTATCCCGAAAATGGATAAAGAATTCAGATAAATTCTAAAGGAAAAGATTTGGCAGTTAATAATAATGACCGACGGCACGAAATTTGAAACAAAATAAGACAACAGTAAATAAAGCAAAAAGGAATAACTGGACAGATACTGAGAACCTTTAAAAGAAGGGACAAAAATATAACGATTCCTCTGTTGAAAACAGTAATCATACCCAAGCTGAAGTATTGCTCAGTCTCTCTCTCTCTCTCTCTCTCTCTCTCTCTCTCTCTCTCTCTCTCTCTCTCTCTCTCTCTCTCTCTCTCTCTCTCTATATATATATATATATATATAATTAGTCAACTACAAGGGATTCAGAGGAACTTCAAAGCGAAGATCAATGGATGCAAAGAATTAAATTACTGGAAAAGTTACATAAATTTATATTCGTTGAAAAGAAGAGATACACCATTATTTACACAATGGAAGATAACAAAAACTAGTCCTAAATCTCACTTTAAACCCTATAACCAATCAAACAAGAGCGAAAAATAGAAAAGGAATAAATAGCTTTGTTATCACAGGGCCAAAATTGTTCAACCAGCTGCCCAAAGAACTACGGAGCACGAATGGCGTAGTGGTGGAAGTCTTCAAAAGACGACTAGACACATAGCCCAGAACAATTCCAGGTAAGGCGGGTGTACCTGGTTATGTGAAGTGGAGAGAGCAAGAAACCAACTCTCTACTTCACCAAGCCAACTCCAGAAGAGAGGCAACAATCCCGCCCTCCGTGAAATGAAGAATCATCCATGAACACCTGTAAAGTTGTAAGGTAATAAATAGCATGATATAATTAAGAAAAATTTATGTTTATTTCACATTAGATTTGTGTACAGGTATAAAATACTGTCCGATCACAAAAGTACTGCGTAAAACTCGTTTTTTTACCAATATTTATCGGTAAGAACATGGAGTTTTACAACAAGACTTTTTAAATTGATCGTACAGTAAGTATATAAGATATGAAAACAATTTTATACTGAATAACGGAAGGGAGTCTAACTTCATGTAAAAAATGGGTTTAATAAATAATTACACGAGTGACGAAGGCCAGAAACTGCACGACATAGTAGTGCTCAGTCCAAACTAACGAGACCCATCACCCTATAAGTCCTGGATTATTATTACTAGTATTATCGAGTCGAGCCCCCGACCCTCAGTGTCTTCACTTTGCTTATAGGGAGACAGTGTTACCCATTGAGCTACGGGCTTTGGTTAAAGATTGGTTTGCATTAATTCCGTAATTTTAGTCTAGGTTGGTTTTGAAGCAGTGTTGATTGTGTTGATAAACCTTCTATTTACGTCCGTTATGTAGGGTGTCCCGTAAGTCTGGAACCATAGGGCAAAATGATAAAAACGGCAATAAAAACGCCGAAGAGACTTTTGGGACTGTTTGTGAAATGAACGAGGATGGTAGCGGCTGTGTCATCGTCTGCGTGGCTTATCTCCTATGGATCCCGTTTCCCTGAACTTTGCTACAAGTTTGCCGACACAGCTGTGTGTTATCGGCGCGCGGTCCGGATGCAATATGTTAAATTCCTCAGCGACCTCCCTCTGACTCAGATTTCCTACGAGCAGAATTACCTGGATGCGTTCTTCCTTACTCAAAGACATCATGGACACTTGCATAAACGGAAAAACATGAATTACTTATTTTAACCTATGGTTCCAGACTTACGGGACACCCTGTAGAAGACGTTCATTAATATACTATTAGTCTTTAGAAGAGGGATCGACGTATAAACCCTGAAAGAACTGTAAAGAGTCTCTGATATTTTGGTCTCTCTTTGTTAGGTGGGAAGAGAAAAGAGAAACAGTGACGAGCTCGCTTTTTTTTAGTTGGGGGGACCTGCAGCGATTTGGTGAACATAACACTCTATCTATACTAAAAAATAATTTAACGGAACCCAACTTAACCCAATCCGATTAAATGTCAAGCCGAAAGAATGACGTCAGTCCGATTTATTTCACTGGACCATGAATTCCTATCTCATGGAGTATATTTTTTCAGGTTGGTGGAGTTTCCGCCCTTCTCAATGACTCTTCGTAGTGGAAGGAAAACCAACCAACCATCCAACCAACCAACCCAACCATTGTTAGATCCTCGTACGCACTCTCACTTTTGAGGTAAAATTTTGGGAATCACTTTACTTTTTATAAGGAGGTCAGAGACATCGACACTGCATGCTTCGTACGATAGATTAAGTTAGGTCAGGTCAGGTTGTGATAGGATAGGTTAGGTTCAGATGAGATAGGACAGTATAAGGCGGATTAGAGTAGTTCAGTATAGGGCAGAATAGGATAGGTTATGTTAGGTTAGAAAAGTGAACTGTCCATAATTTGAAGGTATCATCAAATTTTCCCTAAAAACCGTTTTTATTTCTTGAAAAAAGGTCACCATTTGAACATTTTCTTCAAATGAAAGTTCAAACTACATTCTCGCAATAGAAGAAACAGTCCGTTTAGGACTCGATTAAAAGTGGTGTAAGTGTAATTGATGAAGCCGCATTCGATGTTGAAACGATAATTTTCATAATCTTCAAAAAAATTCACTTTGATAGGCCGCTGACATTCTCTCTCTCTCTCTCTCTATATATATATATATATATATGATGAATAAAACCACGAAGGAAAGGAAACACAAAAAGGTGCTCAAGCGCTTTCGTCTAATGACATCCTGAGGATGTCATAGACGAAAGCGCTTGAGCACCTTTTTGTGTTTCCTTTCCTTCGTGGTTTTATTCATCATAAATATTTTTCACGTGTTACTTTCGTGAAATAATTTTCATATATATATATATATATAACACTGGGCAACACGTATTTTATTGAATGATATCTGACACTTGATTCTAGGTAATTTGGGTGCGCTGAATACGAATTTCAACTCGGTTTGGCTCTATCAGGTCCTGATTCTTGTCGACAGCATATGTGCCATTTTCCAGATTTTTCAAATTAGGACTAAAAAATTAAGTCGTGTTAAATTTTTTTTTCAAGTTTCATGAATACAAGCAGTTCAAACTACAGTAAAATTACATTATAACGATAGAAATGACTTAAAATAAAAAAACAAACAGATATGAAGCTTTCACTGTGGCAAAGATTTTCTTTTGTAAGACTTTCTAGCGTATTTGCTTGTTGATGGCAGGTCTCTTTTCAAGCACCAGCAGTAATCAGCCATCATGTGGGAATCCTAGCGGCCTTGGTACTGTTCCTCCATAATTTTTATATCTTGGTGGAATCTCTCCCCTTGTTCGTCACTTACATCACCTAAATTACTTGGAAATTGGTCAAGATGGCTATTCAAAAAATGCATTTTTATGCTCATATTGCAACCTAACTCTTTGTAGTTCCTTAAAAGTTTTTTTACGATTTCTTCGTAGTTATCTGCCCTATAATTGCCTAAAAAGTTTTCTATCAAGTCCACGAATGAGAACCAGCCATTTTTTTCGCGTTCATTCATGACATTAGGAAAATTGCTGTCTTTATCATTGTTCTTATTTGTGGACCGTCGAAAATTCCCGCCTTGATTTTTTCATAACTTAAACTTGGAAATTTTGAAGTTATGTATTTGAAACACTCGCCGTTCGTATCTAAAGCTTTTACATATTGTTTAATGAGGCCTAGTTTTATATGCAGAGGAGGAAATATGATTTTATCTCTGCTCACTAAAGGTGGATTAATTACGTTTTTTTCTCCGACAGTAAGTGATGTTCGTGCTCGCCAGATTTGTTTGAAATAATGTTCTTCCTTGGCTCTGCTGTCCCATAAGCAAAGGAAGCAGGGATATTTAGTATACCCTCCTTGTTGTCCTAGCAGAAAATTAACCATTTTTAAGTCAACACATATGATCCACTCGTGCTCCCTATATTTGATAAGATTTAAAACCTTTTCTATATGTTCATACTTTTCTTTTAATTTTGTTGAGTGCCCAATCGGTATCGAGCCGTATAGATTGCCATTATGCAACAACACACACTTAAGACTTCTTTTCGAACTGTCTAAAACAAGCGCCAATCATTTGCATCGTAAGACTCAACCCCCATCTTCTTTAACAAACCAACTATGTCGCAGCAATATACTAAACTATCCTCTGTTCTAAAATATTTAACAAGTTCTTCTTCTCTTTTTCTGTAAAATGAAATGTATGTGTTTGAAGTAAGCAAGTTTTTCTCTTTAAGTCTTGAAGCTAAAATTTCCGCAGCCTTTTTTGGCAAATTTAGATCCCTTACAAGATCATTCAACTCGGCCTGGTTAAACTTTTGCGGATCGTTTTGACTTTCAAATACGCTGGGGTCAAAATCGGTGTTGACTCCTCAAAGTGCATAACAATATTTTCAGGAACATCTTCAACTAATTCTTGAGTTGGCAGACCCTTAAATTTTGGAATGGGGATCTCATTTGAATGTAGCACAGGTCGTATCGCGGTGTCGAAATTTGGGTACTCGATACAATGTTTATTTTTCTTAATGAAGCCCGAAGTCTTGACAAAGCAAAGGTAGCAATCGGTCTCGTGGTTAGTAGGCTCTCGCCACACCTGATATGGAAAAAAAATTGTAAAGCGTTAACAAAAGCGACGAGAGACTTGTTTTTATGAATTTTATCAAAAGTTATCACCCAAACATTTAACATTTCTATGTGTTTCAACCTTATGCAATATTTGAGATTCTTATAAACATTTTCTGTAAATTTTTGTTTATGTACCTAAGTTACAATTACAGTTAGGTAAGTTACAGTATACTAGTGATTAAATTACGTAGTTTTATGAAATCATAAACTTACCATCGGAACTCCAAAAGGTATTTTTGAATCCGAACCCTTCGTCCAATGTCGCAGTCTTTCAATGCATATAGTGCAGGCTTTATGTGGAGCCCACGATTTATCTTGGTCCCCCAGTTTTATGCCAAAATAAGCTAAGTAAGCTCTTTTTACGAAGTCAGTTATTTGCTCGTTGATGTGGAAGTGTAAAATTTCCACATATATAACAGAAGGAATCAGGGTTGTTTTTGCATTTGAACTTTCTAGTGCTTGATGACATATTGCTTGATTGTTCTGCCAATTTGTAAAGGTATTTAAAGCCCTTAATTCATATAAATTTAAGAAAATCTGAAATATAAACACAAAAATTAGTTTAAATAGGTACTTATTATGAAATAGGTACTTACAATCTATGAAATTAAACTAGAAACACGGATGAGTAGGTACAATATAAATTACGTCTAATTAAATCAACTATATTAAATCACGATGACAAAATTACTCACTAAATCATATGCCAATTCAAAATTATGTTAATGCCCAAACTTAATTAACTAACTCAACTGACTGATTGAATTGACTGATTAACTCTGGAAACGAGTCGCTTTTATATATTTTAGTTGTCCCTCTAGAATACTCTACAGAGAACAGGAACGCTCGAGAAAATTTTAGAATTCTATGATATTTTAGCTTAATTTACTAATATTAAAATGGGTTACAAATGACAAAATTAAAAATATTTTTAGGGTGTTACATATAAAAATATACATAATACAACAATACCATAACAATAGGTACAAATACCTAGATAAAAACCTAGTTGCATAATGTGTAACTGCAAAAAGACTTAGCGAGTATTGAGAAAAAAACCTTTTTATGAATACGACGAAAGAGGAGGGGTGTTGAGCAAAATCAGGACCTGATAGAGCAAAACCGAGTAAAAATTCGTGCTCAGCGCACCCAAATTACCTAGAACTAACTGTCAAATCTAATTCAATAGACAAAAAGTTGAAATTTGTTCCCCAGTGATAATCTATATATATACCATTTATAGCTGTTTCCTTGATATAAGTAAGGCATATGATAGGGTGAACCACAATATTTTATTTGCAAAACTAGAAGACAGGAAGGTTCCCATGTACATATTAAATTTATTGAAATTTTGGTATTCCCACCAATCTTTCACTGTTAGGTGGGGCAATGTATTATCCGAGTGTTTTGGCAGCTCTTGCGGGGTGGGACAAGGCTCTTTGCTCTCCCCTATGCTGTTTAATGTGTATATTGACGGATTAATTGCTTCACTTAACGAGGCAACAGTAGGATGTTGTATAGATAACACGAGGATAAATAACTTAGTTTATGCCGATGATATGGTGTTAACCCTTTCATACCCAAATTAAGTCGAAAAGTAGGCGGAATCAGTTGATGCAAAAATCGTCCTTATAACCTTATAAATAAGGTCTAAGATTGCTTCCAAAGTTAACGATGAAAATTTCACACACTTGGCATTAAAGGGTTAATAAGTCCCTCTGTTAAAGGTCTGGATCGGCTACTAAATGTCTGCGAAGTGTATTCGCAGAAACATGATATTCTTTTTAATGTTACAAAAACTAAGGTTATGCAATTTCATCCTAAAAGCTGTAATCAGCCAGCTGATATAAGGTTTAAAATGAATGGTGAAGTAATTGAGGAAGTACAAGAGTAAGTATTTGGGTCAAAATCAACCAACCTGATCATCCAAGCTATCCATGAGTCCTGCTATTTATCCTCTAAGCTATGGACTTCTTGGTACGAAAACGTCTGTCTGTAACTCCACTTAACTTCGACAGTGCAGTATTATTTCTAATCAATTGTATATATTTCTATCCTTAGTATATAAACTGTCATTGTATTAATAATATTTGTCATATGGACTATAGTCTGCCAATAAACCTCTCTCTCTCTCTCTCTCTCTCTCTCTCTCTCTCTCTCTCTCTCTCTCTCTCTCTCTCTCTCTCTCTCTCTCTCTCTCTCTCTCTCTCTCTATATATATATATATATATATATAATATATATAAACGAAGTACCGACTTCTTTAAATCCACATATCTAAAAAAATAATTAACTTTACCTAATTTATCCTAACCTAACAACCTTTCGTGCCATCGAATTAACAAAGGCGTGATAAGCGTTTCGGTCGCAAATGAGGGCTCGAAGGCTGTTTTCCGTTAGGTCATTAAATAATGATGGACTCGCTAACCTAACCTAGCATAACCTAACTTAATCAGACTAACGTACTATCTTTTTACGAAAACGAAACTATTTCTAGATTTTTTTTTTTTTTTTTTTTTTTTGCATTTCGAAGTACCAAAAATGTTACCTAAAAAAAAATTACCTCGCAACACATGTGAATTATTGTACACTCTACTTCACTTATACCCAGTTACCTACGGGCGCGCACGCGCGTACTCCCTCCCTCCCCCCTCTCTCTCCATCTTTCTCTCTCCCTATAAACCCCGAACGAGATACGAGGAAGGGGAATAGCCCCATGGACAAGTAATACGAGTTGGTAATATTAAGTCATACTTCAGGCACGGAAGAAACATATTGCGGAAATAGCGACCTCTTAATGGAGGTCGTAAGGGAGACAATTGGAGGGCGGGAGACGGGAAAAACGGGGGAGGAAGGAGAGGGGTAGGGGAATAAATTGTTACAGCTAGATCTACTCCCGGTTAGTTCATGTTATTGATAGATATAATCAGTTACAATAACTGGTTGTGTAAATAGATGTAAAAAATGTTTATATTGTGCAGAGAGAGAGAGAGAGAGAGAGAGAGAGAGAGAGAGAGAGAGAGAAAAAAAAAACCGTTCTACAGGGTGTCCCATAAGTAAGGTCTCATCGGAAAATTTACTTTAAATTAAGTTTATCAAAGTAATACATTAAAACTAAAACAAATGTTCAAATTGATGTCTTGTTTTGGGACCTTTTTTTTTGTTGCAGGTAGACTAACACGCAATGGCTAATATGGAAGCGAGTTACACTCGTGAGGAAAAGGCCTCCGAGGGCTTTTCCTATGAGACCGGATTTATGGGACACCCTGTATAATTATACAAATAAATAAAAAATTATTTAAATGTTCATGCCATACACAAACACTATATATATATATATATACACACACAGTAGTCCCTAAACTAGTCCCTAATCTTACTCTGAACGCTGTAACTCCCCAAACAACAGTGGAAAGTAGAAAAGGAAGACTGTGTCGTGTTCAAATTAAAGGCTCAGGAAGGGAACATTCTTAACCCTGAAACAAAATAGTTTTGTTGTGAGAGGACCAAAACTGTTTAATCAGCTGCCCAAAGACCTAAGGAACACGAGTGGTGTTGCAGTGGACATCTTCAAAAGAAGATTAGACGCCTGGCTCAGAACAATCCCCGATGAGCCGGGCGTACCTGGCTATGTGAGGTGGAAAGTACAAGGAACCAACTCACTACTTCACCAGGCCAACTCGAGAGGAGGGGCGCCAAGCTTGACCTTCGTGAAATGAGGAATCATCGCACGCAACATTTGAAAGGTTGAAAGGTATAATATATATATATGTATAGTATATATATGATGGAAACACACAAGGAAAAAGAAAAATGATTCCAAGGCCTTTCGTGTATCCAGAAGTACACCTCGTCATTCCCTGACGAGATGTACTTCTGAAGACACGAAAGGCCTTGGAACCATTTTTCTTTTTCCTTGTGGATTTGCATCATTCATTCATTTCACATGTTTAATTGTGAAATTCATCCCATATATATATATATATATATATATATATATATATATATATATATATATACTTCCTGTGAAGCGCATTTGACAGAATAAGGAGTTTGCAGCTATCCGATTTTCATTAGAACGTAATACAAGTAAAGCATCTTTTATACTTCCTCCAATGAATTCCTAAACCTTTCTTAACCTAATAATACAATAAAATAAAATATAATTTTTTCAGCCCTGAAAGAAAATATTCTTTAGTCCATTTAATAAAGTTTTATTTTGGCAATATCTATAAAGACTAAAGCCCTATTCTGAAATGTGGAAAATTTTCTAATCCCTTGCATTAGTGCAAACAGGCAAATTCATCCTCTCCAAAAAAAAAATAGCAATGAAGCCTTAACATTGTATAAAAAGTAAAATAGAGAAAAAATAGCCCAAAGAATAGCCCAAAACATGGACCGAAAAAAAATATCGCCCAAAAGAAATCGCCCAATTGGTGGTATTTGGGCGACAAAGATTTGGTATTGCCACTCAGGAGCTGCCAGCCTTTCACCCACATCTAAATGATGCCATAGCGGGGTGAGGGAGGGGTCAAGTCCCCATCTACCGAAGCTGTAAGGTCGTGTAAAGAAGCTTAAGTACCAAAAGGGGCCCTCTTTTGCCCAAAACATTGGCCCCCGTAGGAAGAATGTCGATAAAATGGCAGTTTCTCTCAAGTTTACGACAACGCTGGATATTGCCAGTCCTGCTTTAGGATTCCGCTGGGACACGAGATGATACGGGGAGGAGGGGAGCGGTTCGAGAGAGAGAGAGAGAGAGAGAGAGAGAGAGAGAGAGAGAGAGAGAGAGAGAGAGAGAGAGAGAGAGCAGAAAAAACAAATATGTGGAAGAACCTAACAGACTCTCGAAAACAAGTAAACAGAGCTAGAATTAAAATTTAATCTATTGTACAGAAAATTTGGCGCAATGTGTCCAACCCATTTGGTATCAAAGCAGTAAGCACACAGTTAGGTAATCCGTGCGAAAGTAGTGTGTGTGTGTGTGTGTGTGTGTGTGTGTGTGTGTGTGTGTGTGTGTGGCGTTATCAAGTAACGTAACGACTTAAAACAAACGCATGTTTTGTATTCTTGAAATGAAAAAAAACGAAAAATAGTCTTTGCTTCGTCTGTACATAAAGTACATTTTACGTTTTAAATAAGAATTGAAATCATGTAAATGTGAAGATGGCATGCGATACACAGAAACTTTGGTATACACACACACACACACACACACACACATATATATATATATATAGGGTGATTAGAAAGTCCTTGCCCAACTTTAAACTTTAATAACTTTTGATGTACACATGATAGAAACAAAGTGTAAACGGCAAATGAAACCATAATTAGTAAAGTTTTGAACAACAGTATACTGAAATGTTGTAAGCCTCAACATAACCGACATCTTTCGCGATACATTTTAATCCGATTTTGCAATTGTTTGAAAACATCCTCCAGTTGCTGCCGAGTGATTTCATGAATTGCATTTGTGATCCTGGCCATAAGTTCATCCAAACAATGTGGTTTTGGTGGGCAAATAACGCTTTTAACGTGGCCCTTAAATGTAGACAAATGGGAATAGGTCAGATGAATGAGATGTCCAAGTAATTGATCCACCTCTGCCGATCTACTTGGCTGGGAAGATTTCTTAGCCTGGCCATAAGTTCATCCAAACAATGTGGTTTTGGTGGGCAAATAACGCTTTTAACGTGGCCCTTAAATGTAGACAAATGGGAATAGGTCAGATGAATGAGATGTCCAAGTAATTGATCCACCTCTGCCGATCTACTTGGCTGGGAAGATTTCTTTCAAGAACTGTAAATACAGTGGTCTTGATGAAGGGTGTTATCTGAAAGATTTAATAGTCTTACTTTTCCGCTATTATGCTTTGAATGTACGACAGTTCTTGAAAGAAGTCCTCCCAACCAAGTGCATCGGCAGAGGTGGATCAATTGCTTGGACACCTCATTCATCTGACCTATCCCTATTAGCCTGTTTTTAAGGGGGCCACGTTAAAAATGTTGTTTACTCACCAAAACCACATTCTTTGGATGAACCTACCTTGGTTAACCTTAGTTTTGCTTCCGCCCGAATTGTTTATTCTAACGAAGGCCAAGCTTGTCACTCTACCTTAAACCTACAGTTTAACGTTGGAACCACGCCCCACCAGCAGTCTAGCGTCCTAAACACTAGGCTACCCAGGGTACTCATTTATCTACCAACCAATTTATTTATTGTGTAGAAGGGTGAACAGCCGAGTTTTGCCGCGCGCCGCCGCCGGCTGCCTTCACCCGGTCTCGATCCTGGGGTCGATGCATTCGTAGTCAGCGACGCTAACCACTACACCAGCGAGGCGCATAATAAGGATCACACACGCAATTCATAAAATCACTAAGCAGCAATTGGAGGATGTTTTCAAACAATTGCAAAATTGGATTGAACGATGTATCGCGAAAGATGTTAGCGATGTTGTGGTCTAGAAATTTGTAATGTAGTTTAATAAAAACCTCAATAATTATACTTTCATTTGCCGTTTACACTTTACCTCTATCGCGCGTACATCAAACGTTATTAAATTTTAAAGTTGCACAAGAACTTTGTAATCGATATATATTACCCTCATGAGAGCAATATTTGAGGGAAATTATGATAACCCATTTCCCCTCATACCAAAAGCTCGCATTTCAATCTTCAGATTTATTCGCGAGAACGAACATAATTCACCTCTTTCACACTATGAAAACTTTTATACGGTAAATAAAAAAAACCTTACGACATATTTATCGAAAGCCAAGTAATCTCATGTGCCCTATATATATATATATATATATATATATATATATATTATAATAATATTATATATATATATAAAAACACGCACGATTTATCATAATTCAAACCCCTCCCCCCCCATCAAGGTTCGAATCCTGGTGGGAACATTTTTGCGTTACGCAAAATCGTGCATGTTCATGCATGATATTCCATTTATGGGTCCCCAGTGTTACACTCGCTATTTGAGTGAAATGCTGCTACTGAAGGGGGATTAGTACAGGAAACACCTCTGGACGCGAAAGCGTTGTGCGATCTCTTAGATGTTGAAATATACACCGGGTTGTACTAACTTTTACCTTGTAGGGTGATGGTCAACGCCTTGCCTTCTACTCAAGAGGTGCTCAGTTCGAATTCTCGTTGAGGCAATTTTGCATGCTGTATATATTCATTTCCATGCAAGAAGTACAAAAGTTTGGGTACCTTTTTAAATTCTTTAAAATATTTGATTTTTGATGCATCTAGAAAAATAAGTATGTTCAGACTTGGAAGTAAAGCTACTGCTATATATATATATATTTTTTTTTTTATTTATTTTTTTTTTTAGTAAAGGGATGTTGGCAACATATAAAACCGGATACTGATTTTTACTTATTAATTAAGAATACAAAACAAAAATTTAGGCACCCTTCAAATCAGTAACTCGAAGGACATCCTTTTCCTGAGATTACTTCAAGCAAACTCTTCCTATTTCCTTGTACCATCTTCTGGACTCGTTCTATCAGTGGCCAAAACCATCGTTTTTGACAAAATACCTCCAACTCGCTAAAATTCTTCGGATTTCTTGTATGGACCTCTCTTTTAAAATCTCCCTAAGAAGCTCGATGACTGTGAAAGCTATTCCAAAACTTCGATTATTTTCTTCTGTTCCAACTGTACTTTTGGATGTATATTTCGGAAATACTGTACCTGTCCACGCCCCGGTTTCCACTTCCTGACTGAAGGCAGAAGATTTTCATCCAAAGTCTACTGATACTTTACTGAATCTATTCCATCATAAATTCGAACAAAATTGTTCATACTTGCGGATGACACGCGGAGCCAAAGCATGAACGAGCAGCTATCGTGCTCCACTGTCGAGATGATGATATTTTCATTAAATGCCTTAGTCTTCAAAACAAAACCTTTTTAATTGCGAACGAAAATTTTGATTTTTGGCTCATCAGACCAGAAAATATTGTTCCAGGACTCTTGAGAATCATCGAAGCGTTCTTTGGCACAAGATAGATACGCAGCTTTGTGATGGGAATGCAGAAATGGTTTCTTCTTTGCAACCCTCCTGTGTAGACAATTCTCGTGAAATGTTCTCCGAACCATTGAAATGTACACTGAGGTACCTGCAGCTTCGAGCGACAGCTAGAGGTTCTTGGCAGTAAGTTAGAGGTTCTTGGAGACATCTCAGACAATCTTCCTCGCGACATCTTAAACAATGTTCTTCGGAATTCTGGCGAATATTTTTGGTGGCGTTCCTGAACTTAGTAAAGATGAAACAATAACAAACTATTTCCGTGTCTTTATGGCGTTCCAAATCGTAGTGTAGTGACGCTTCGATATTTTTCTCGTGGCCTTCTCCAGACTCGCGCACTTCGACGTTTTTCTGTTTGATGTCTTCCGAAAGCTCTCTTGAAGAACACATCGTTGGTTTGACAATGGATGAGGAAACCGACGTTTTCACGCATAAAAGTCGAAATCTGTACCTATTAAATTATATTTGACACGCATCTGTAAGGCCCCATTTGATGAAAACTGCTTACCCTTGCGATGTATTTGTGGATACTGTAAAGTTCTTTGAATTACTGATTTGAAAGGAGTCTAAACATATTTGATAGCAATTTATCTTTATTCTTTATTTGTTTTTAATATATAGTAGTATATTTATACACATGTCTGAACATTTTATACTTTTCTGGGTTCATCACAATTCAGACATTTTCGAGAATTTGGTAAGGGTGAACAACTTTTACGTCGTGCAACTATATATATATATATATATATATATATATATATATTAGTGGTGGACCGGATATCCGCATCCGCATCCGCACTTCTGACTGCGGATGTTATGCGGATATTACCTCTAATAAATTATGCAATTTACAATTAAATTAGCTTATAAAGTAGCTTATAAGGCCCTAGGCCCAGTCATGCACATTTCATGTAAAGTATTAATTATATCACTGGTCGACAAAATCGAACTTTTTATTTGTCACATGAACAAAAATGGGTGGATCTTATAGGTTTTTTACCGCTGAGTTCAAAAATGGCCTCAAAATTTTTCTATCACCCACCAATATTGAGTGAATCGAAAATGAAATTTGGACTAATTTATAGGCGTCATAGCAATATCAAAGTAGAAAATGTATATTGAATTCACCTAAAATGTGGCTACTGATGATTTACGCTTGTATTTCACCTCTGGGCCATCCCTTGACAATGTCCAGCAGTAGTCATCCAACATGCTGGGGCTCCACTTGCCCTAGTATCGCTTTTCCATCGTGGATATTTGTTGATGAAAGCGTTCCCCATGCTCATCACTAACATCGCCTAAGTTTGTTGGGAAGAAGTCGAGATGTGAGTCAAGAAAATGAATTTTCAACATGTTGCACCCCACGTCTTTGTAGGCCTTGAGAAGTTCTTCAACAAGTGACTCTTAATTTTCGGCATTGAAGTTTCCGAGGAAATTTATGTTCACTACTTTAAATGCTCTCTAAGCTGCTCCTTCAACTTCACTTAGTTTCATCAAACGCGCTGTCTCTCATGATTTCTCTAATTTGCGGGACCACAAATATCCCTTCTTTGATTTTGACCTCGCTGATCCTCGGAAATTTCTGTTTCAAGTAGACCCCGCCCCCCTGCCATTTTGATCCATAGACTTAACAAAATTTTCCATTAAACCAAGTTTAATATGTAGTGGTGGCAAATAACTTTTTTGGATTAAGAAGAGGTGAACTGGCGAGATTTTTATGCCCTGGATTCAACGCTTGTCGAAGTGGCTATTGTTTCTTTGAGTAATGGCTTTCCCGTGCTCTGCTGTCCCATTCACAGAGGAAACAACAGAATTTCGTATAACCCAGTTGTAAACCAAAAAGAAGTGCAATCACTTTCAAGTCTCCACAGATATGCCAAGAGTATTTATCATATTGGATATGTTTCACAAGCAGGTGCATATTGTCGTATGATTCCTTCATATGTACGGCATGTGCTAATGGAACTGAAGGGTATTTATTTCCATTATGGAGTAATAGTTTTTAAACTCAGCTTCGAGGAATCAATAAATAGGCGCCATTCGTTTGGATCATGTTGTTGGCCAAGGGTTTTCATGAGAGGGTAGAAAGTTTTCGATGCTTGCGGTAAAAAGATATCTTAGTGCCTTTTTCTTGAAGATTCCAACCTTTCAACCTGGAAGCCGAAAGTTCGGATTGATCTTTTGACAATTTCAGATCAGAGACAAGCTCGCTCAGGTCTGCTTGAGATATTAAGTGAGGCTCTGTCGATGAACAAGATGGTTCAAACATTGGATCAAGATCGTCCGTCAGTAAACCATGTTGAGCTTCGTCATTACCATTGTACATCAATTTCATTATCTAAACTCCACGTTTCCGGTGGCCTTGGTACTGGCAAATGTTTATTATGTAAAACAGGCCTTATGGCTGATGGTAAATTTGGGTATTGTACCATATGTTTGGATTTCGCAGTAATGCCTAGTATATTTGTTAAGCAGAAATAACAATCCGTTAAATGGTCTTTCGGCTCTCTCCATATCATCGGAACGGCAAATGGCATTTGACGAGACCCATTTAACCAGCCTGTCAGAAGTCTTAAACACGTAATACAGTATATATGAGGTGCCCACGTCTTGTTCTGATCCCCTACTTCGCAACCAAAATAAAGTTTGTATGTTTTTTTGACGAGAGGGGTGAAATTTCACCTTTGAAATTTAAGTGTTAACTCTCTGCACACATAACAGAAACAGTTTGGATGGTTGACACACTCGCGTGGCATTCTCTCATGAAACAATACAAACGCACTGACACAAAAAATGATTAAGGAAAATCACGAATAAAATGCACGATGTTCACTGAGTGAAATCAAATGAGTAACTGACAAATGAAAGTCAACAGTGACGTGTAGCAACTTATAAGCAGAGGAAGAGGAAGGGGGCAGACCCCGCCCCCTTCCTATTCTCACTCAAATCCTAAGTAATGTAAATTCGTGTGTCACTCTAAAACTGCTGGTGATAGAAAAATTCTGTTTTCATTTTCGTAATCAACGTAAAACATTACACATAGTTCAAGTAAAAATATCTCTGTGACAGACAAAAACTTGGTTGACCAGTGAATTATTAATGAACAAACAAATACATAAACCTCAAAATATAAATAGGTGGTAACACAGAAAATTGAATGAAACTTGTTTCATTGAATTTTCTGGGGCTGAAACTCTTGAGAAAGTTATTATTTTTATCATAATGAAAACATTAATATTAATTTTAATTCTTATGCATTGCCTGCCATAATAGTAATATCACGAAATTTGAAAAATTATGTCATATATTCATAATTCTATATTATATTGATAGATTAACTAAATATCCGCATCCGCATATGTTGAAAAACTGACATCCGGTCCACCAATAATATATATATAATATAGTATCAAAAGCGTTACCTCACAAAAAAAATTTACCCCACTACATATGTGAATTATCTTACACCTAATCTCACTTATGTTTAATTGCCTGCGCGCGCGCGCACACACAAATTGCAATGGGGTGTGAGGGTATTAAAAAAATCTATTTGCCAAACCAAGCCAAAAATGAACAGTATACGACAACAGTACTGTTTTACATTATATATATATATATATATATATATATATATATATATATATATATATATATATATATATATATATATATCGTACCAATAATAATTTCGAAACTATCTTTACAAGGAAATGAGAAGACTTATCAGCGGCGTCCTCTCCACTGTTTCGGATATTACTTAAGAGATTTAATTACTTTACCAATTCTTGTGTATATATATATATATATATATATATAGAGAGAGAGAGAGAGAGAGAGAGAGAGAGAGAGAGAGAGAGAGAGAGAGAGAGAGAGAGAGAGAGAGAGAGAGAGACCCCTTTCTTCCGAGATGCATGCCACTATATATATATATATTATAATATATATAATATATATATATATATATATATATATATATATATATATATATAATTTTCAATACCACGTTTAATTAACGCTTTCAGACCGTTATAATGAACACGAACTCTACCGTTATATTATTTTTAACGGACGGGAATTTCGAAGAGATATCTTCCTTTCTTCTCCCCCTCCCCCCCCTCCCTCCCTCCCCTACCGCTTTTACGTTCCTTTTCTCCGTTATATTTATATTTAGACCGTTAATAAATGGGTGTAACAATAAAGTTGGGTTCTCGTAACGGCCACCGCGAAAAGAAAAGGTTGGGCGGGAAGTCGCTATGTTTTTAACCTAATTACTTCGGTATCGTTTTCGGAGTGCCGCAATTAGGCGGATGAGAGCGGGTCTTTACTTACTTCCTAAGTCTTCCGCGAGCGACAAAATACCCTATTAAGCCACCAATCAGGACACTCGTAATGGGGTCCTCAATATTAATGTTTCTGGCTCCGGGCTTAACCCCTTATTGCCGCGTGGTAGCAGGTGCCGCTCGTAAGGCCAGGCAATGAAGGCACCCCTTAAAAT